>OZ024824.1:57911141-58511141 GCA_964016985.1 Anodontia alba
AGCTCACATCATGTAAGTATATATGAGAAGCAGATATCTGTGTATTTGTTAAAGGGTACATTTTACTATTTTAAAGATAAAATCATCAGCGAGGGTATTGTTTCACTTTCACCAAACTATAAAAGTATGTGAGAATTAGTTCATTTATGTTTGTTATTTAAAGAATTTTAGAGCTAATTTCCCTTCACTTTATCTACAAAGTATCAACAGCCATTTATACCATGTAGATAAAGTATCACTTAAAAGTATCATATATAACATTAAGAAGTGTATAAAGAATTTAATGTATTAAAGTTAAATACACTTTTACTAATTGCAAAATGAGCAAGTAAAATGTTTAGGAAGTTGAAATTTTTTTTTTTTTCAGAAAAGAAGTTGTTTTAAAGTAACTATCGTTCATTATGCCATTTGCTTATTCAAGTTGGCTTGTTTTCATTTCTTAATGTACAAAGGAGACCATATTGTGTTTATCCATTGTTAAACAGAATAAAAACAGAATAAGATTATATTTCTAGTCACTTACTGGTCATAGTCATGCAAAAATGTTGTATTAGGAAACTTATATGAGGTTTATGACTTTTAGTAACGTATGTAACAGTTATATCTCAAATCATTGTCAGTTCAACGTATTAAGATACATGTCTCTATAAACCACGTGCCTTGGTAGCAAATAGCATGCTAGTAAGTACGAATATGGATACTTAAGTACTTAAACCAAAGTATTTTATTGTTTTTAGAGTGGTAATATGGTTGTTATACGTAAATGTCCCGATCGCATGAGGGCGAACATGTGTCTATTCTTTTCGTTGATTATGTAGTTTCAGAAAATGATAGTGTACTAAAACTTTCTTTTGGGGTTAGGGGTCTATAGCCGGCCAAATGTCTATATATAGAAAGTCTATATTGACTAATGTACGTGCTAAACATTGCATTTTCGCGGGACTGTTTTTGTTGTTATCAACAAAGCCTGCTTATCAATAGATATTGTCCATATTGTCTGTTTACAATTTTTGTCGTCTCTAAAAAATACTGATTTCAAATATATACACCTAAACCTCTCTAAAAGATCCAACGCATAAACCGTGTTAGTTAAACAACCAATCTGTAAGTCTCTTGACATTATGTTACATGTTTAACTAAGTAAATTAAACGATGGTAGAAATATCTAATTGTCAAATTTAATGAGGGCGATGAAAATTTGTAATGCGAAAGACACAAAAGAAGTAAAATCGAGCAAACTATTTATATTGGTAATGTTATGTTCAGACTCAACAGCCGTTCCATAGATTTATTGCGGCATGCCTAAATAACGAAAAGAAGCTGTCGTGCGAAAAAAGGCGCGCAAGGCGTCAATTAGATATGATCCCCGTACCCAGCATTACATAAAGTGGGATGTGACTTGGACAAGGAAACTGTCAAAGTTTCGGGTATAACTTCATTTTAAGAACCTCTATTATAATATTGAAGTACTAAACATATACAATTTACTTACTTGTAGATAAGTCTCGTGGTGTTGATTGTTAGTAACCTACCAAATTGAAGAAAAAAAATTACCAATTTTCGTTGCGCATCTTTTTTTACAGACTTCTTTGATGATGTTGTTGATGATGTTGTTGTTGTTGTTTTATTATAATGTAATTCTATGGGCTTGATTTAAAAACTACGGTTTATTGAATTTTACTTCGAAAACGCAACGTGATATGGATGGCAAATGGTATGGATGTTTGATCGCATCTTACCCAGAAATGATCGTATTTCGAAGTATTTACCAGCCAATCCTGTCGCCGTTTTGATTTGGATGTATTTACCTTTTATATTTATTAGTTTAGAGTCAGATTCGTTAAGGATGCCCAGCTTAAAGAGAATACTCGTAAATACATTTTCAGGGAAGGCAACTGAGTCAAATAGTTTTTGCCTATTTATTATGATTTAATGTACAAGGAAAGAATTTGCTTCCCTTGGGAGCAAAATCTTTCGTCTTAGAGTATATCTCTGTGTAAGACAGAAAACACAGGAAGCCACAAAACGTGTCTCCTATGTCAAAAATGGGGAAAGCTATCAGGTATTTAAAGAAAATATTTCTGTAAAAAGATATGGATGCCCTCTGCAACACCAACTCCCCCTCCCCCTCTACCCCTCCCCCCACCCCTCCCCCCAACACCACCGATCCCTGCCCGCGACTTTCATGTCGAATTCGGTATTTTATTAAATTTATTAAATTTTAGCGGATGGGTTAGCATCCTGCTACATTGTTCGTTTGAATGCAATAATAATCTTGATTACTCTCTTCGTCTGCAGCTTCCCCGCCCGCCTCCCTCCCCCCCCCCCCCCCCACCCCCCACCCCTCACTTATTCAGTTTCACTAACACTTACACCCAACACACAGCATCAGTTCGACATTGCCGCGGGATTGTCAGAATAAGTGCCCACAGACTTGTAGTGGAAACTGGAATGTATAAGAAACGGCCTATTTCAGAAAGAATAGTTAGATTATGTAAATTACATCAAACAGAAGCCGTACACTTTTGATGCAACTGTTCGGCATATTAGATGTAAAGACAGACTTAACGCTTCAGCAGTGTAAATTAATATCTCATCTTATGAATACGAAACCACTTTGTAATGACATTATAACTCCAACTCCTCAGCTGTATGAACATTTCACGCAATTTAATTGAAGTTTTACACATCAGTAAAATCCAAAGCAGGAATCCGTCCGCCGTCTTAAAAGATTGACAGTTTGATCACATTTGAAACATTTTAATGACAGTTGGAATTATAAGAAATGGTTTGTTATTTTTTGTGGAATTAATTGAGTTTACACATCAACAAAAACGACAAAAATAAAATTTTGCTGTGATGTTTCAGAGAAGTGAAATGGCAGCGTTAGGATGTCTGAAGTTAAATCTTAAGGAGCTGAGGAAAAAGAAGACATGGCGTTTGCTTATAGTGTTAACCGTGACAGCGTTGATAATATGTAAGTATTTGTCCATGTCAAGCACAAAAGTGCCTTCGAGCATGTGCAAAATGTGCTGATTTCAATCATTCTGTGCATGTTTTCCTTTGATACATTCTATTGTATCTAATGATTCTGGCAGTCTGATCTGGGCCTTCGCTGTCCGCATATGCCAGAAGACATGCCATTATAATCTAATTCTTAATTGCATTGCTTTGTCCTTTATTTCAATATTCGTTGGTTTTCTGAAATTTAAAACCAGCAGAGAGTCCTGAAACGTGACGTAACGAGCCAATCTATTACATTATAACAAAAGAGTTCAACACTTCCAGGGAGCAGATGATTTTAATACAGCATCGCATTAACGTCGATGCAACGTTATGACGCTGATGCAACATTGCAACGTTGTGCGACCACTTGGCTTAAACCACCTGTCATGAGTACTAGACGACTTTATCATTTTTTCAGAGAAAATAAGTGTTGACATTTCCTGCGAAAATTCTGCAAACCAGACGATTAATATAAAATTTCAAGCCTTGATGTCCTTAAAAAAATAGTTATAAAATATTTGAGTGTCTTTTGCTAAAAGTTTGGTTAATATTTGAAGGGTTAAGGCAAATGTACAAGGGACAACCCATCAATTTGTGCACATTATGTCCTCTATATGTCCCCAATTTCGAAGAAGTTGGTGTCGCATATTGCTTTAGGGTTGTCCGTCCATTCGTTCGTCCATCTTTTCTTGTCAGTAAGATATCTCGCTCTCTGAACAAGGATCTTGACACTTATTGAGCTTATTCGGAGTTTTAAGGAGGAGATCACGGGATTTACGTTTGAAAACAATCGGATTAATTTTGTGAAAGTTATGCCCGTTTTAAACTTTGGCATTTTTGAAGACAAGCATACAGTTGGTGGCATAGTGTTTTACAAACACACATCTCTACCTTTTATATAAACTTTTTTTTTCTATACTACTTATACTTGCCATAGTTTAACCCATTTTAGTTTGGAGACCCCAAAGGGGTAACTGGCAAACAGTGCGGACTCAGATCAGACCTCTGATCACGGTCTCTTCGCAAAAAGCTTTGCCATTTTTCTCTAGGTATATCTTAATCGCATTGCTGTTGCCAGACACTAAAATTGAAACTCGACTCTTCAAATATACTGTGGGGGAGTGCAAACTGTGAAGTAGATCTTCTGTTGAGGTACCGATTAACAGCTGAAAGCAAAGCCACCCTGGTCTCATATTTGTTTCCAGCGAGCCTTTTTTTCAGTTGATGAAACAAATAAAAGTCGCAGGGGTGGGGGCGGGGTGTGGGGGGAGTGGTGGGGGGCAAGGTCTGGACTGTACGGAGGTTGGGATAATAGTTGCCACTTGAAAGAGATGAGGCAGTGTGAGAGGGGACATTGTCATGCAAAAGGACATTTTTTCTTGGCAAGCCTGGGACGCCACTTTTTTTAGTTATTCTTTGACTTTTTGTTGTTGTTTTGTGTGTGGGAGGGTGGGGGAGGGCATGGGGAGGTGGTCAACCAGCTCGTTTCTGCTGTTTTGACTGAGCTTTTATTTCAGGTTAACGAATCCACATTTCAGCCCCAGTGGCAATACAGTTCAAAATTTTAATTTCATTATAGTTAGAAGACCCCAAATGATCTTTTGCTTTGGTCACCCTGGGTGCCGTTTGGTCTTCTGTCAGCTGTTTTGGCACCCACCTAGCTCTTACCTTGTTCATACCTATTTTTCATGTAAAATCTGATATGCAGACGCTTTACAGATGCTTAACTTAATAGCTACCTCTTGCAATGTCATTCTGCTATCTTTGTTGATAAAAACCGCAACATAGGCCACCACTGTTGGGCTCACTGCCTCAGAGAGCCTCCCTGGCCAAGGCATGTCTCTAACGCTTATCCTGCCGTCCCTGAACTGTAAAACCCAGAAAAAAAATTTCTGCAACGTTTGAAAATTTTGGCAAGGTTTTACACCCTCGAAAATCAGGACTTTTATTACAGATGTCTCTTCCTCCAGCTTAGAGTCCATGGTATAATACGACAAAATTAAACTGGGACAATTAGTTTCCGCCAACGTCTTTGTAGGTGTACGGTATTAACTACGAATTTTATCTTCAGCAGAAGAGGGTATCGATGGGGTTTATTGATTGCATATTAATGGCCTAATTTTTATTGACTGCTAATTTGTGGCCTAACATTTAGGTGACTGCTGATTTTTGTGATGTGGTATTTAACGATTCAGCTCAAACAATCCAAACCATACTAACTTTTGTGAAAAAAACTTTGTCGGTTACTGATTGGGGAGCTAAGGTATTTTTGGCACCCCCTCCAGACCCTCATGATTGTTCATTGCAGTTAATCAAGCGAGACTATGGTGTAATGGTTTACCACAATGTATTTTCATTCAGAAATCGATGATTACTGAATTGAGTTCACGGAATATGCTAATGTCTCAGTTAAATATTGACGCATTATAGCCCTAACACCCACATTGTTTAAATGCTCAAAACTTCGTGTATGTACACTTCTTACTGAAAATAAACTAACCGATTTATAGGCGATAAAACTTAGTTTTCGCTCATGTATAATATGTGTAGGTAGCTCACGCGGAAAGACAGAAGCATGAAAAGACCGAGTATTTCCTGACCGCCCTAGTGTCTATATATGCACGAAATTTCATTGTCATGGTGATGGTCATTGATAAAACGATTTATTGATTACGCAGAAATGGACCTCAGGTGTTTATTGTTGTTATTTTTATTTTTATTTATTTATTTATTTTATTTTATTTTATTTTTTAATATTTTCAGAAAAAAAAGTCGCCCACAACAAATATATATACAGGGACGTGCTGTCTGGACATTGGTCCGCCACACGTTCCTGTAGCATGAGATTCTTAAAGATGTCTGGCATGAGACGGCTGGTGCAACTGAGTTTGTTCACGACCTACTGTTTTAATTTTCTGATTTCCTTGTTTTGTGAGATATCATCTTCTCCACATAATGTTGATTACCCCATAATGTTAATTACATACACAATGTATTGATTTTTTTCAGGTAATAGAAAATGCTATTGTATCTTTAATGACTATGTCATATGCCATCGTATATGTTTGTATTATATCCTCAAGGGCTTTAACGCCTATTGGAATTTTGAAATAAATATATTCTATTCTATTCTATTCATAAATAAACACTTTTGTACATATCCTTTGGTAGCTCATGCTCCAGGTTACATAGCAAAAGTATAAAATCAAAGTATAAAATCATTTTAACTGTATACACCTTCTCCGTATGTTACTATTTCCTATATTATGTCTTATTAGTGTCTGCAAATATTTTGTCTGAAGGATAGATAGTACGATGTATATTACAACACAGATTTCTACTCTACTGCTGAAAATAGCTACCCAGACAGGTGAGCCAAAGTAGGTAGAGACAAGCCCCAATCACTTTGGCTTGTCCTTTCTGGGTAGTTATTCAGATACCTAATTTTTTCAAATCATTTGGATTAATACATATTTACTAGTACTGAACCTTACTACAGATTTGTGTATGTAAAATGCTGTCATTGTGTATATTCGCCATCACACTGTTAAATGTTATGTCCTGATGGGCTTTATAGCCCTTTGGAGTTCTCAATAAAGATCTGTTCTGTTCTGTTCATGTTCGCATGTATATTTATTCTAACGATGTCTTGATATCCAGTTACAGGAATGCTGTGGCAGTTAGATTGGACGTACAGCAGAAGTATTAGCACTTCGCTCCCACCGATCAAATTAAACAATGCAGGTAATCTTTTAATCATCTCAAACTGATTTTCGCGATCACCGTTTTGTTCTTCACTAACCTCAAAGATACTGTTGGATAAAAACTGCCCGTAACCACGCCTATAGCTCCAAAAAGCTCCTGCATGCGTGTGTGCGTGTGTATCTCTAATATGATTTTTTTTTCTGTTACTTCATTCGCTGAATCCTTTTGAACCCTTGCTAGTTTCTTATTTCAAGGCAATAAAGATTGCACGATAAATCACGTTTACAGCGGTTAGCTACCGACGCAGTAAACAAGTTCTATCAGGATTACTAGACTTCGGCCGGTTATAGGCGTCCCTCCGTAAGAAACAAAATGACACATGTTAGCCCTGTGGTGATATGTGTAACAGCCATGTTACTACCGTTAGCTTCAAAATACTGAAAATAACTTGGTGTGAATATTCAAGTATCCATATTCTTGCTTACTATTGTGATATTTGCTACAAATGCATGTGTTTTTATAGAGACAGGTTTCTCAATATGTTGAGCTGTCAATGACTTGTTTTATAATTGTTACATACGTTACTAAAAGTCATAAACATCATATTTATGTTTCCTGATACGATGTTTGTACGGTTATGACCGTCAGCGACTAGAAATTTAATCTAATACTGTTTTACAATAGATAAACACTATTTGTCCTCGTTTGTACATCAAGAAATAAAAACAAACAAGCCTGACTAAGCAAATTACACAAGGAACTATAGTTACTTTAGAACAGCTTAAGTTCTTTTCTGAAAAATATCGTTATTTCAAATTTCTTAACATCTTATTTGCTGTGATTGCATTTAGTGCGATGTATTTTACTATTACGATTGGTTTAATGCATTATATACTTTGAATAATGCTTTATAAACTTCATATTATATATTTTACTTTTGGAGTGCTACTTTATCTACATTGTATAAATGGCTGTTGAAACTTTGTACATAAAGGTGAAAGGAAATCAGCTCTATAATTCTTTTGATAACAAATATATAGAGGATCTTACATGAGTGGTCATTTCATATGAAATTTATGAAACGATCCTTCGGCGAGTTTCATAAATTTCATATGAAATGACCACGAGTGTAAGATTCTGTTTATCATATGACCATTTAAAATTGGATTTTATCGCCTTTAAAGTGACAATTGTTCAACAGAAAATGCATGGTTGACACGGACGTCTCATGACGTGACTTGTTCCCGCCAAGTTGTTACGTGATGTGTGGTCATACGATTTTTATGACATGACGTTATCCACTGAATAACGGCGATGAAGTATATTATTTCTCAGATACCTTTATAGCAACCAACCAACGAGTTGTAGCCGCGAAGCGGTAACAACAAGAGTTGGTTGCTTTACGATAAACGGATACCTGTTCTATTCAAATTGCTATACAAAGGCTGATTTTTGTGTGTAACCGGAAATTGTGAATGTGAACCGGTAAATACGTCACTTCCGTTTTCAGCGTTTGTTTACAATCACCCGGTGACAGCATGGTGGCATAGTTCTGCCACGCGATAGCTAGATAGCAAGCGCGATAATTAAACAATATCGTAATAACATAAAGTTTTCTGAAAACTTTATCTTGGTAGTTTTAAGTTTCTGGAAATATTATTGAGATAATTTAGTATTATTATCTCATTTATTTTGCGTTTATGCTCAGAGCTGCAATGAGGTAGCTAGATAGCTATCGCGATGGTTCCAGAAATTATCGTGAAAGCTCTAAGTTTCCCGAAAAGATTATCTAGATAGTCTAAAGTTTCCTGGAAATATTACTGCGATCATTTAAATTATTTTTTCAATATTTCCGCCATTTATATTCTGACATCTATAAATAGGTGTCCGTATTTTAGAATACATTTATTATTATTGTGTGTGTTTCTGCTTATAGATGATTGGGACGGTTCTGGGTGTTCCCAAGGACTGTGAAATTAATAATGTAGCAAAATCGCGTGAAACTACTTAGGTACTGAGATTTACCCAACTTATATTAGTTTTTGGTTATTCCTTCTGAATTTGATATAACAAGTAAAAACACTCAATTCGGGAGGAAACTATCTATTTCAGCAAATAAATAATAGCACTACAACTATTAACATGAAGGTCCCGCATCCGTTTCGGTCCATTCCGATGTTTAGGCCCAAACCGGTATTGATAGCGGAAATATCGAAATAATAATTTAAATTATCGCAATAATATTTGCAGATAACTTTACAGATTATCAAGATAATATTTTCAGGAAATTTCAGGAATTTTCTAAAGTTAATAGTTTCTGAAATTATCGCGATAGCTAGGCAGCTCTGGGCACAAACGCAAAAAAAAAAAGGATTTTAAATTATCGCAATAATATTACCAGGAAACTTTAAACTAACCAGGTAAACTTTTCAGAAAACGTAATCAGGTATAATCGAGATAGTAAGGTATTAATAAAACACACAATAGATTTGTCAATATTCGGTGCTATTCAAGAAGACTTTAATACCTTGCGCGCAGCGTGACATCCGGTTGAAACGAAAAAAGAGCAGTATGCAGTAGAGTGAAAATAATAGTCTTTCCAAACAATTCTAAACGGCGGGTATAAATTGAGTGATGTCGGGTCACAGTGATCTTGCACTTGTTTTTCCCGGAGCTCCTGGTGATTATTGCAAGGATAAAAGTAAGAAAATTAACCCACTGGCATTTTTGTTGACAAAACAGCAATTGAAAATTTAAAAGTAAACACACAATCTAACATGGTATTAGAGAACTTCACATCACTGATTCTGTGATTGACTGATTGATTAATTGGCAAACATGATGCAGAGCATAAAAAGTACATTATGTTCTTCTCAATATGAAAGGGTTGAGATTGGTTGACAATTATAAATATATCTGAATCCTGTGAATAAGCAACACGGTACAAAGATCTGCCAGCTACACTGTTACCCAGTGTATCAGTCAGTAACCCGTGGTATAGTGGTCCGTCACATGGAGAGTATACCGGAATATTGGTCAGCGACAGAGTAAACCCATACTTATAAGCTACACTGTACACTATTGTATCGATCAGTTACCCAGGGTATAGCGGCCTGTCTCCTAAAGTGTATACCAGAATATCAGTTGGAGACGAAGTATACAAAGACCTGTCAGCTACACTGTACCCCAAAGCATAGGATATAGCAGCCTCTCACCTGGACCAGAATATTGGTCAGAGACAGAGTATGCGTCGACCTGTAAGCTACACTGTTTCCCTGTGTATCAGTGAGTAACCCCGGGTTTAGCCCCCATACACTTGGAGTGTATTGCAGAATATCAGTCAGCGACAAAGTATATGGAAACCTGTCAGCAACACTGTACCCCTGTGTCAGTCAGTAGCGCGGGGTATAGCGGCCTGTCAGCTGGATTGTATATGGGAATATCTGTCAGCGAAAAAGTATGCGAAGACCAGTGTCAGCTACACTGTTACCCAGTATATCAGTCAGTAACCAAGGGTATAGAGGCCTGTCACTTGAAGTGTACACCTGAATATCAGTCAGCGACAAAGACCTGCCAGCTACATTGTATCCCGATGTATTAGTCAGTAACCTGGGGTATACACTTGGAGTGTATCGATCTACCGGAATATCGGTCAGCGACATACCTGTCAGCTACACTGTTCCCTAGTGTATCAGTCAGTAACCCGGGATATAACGGCCTGTCACCCGGAATGTTTCTGGAATATCAGTCAGCGACAAAGTATATGAAAACCTGTCAGATATTGTATACCCCGGAGTATCATTCAGTATATCAGCCAATGATGTAGGGTATGGAAGGTCATGGTTGTTTAAAAAATAAATCTGTGTGTTAGTTAAAAGTACTTGGATTGAATAAGATCAAGGTCTACTCAGACAATTTTGAATCTGACAGCTGGAATGCTCCCCACCACCTTCCCCCTTGTGGGCCCCCATAGCCAAATGGATAAGAGAGCCGACTCTTAATCCATTAGGTTTCTCACTGCTGCGGTTCAAGCCTTGCTTGTGTCATATGTGGGAAAGCAAAGTTCTGCTTATGGATAGTCAGGTGTTTTTTCCCCGCATACTCCGGTTTTTCGCCCACCTTTGATGAACGATCGGCTCGATTTAAGTGAAATATTCTTGAAAGGGCCATAAACTCCTCCCCCCTCCCCCAACCACCACCACCACCAGAAAAGCAAGTTCTTGTTCAAATATTTTTGTTTATTATTTCAATGTTGATGACAGTTTTATTCATTTCTAATGAAGAGGAATAGAAAGCTTTACACCTGAAATAAGTAAATTATCCACTGTTTACACTTTCCATGCTCAAAGGAACAACATCACTTTATACCCAACCCATCAATAAAGTTCCAGTTCATTTATTCAGTTACTGTCAAGAAAAGGGGATTTTTCTAATATTTGTTTATAATTTAGGCATGTTACATTTAGATTTTACAAATTATGATGTATGGATGGCCGATTGTATCATTAATTTGTGGAATCTTTATCAAATGTTTTGTATTTCAAAGGCAATTCCCTACTGTCGGTACAAGTAGATGTCACGTTTGCGCAAGGTATTATGGTCTTCTGGAATATCACGAATGACCACCCCACCCCACCCACCCACCCCAGCAGTCCCAAGATCAATTTGTTAATGCGATTCAATTTGTAGACTAAAGAAAACAAGAGAAGATATTAGCTATTCTGATTATATTTGACAGTAACTGGTAATTTTCTTAGTACAGCTATGAAATCCTTGTCCCAGGAAAGATAAACTTAAATTTCTTGTAACATGTCTAAAAGTAAATTGTACGTTTGACATTGTATCACATTGTCACAGCCCTGGGTTAACCTAGCCATTCATTCCTGGTGAATGACTGTCAGTAGAGGTGTCACCAGTGAAAGTTCTGATTATGATGTCACACTATCCTCAGCACCTTCAGTGGAGCAAATACGTAATAGAATCTGGAAAGGCGCTTCAATCTCTAAATCTCTGATTGTCTCAGGAAAGAATAGCCCTTATGAATATCAGTTCTTGGGAACAAGGGAAAATGCTAATACTTCAAGGGTACAGGTATCTTGTTTCTTGAGGCACTTCTAATGAGTAAAAACAACATGTTTTCTTCCATAAATAAGAAAATGTCAATTTTCGGGCAAGTATATAGAGATGGTACCCCCAGACTATGTTCCCTGTTTCCACATATTGCCTTTGTTCCCATTTTCCCTTCATTTGAAGACTTTGATTTTACCTCACTGCAGCTGATGTTAGTAGGTCGTGTCTTCCCGTACTTCACCAGTGCAGATTACATTTTCATTTCCTTGTGATAATTGGGCCCATATTTTTGAGTTCTGCTCATGTATATGCTAGACTAAGAGGGTGTAAGCAGTGTTGCTAACTTCATTACTGCTTATGAAGAGTCCCAGTAAAACTGAGGCTCCCATTTTCTATCTGTATTGTATACTTTGTTTCCAAAGGCATTCTTTTAGACTTTATTTTGTTCCCCTAGATGACATTGTTTCCCCAAATCCCTGGGAGGGCCTCGCATACCAGAATATGTCACAATGTGTGCAGCACATACCAGAATATGTGCACAGCACATTGCAAAATATGTGTACAGCTAAAGGCTGACACAATTGGATAATTGATTGATTGATTGATAAATTCACAAAAATAATTATCGTTACAGTTTCCTAATAATCGATCATTTAATTTCTGTGTCTGTTACGTTACCGTATTTATCCTTAGTATTCAGACGCCTCAACTCCTTACCATACTTTATCTAAAATTTGAACAAGTACAACTTACTACCCAATGTTGTGTCTAAAAATAGCTGAACGAGTAGCAAACAGTGTATACCCTGATGAGATGCCACATTTTCATCTGGGTCTACACCGTTTGCTCAGGCCTGTCAGGCCAAGGTAAAGTACAGTAAAGTATAACATATGGTAAGAGTCATCCTCAGACAGACAGGTAAAATAATGACCAAATCTTTAGTGATTACTAATCGATTATCGATCACAATGGCAGGACTGATAATCAATCATCTTTTCAGCTCCGATTAGCTAGCCTTGTGCACAGCACATTTATAATAAAATATGTGCAAAGCATACCAGAATATGTGCACAGCACATACTAGAATATATTGCTCAACACATACCAAAGTATGTGCATAGTACATAACAAATGCAAATAGTTCCATATGTGAAAGGTCAATATGGGTCTGTCGGCATTAGCATTGAAGTACATATAATTAACAACACAGTTTAAGTATCTTAATACATTAAGCAAAATTTAGCTTCAAACCAGCATGGTTTTTATGTTAAAAGGATTCAACTGATATAAGGTGTCATTTAATTTATGTGTGATGATATTTGTCAGGAATTCTATTCGGCCTACAGCGAGCCACCGAAGACCTTAAAGACATTGAAACTGAAAGGGGATATGCCAGAAGAAAACTTCATCACATAGATCATTGATGACATGCTCAGTTATGTTCAGAAATGGTGAGCAGAAATATCTTATATGTAAATCCCTCTGTTTTCACTTAATGATTTTATCAAATGTACCATGCATCACTTTTTATATCCCGCCACAGGATAGTGGCGGGGTATTATGGTTTCACGTTGGACGTCCATGTGTCTGTCTCTGCGTCTGTCAGTCGTAGGTTCATCCATCCATATTTAGTTTCCAGACGATTACTTGAGTAAACATCAATGGATTTTCACCAAACTTGATATGTGCATTGATATTGTAGAGATATGGTTTGGGATTGCTAATGCGCAAATTTCGTCAAATTTTGTCAGAGTTATCCGTCCATCGTTTCGTTTCCTGACAATAACTTCTGTAAATGTCAAGGGATTTTAACAAAACTGAGTACATGCATTGATATTAAGAAGATCTGGTTTGGGATTGCTAATGGGCAAATTTTGTCAATGTTTGACAGAGTTATCTGCCCACGGCATGATTATGGTGGGGTGTTATATTTTAACATTATGCATATACGCGTGAAAAACCTGAAGCTTTACTGTTTTGTCCCTGTAGGTGATGGATACACGCAAAAGAGATCACCCTGTCAATGGAGTGTTTCCTCCCCTCTCAATGGGGGACTACTCTTAAAGGAAAGAAATTGCTTCTACCCAATGGAGCATTTTTTCCTTTAACAGTACACCCCTTTTTTGAAAGGTCTCACCCTAAATGAACAACAGAATAATAAGAAAAACATATCCTTTTTAATTGCAGGTTTTCCATCTTCAACGTGGAGCCCCTGAGGTGTTTTTCTGCTTTCCAGTAACAGCTGTTAGCCAGTGACAAAACCAGCCTCTCCAGATATAGGAAATTGGATCTGTCCACTCTGCACCAACATCTAAAAGACATTTTATATGCAGACCAGTATGAGTTAATCCAACAGCAGTATAGTTATTACTGTATTGGTAAAATGAACAAAATTAGAAATAATGAGCAGAACTGTCTTTGCGCATGTTAATGAACTTGGCTACTACTGGACCAGACCTGGAAGAGTTCAATCCAAATTGGTCTATAAGCCATTGGCTTAACTCTGATGCAGGGGTTCAACATATTCATGGACCTGCTGCAAAGACTCTTCTGCAGATGAACTACCATTGTAAAAACTATATTCACTGAAGTGAGACTGCTAACTAATGACATTGTTTTGTCAAATGAAAGAACTGTTTATATATATATATATATATATATATATATATATATATATATATATATATATATATATATATATATATATATATATGAAAGCTTTTCATTGCAGAGAGTGGCATTGTTATCCCCCGCCACACAATAGTGGCTGGTATTACGGTTTCAGGTTGGACGTCTGATTGTCTGTCCGTCCGTCAGGCGTACGTCCGTCCGTCCGTCTTTTCATTTCCGGATGATAACTTGAGTAAACATCAATGGATTTTCACCAGACTTGGTATGTGCATTGATATTGTGGAGATTTGGTTTGGGATTACTAGGGCAAATTTCGTCAAATTTTGACAGTTATCTGCCTGAATGGCAGGGTACTATAGTTTAACATTTTTATATTTTACATATAATAAGTAGGTCTTGAAATTAGCACTTGTCAGCTCATATTTATTAGTAGATGTTCGTTTAGGGCAAGTGAAAAAAATCAAACGGCTTGCTCGACAGGACAAGTACATTTTTCGCAGTAAGGGTAAATAGTTGTGTGAAAAATTTGGATTACCTAGCATAATTACAAAGTTTTAAAAATCACTCCAAAATGTCACAAAAAGGTTATATGTTATTGTGTCAAAATCTGCTCACAAGTTAAAATATCAATTCTGGAAGGTGTCTTAGAGTTTACTATTCCGCAGCAAAACAGCAACAGAAAAATCCGCTTCAGTGCTTGAACTAAATTCCATGACGTTATGGACCGGTCTGGTGTTAGAACCAAATATAAGACTAAGGACGAGTACAACTTAATTAAGGGCAAGTAACAATTTGAGACCACTTGCCCTACAGGAGTTAGTTAGTTCAAGAGTAAATTTCGAACCCTGAATAACAAACACGAGATAGTTAAGTGATGAAACTGTGTAGAACTGCAGTTTTTTTTTTTTTTTTTTTTTTTTTTTTTTTTTGTTTGTTTTTTTTTTGTTTAGCTCAGCTGGACTGAAAGCTCATAGGGAGCTTATAGGATAGTAGTCCATATTTCATCCATCATTTATCCGCCAGCACCTTTAATCAGTTATATCTGCACAATCTCCAGGCCGATCTAAATCATTTCTCATCTGTAGCATGCCTCTGGTCGAACTTCTCTTTTCATGGTAATCCAATGAAAACCTTGGTTGCTATGGCAACCAAAAAGTCCCATAGACATATAATGGAGAAAATGTTGTCCATGCCGCGTGCAACAGTGACTTTCAGCTCCCACAGATGTAATATGGCAAAAATGCTGTCTGGCTGATAGAGAATTCATTAAAATACATGTATCTCAAAAACTATTGAAGCTAGAGCCTTGAAACTTGATGAATACACTGGTAGCGATGAGTAGACGACCTGATTAACTTTTGAAATAATTTAAAAAAACTTCATGAGTTATGGCTCTTTGTAATTTTGGGCATTTTTACCATGTCAGCAGAATATCTCAAAACTTGTTGGAGCTAGAGCCTTGAAACTTATTAAATTGATTGGTAATTATGAGTAGATGACCTGATTAACTTTTGAATAATTTCTGAAATATATTTCATGAGTGATGGCCCTTTGTAAATTTGGGCATTTTTCCCTTGTGAGCAAAATATCTCAAAAAAACTATTTTAGCTTGAGCCTTGAAACTTGATGAATAGATTGGTAGTGATGAATAGATGGCCTGATTAACTTTTGAATAAATTTTGAAATATACTTCATGAATTATGGCCCTTTGTAAATTGGACATTTATCCCTTGTCAGCAAAATATCTAAAACAAACTATTAAAGCTAGAGCCTTGAAACTTGATGAATAGATTGGTAGTGATGAGTAGATGGCCTGATTAACTTTTGAATAAATTTTGAAAAAATACTTCGTGAATTATGACCCTTTTGTAATTTTGGGCATTTTTACCTTGTCAGCAAAATATCTCAAATACTGTTGGAGCTAGTCACATAACTTGATTAATAGATTGGTAGTAATAAGAAGGAAATTAGAGGGGCCTATCGTTTCTTGGCATGAGTAATGGCCCTCTGTAAATTTGGGCATTTTTCCCTTGTCAGCAAAATAGAAACTGTTGGCGCTAGCGCCACATAACTTAATTAATAGATTGGTAGTGATGAGTTGACCTGATTAACTTTTAAAAATATTTAAGGAATTATAGCCCTGTGTAGATTGGGCAGTTTTACCTTGTATTATCTTTAGAGGCAAGCATATAGTTGGGGGCATAGTATCTTTTTACAAACACAATTTCTAGTTGATCAAATGTTCATCAGACTTGCAGCCATAAAATCTTGGATGAGTTCGATTTTGTCTAGTGGATTTGTACTAAGATTGTTAAATTTATAAGCCTGGGGGTTGTTTGTTTAAGGCCTCATGTGTCTTTTTAACATAAATTTATAGAAAAAATTTTAAGCAGTCTAGTTTTGTGAAACTTCAATATTAAGTATGTAAATCTATTAGCTCAGGTGAACACTACAGACCATTATTGTTCTCGCGTGTGTGTGTGTATTTTTTTTCATAGAATGACAATGGATGGAAGCACTGTTCTATTGATAATATAAGATTCACCATTGAACAGTATTATTTCTTTATTTATATCAGGTTTCATCAGTGAGTTATTACTATGTGTTATGCATTGCATGTAAAATGCACTTACTGCAATGAAAAGACTTTTCTATAAAACGTTCTTTCGTATCACAGAATAACTGTACATGTGTCATATCTTATTATCTTATATACTTGGCACAATCAGTAGTCTAGTCCTATAATCTTTTATGATTGAATAAAAAAGAAAAAAAATATTTGTTCACTTTCTCTTGCTAATATGACCTGTAGAAAAGAGAAGTACTTTATGATAATAATTCTGGAGTTTATCTAATTTTTAACTGTTGAAATTCTTATTTACAAAGAATTAATTTATTCTCTTACAGATTAATTCTGTTATAAATGAGATACAGTAACCTTGCATGTTTATCCAGGAACTGTTAATAACTGCTTCCCTCATCGACAGCTGAGTTTTATTTCAATGCAGCATAATGCTATCACTTAAGAACTGTCTGTATTTTTTTGCAGAATGTCAGATTGGTTTGCACATATTGCCATAATTTGTGGCAAGTTTAAAATTCATTGAATATTATGGTGGCTCGTTTGGGTTAAAACCAATTTAAAACAGACATTTAAAATGCAGATATCTGCATTTAAATAACGGTATCTGCATTTAAATGCAAATACCTACATTTAAATGCAGCTATATGTATTTCAAATATAGAATATTTATATTTGAAATGCAGATATCTCTTTTGGTTGTTTAATAGACATGTCTGAATTTAACATAGATATCTGCATTTTAATTACAGATGTCTGTATTTCAAATGCAGATATTTCTATTTAAATAAGATATCAGTATTTTTTAGAAACTCGGATAACTGATTTTTGAAATACAGATATCTTTATTTGAAATACAGGTATCTCTAATTGAAATACATATATCTATAATTATTATTCAAATAAAATATATCTGCATTTCAAATAGAGATACCTGTGTTTCTAATACAGATATCTGTATTTCAAATACAGAAATCTTTATTTATAGAAGCTACAGATAAGTGTAATTTTAAATGCAAATTTTTCTGAGAACCTATTTATTTTTAACTTTTATTAGCTCACCTGAGCAAAAGCTCAAGGTGAGCTGTTGTGATCACCCTCTGTCTGTCATCCGTCGTCAACAATTAGTTTGTTAACAATTTAGAGGTCACAGTTTTGACCTAATCTTGTTGAAACTTGCTCAGAATGTTTGCCTCTATGCAATCTAGGTCATGTTTGATACTGGGTCACTTGGGGTCAAAAACTAGGTCACCAGATCAAATCAAAGGAAAACTTGTTAACACTTTAGAGGTCACATTTTTTAAATTATCATCATGAATCTTGCTTAATATGTATGATTTGATGATTTCTAGATCAAGTTTGAAACTGGGTCACTTGGGGTCAAAAACTAGGTCACGAGGCCAAATTTAAGGTAAAACTTTGTTAACACACAAGCGGTCACATTTTTGAAGCAGCCATCATGAATCTTGCTTAATATGTTTGTCTTGATGATTTCTAGGTCAAGTTTGAAACTGGGTCACTTGGGGTCACCAGGTCAAATCAAAGGAAAACCTTTTTAACACTCTGGCGGTCACGTTTTTGAAGCAATCACCATGAATCTTGCTTAATATGTTTATCTTTATGATTTCTAGGTCAGGTTTGAAACCGGGTCCTTTGGGGTCAAAAACTAGGTCATCAGGCCAAGTCAAATAAAAACGTTGAGTATTTTGTTGTTAACACTCAACGGTCACATTTTTGAAGCAGTCATCATGAATCTTGCTTAATAATGTATTGATGATTTCTAGGTCAAGTTCGGAACTGGGTCAATTTGGGTAAAAAACTAGGTCACCAGGCCAACACAAAAGAAAACCTTGTTAACCGTCTAGAGGTCACATTTTTTAAGTATCATTATGAGTATTACTTAAAATGATTTCTAGGTCAAGTTTGAAACTGGGCCACTTCGAGTCAAGAACTCGGTCACAGGCCAAATCAAAGGAAAAACCTTGTTAACACGCTAGCGGTTGATTTCTAGGTCAAGTTCGAAACTGGGTTACTAGGGGTCAAAAACTAGGTAACTGGGCCAAATCACAGAAGACCATGCTAGCATTCAAGAGGTCACGTTTTTTAAACAATCGTCATGAATCTTGCTCAAAATATTTGCCTTGATGAATTCTAGGTCAAGTTTAAAATTGGGTCACTTGGGGAAAAAAAACTAGGTCACTGGGCCAAATAAATGGAAAAAAATTGTTAACACTCTAGCTGTCAAGTTTTTTAAGCAATCATCATGAATCTTGCTCAAAATATTTGTCTTGAGAATTTCTAGGTCAAGTAAAAAACTGGATTACTTTGGATTAAAAACTAGGTCGCTAGGCCAAATCAACGGGAAACCTTGTTAACACTGTAGCTGTCACATTTTTGAAGCAACCATCATGAATAATGCTCAAAATGTTTATCCTGGTGGTTTCTAAGTCAGATCCGAAACTGGGTCACTTGGGGTCAAAAACTAGGTCATGGGGCCACATCAAAGGAAAACATTGTTAACATTGTAGAGGTCACATATTTGAAGCTTCCATCGTGAATCTTGCTCAAAATGTTTGTCTTGATGACTTCTAGGTCAGGTTCAAAACTGGATCACTTGGGGTAAAAACCTAGGTCACCAGGGCAAATCAAAGAAAAACCTTGTTAACACTTTAGAGGTCACATTTTTGAAGCAATCATCATGAATCTTGCTCAAAATGTGATACTTAGCTCATGCAAACATCTTAGCATGGCCTCTTGAGTGCAGTCATCTATATTTGACCTTGACCTCTATTTTACAATCCGTTAGACATGCTACATTGTCTTACTTGTTAATATAATCATCATGTGTTTGCCTTGATCAGTTCTAGGTCAGGTTCTCTAAATGCTGTGATACTCAGGTGAGCGTTACAGGGTCACCATGGCCCTCTTGTTTTTAAACAAATAATCAATAGTCCCTAGCACAAGTTTTTGTTAGGATAAGTAGGCTTCCCTTAAACTCGGACAACAGCAGGGTAGCTCAGTGTTGAGTCCAATAGCCCCAAATACTGGAGGTACATGTACGTTCAATCCCTGTCATAGGCGAGAAAAAAATAAAAATAAATGGAATCCGAACACGATTTCCTTTGTCATTTGCAAGGATGACATAATAACTGTGCAGTCTTTGGTGGAGCCCCCTCTGGCCTCTGCATGGAAAGTCAAGTACCCATGTGTAGGTTAAAGAGCCATACATTCGGTAATCTAAATGATTACTTGTGGGCCTTCATTCTGCAACCCAGAATGTACCATGTATACCTGCCTAGGATGACTGAAAGAATTCATGTGATAGAACTGTCCGAAAACTGGTTCTCTTTGTAGAAACTTACGTCAAATGAAACGTTAGCCAGGGTAAGATAAAAATCGAGATTTCTCACGCTTTTGATGTGCACTGGTTGTATAGGAATCAACAGATATACCATCGTTAAGTTTTCACGTCACTGAAGTTAATGCTGTCAATAAACGTCACAGAAATGTTATCACAATATGGGAGATGTCAACAATCGAAGTGATTAGCCTTCAGAAATGATATAAAGTATGCAAGAAAAAGAATCTTTCGTGCGTGACAGGTAGATCGAAATATTCGTCCCTTGGGATCATGGTTTGGCATCACTCGGCAAGCCTCTTGATGCAGGACAGTGATCCTGGGGAAGAATTTTTCTGTCTACCCCTCACACCCATGATAGATTCCTAAAATATACTACACATTCTCTTTTTTGTGCTCCTCTTAAAGGAGCAAGAGATTTAACTGTAAAGACATGGTGATGTGAAATCTTGAGCATCTTTAATTAGTTTTTATGTCGTCTGCAGAGGCGGGAAATGTGCAGTCCAACATATTGTAACCAGTGGAACAGTGCATGTGACATTCCGCGAGGGAGACACCAGGTTTTCATAAGTGGAATAAGTAGAGATATCCATTTCAACCATAAATAATGATATCTCTAATGAAATGCAGATATCTGTATTTGAAATGCAGATATATGTGTTTAATTTAGAAATCAAGATATCTGCATTTCAAATACAGGTATCTGCATTTGCTTTGCATTCGAGATGTCTGTATTTTAAATGTAGGTCTCTGAATTTCAGCTACATAAGATATATCTCTCATTGAAATGAAGATATCTGTATTTTTAAATGCAGATGTCTCTAATACAAATGCAAATTTCTATATTATGATTGAAAATAGAGATATCTATATTTCTCAAGTACAGATATCTGCATTTTATGAAGAGATATCTCAATTCAAGTACATATATCTGCATTTTAATTAGAGAAATTTGTAATAACAATAAAATAAAGATATCTGTGTTTATTAGCAGAAATATCTGTATTTGAAATGCAGGTATCTAAATTAAATGGATAAAACGCCAAATAAGTTGCCATAGATGCTTTGGCTCAGTTTAGTATTGGTGAATATTGTGAGAAATTATGCTGGAACTGGAAGCCGTCACCCCCTAAGCTTATACTGAGGTCACTCAATGGGAACTTATTCAATATACTTGGATGAAAATGCCTTTTCTCGCCTTTTGATTGATTGATTGTGTTGGGGTTTAACGACACGTCAATCTTTGTGGGTCATTTTGTGTCGTCTCCAAGAGAAAGGGAGAAAAGAGATAGAAGAGACAGTAGGAGAGATGAAAGTGAGGGACAGGGAAGAAAGAGGAACAGGAGTAAAACTGAAGAAACGGAAGAAATAAAAACATTCTCCCTCTACCCTTACCTGCTACAAGGATAGCAAGCCTTGCCCAACTGTAAGCCAATATCAGTTGGACGCCCAAGTGACGTGAGATATACGACACCTTCGCACCACCCGACCACCCACTTTCTCGCCTTTTAATACCGTCTTAAATCACTAAAAAACGAAGAAATTTTGGTTTAGTATTATATCAACCCCATGTGCTGGTTATTTGGATTATACGGGATGATAAAAACCTTACATGCATGCTTCTGTAATATGAAATAAATAGGTGTTACCTATGAAACGAGCTTAAGCATTTTATGTACTTTTTTTCCATCAGGTATGCAAAGTCACGGACCAGACAAAACCTGTTTAAACGTAGGTCCCAGGCAAAGTGCACAACATCCATGAAATTTTGTACATTGGTGTGTCACCGGGTATAGGTATATGATACTCTTGTACTGCCTTCCGGTACAAGCCGACCTTTATAGCAACGTGGTAAAGTGCCCGCCTGTCACGCGGACGGCCCGGGTTCAGTCCCCGGTCGTGGCAAAAAATCTGTTTCACCTGTTACAAGAGTATAAATAAATATTTAATCTTATAGTAAAAAGAAATTATGCATGCAACCCGAAAACTTTTCGGAAACCAGGCTGGCAACGGACATAAATTAGCGTTGGTTTTCGGGTTCAACATTAAGCTGATACACTCCGCTGTATATTTGGGAAACCAGTCAGCCGCCTCATGCGAATTCTTCTGCATACTCACGATACCTATAGTACGAGCTTAAACTTCGCCACCTGCTGCGCAGGTGGCGACCTGCTTAGGTCGCTTAATCTCCTTATAATTGACTTTATAAAACCTGTTGAGGAATACATGTAAATAAGATGCACCCCTCCCACCCTCACCACCACCCCCGCGAATTGTTAACTTTAATAATTCATTAACTTTCTTATAAATCCACTATAATTGAGTATTATTAAGCTTCAAACATAGTTATTATTGCAGCATTTTTCCTCATTTCCTCTTTCATTAAAAATGATACTTAGGATGATGAAACTTAAAAGTCCATTTTTTTATTTTCGGAAAGTCACAAATTGGTTGGTTGCTCATTAGGTAGCACCTATTTCATATTAGTTTGGAGAACTAAGTGAAAGAATACTCTCGCCAATCTTCTGCTGGTGTATCCAATTGATAATTTTATCTATAAAATAGTAAAAAGTACTCTATAACAAATACAGAAATATCCCCCTTTTCATAATACTTACATGATAAGAGCTCTTCCTTGCTTATTCTCTATGCATAACGCTAATTTTGTAAAACTTAAATCCATCTAGATTTCCAGAAATATTGAGCACTTAATACTGTTACACACGTTATATGTCAGTTTATTCTGTAAGCATTCTAATAGGCTCCAGGAGCAATGGAGTTCCGTCCTCGGTAAGCAGAGTTTTACAAGTAAATGCATTTATAATGAAAATTTCCTTTCCATATTATTGAATAGGCTCTAAAATTCTAAAAATGATCTTTACTGAACCTATATATGCCCAACATCCCGTAAAATGGATATTGGCAATTTGTGTAGACCCCGATCTGACGCTGTAGAATAAGGATTCTGATCAGTCACCGCTGTTTGCATTCGACATGACTGTGAGTTTCCATAATGATTATAATAGAAGAAGAAGAAGGCGAAGAAGAAGAATATGATGATGATGATGATGATGATGATGATAATGAAAAAGAAAACTACTACAACAAACCAGACACTCCTTCAATTTATGATGAAACTGGCCAAACAGTAATGTAAAAGAGTGGCCTTAACGCTCTGCATGCTAAAAATTGCAGCAGCGACTTTTTTCTTTTTTTTTAAATATTATTCAAATATTTCCAAGAAAATAGATTTTGATAATTCATGCAAATTGTCTCCTCAGGAGACATTTGCGTGAACTGTCAAAACCTGTATTCTGGAAAAAATAAGAAATACATGATTAATTTGTCATCTGCTGAATAAGCCCAGGGAGTGGTAAAGATTAAACGATATATAGGCAACTTTGGTATCCAGTTTCAGGATCGCACTGGCAGCTGAAACGTTCCCACAACGGAAGTATGAATGATACATGCGATCTCTTTCCTCCGATCAAAATAGTGCACACAGGTAAACTCCAGTTTGCAATTTGTTTTACAAAATCAATGATTTTCGCAACAGTACTTTTCCTCGAAAAAAAAAAACAGTGAAAAAATAAGTTGTTAACAGCATCTCTGCCGATATCTTCACCTGGCATTTATATAAGGCGTATAGATATGCCTCAGAGAGAGAGAGAGAGAGAAAGAGATGAGAGAGAGAGACAGACAGAGACAGAGAAAGAGTGAGAGAAAGAGAGAGCAGTCTGATCTGAATGCATTTTCCTCATTTTAAGATGACAAGTGCATAAAGTATCAAAGCCTATTTTCTGGGATAAATAGTCAAAGTATTGTGAGAATGTCATCTGCTGAAATTTGTGACCCAGCCTGCAAAGCCGGCGCACTTTTAGAATGGCTCACAGATCCTTAAGTGTAACCTGCAGCGTTAATAAATTAAAACGTTTCGGTGTAGCCCAAAACTAGGTCCCACGGCCGCAGTACTATGGGATCGTTTTACAGTTGGGGAAGATGGACTGGGTTGCTTTGCTTTTCTTTGTTATGTGGCTTGTGTACTGTCTGTCATAGTTTGTTTAACCCCTGTCCTGCTGAATAAATTAAGATGCCACGCCCACTTCTGATTTTCAGCCAATCAGATTACTTGATCTGGATTGTTGCTATAAATTTACATACTCAATGGCAAACAGTGTAGATCCAGATCAGTTGGCTTCTTCAGAAGCCAACTGATCTGGATCTACACTGTTTGCAAAGGCAGGGTATATCCGGGTTCAGCAGAACAAGGGTTAATTTACCTCTAAGAGTCATTGGTAGGCTGTGTTCTATGATTGTGGGTCTTTCCGCAAACCTGTTTTACCTCTATGTTCTTTTCCAGAAATTTCATTAAATGAATCTTGTGAAGTAAATTTCTGCCCGACATTCGAAGGTAATAAGAGGAAAATTGAATCTTACAACTTTAGTCAAGCGGAACCATATCTTCACCATCTCGTACCCAAAAAGTTCCGGGAAAGCATTTGGAACGGGCGAGGCTCGTCCTTCATAGAACTTCCAGTTCTTGTCAGCGGAGCATCTAGCAATCATTTTGAAGAGGCATTGGAGCTGTTTCCTCAACTAGATACATATATTTACCCTGCCTATTCCACAGAGTTCTACTTCTTTGATCTAGGTCTGTGGCCATCACAACTTCGAAAGGTAACAGGGTCATAGTGTGAGATCAAAGCAATGACAGCACTCGTGGGTCGACTGTCTCTGAGCGAAAACTGTGAAAATAGTCCTGAACGGGGACTTACGATTGTTTCATTTAACCCTTAACTTCCTGTAACGAAAGCAAACAGTGCAGACCCTGATCAGACTCCTCGTTTTCTGGGTCTACACTGTTTGCTAATGTCCCAAATGTCCCAGTCCAGGTTTAACAGATAATCCTCTATCACAGCGACAAGAATAGCCTGGATTTCGTCCAACGAACCGTTTGATTTCATTGGTCAATGATAATCAAGTGGACAACTACCTTAAAAAAATCATGGCGTTTGTATACTATGGTTTGATTGTAAACAATCTACCCCCAAAACGTGCTTTCTGACCTGTGGGCCCAACGGAGACTCAAATCAACCTGCGCATCCGCACAGTCTGAGCCAAGTCTTTGATGTCTGCTTGAAGAAACTTTGTATCCTTGGCTTTCTAAAAAGTGTCCAGCGAAGATTCTGATTAGACTGCATGAATGTGCAGGCTGATCTGAATCTTTGCTTGGCGCACATGTTCGAAGATGCGTTTTCTGTCATTTGTTTTTGACTTCTTGTTTGTCAATCTTTTTTGGTTATTTCGTATCGTCTCCCGGAGAAGGGGAGAAAATGGATAAAAGATGCACCTAAGAAGAAGAGAGATATATAGAGAGGACTGAAGGGAAAAGTGAATGACAGCCCAGAAGCAGAAGAATTACTAACATGTCCCTTTCATCACCTCTATAAATGCAGCATGCACTTTTTTCGTACTAGAGCGTACATAAGACTATCCAGACCTGAAAATTATTTATTTTTCTTTCTCTCTCTAAAACAAACATGTTGCGGTTACTCATTGGAATCGGCTCGCCAAGACTATATATGTTCTCCCAGGTAAGGTCCTCTGAGATGGTGACGTCAGCTACCCTGCCGGGCCGAAAACGGCCCGCTATAGATTTATGTAGAATGCTTACTGGGTTAGTATTACAGCATATATTTACGAATATGAGAAATACGAAAACTGTCAATACTTTGGGACGAAAAATTACCTAAACCCATGTCACAGTATATGAAATTGGCAGCCAATCTGCAAATCCAAGCAGTCTGAAAACGGCCTGCACATTTTGAGGACATAACGTGGATATGCTGGTGTATATCCAGAAGATGATAGAACGTGGCCAGACTGCACGAGGGCGCAGAAGGCATTGTGTAAATTCTGCTCGCATAAGCGGTAAGGTTAGTTTTGACGCTCCTTCTCTTCTTCTTCTCCCAATAAAGGACCGGGTCCCGAAAACGTAATTGGTCTTGCGTACTGCAGCATGTCGGGAAGACACAGCGATCCATCGTCCAGTCTACAGTTTAAAAGCAGCATTAGTGGTTAAAACTATGTACAGAGGGTTCTGGCTGATTACTGGGCTGGCCTGGGCTGAAGACAGCAGTTGTCTAAAGCTCTCGAGGGATGTCGCTTCCGTCATAGAAGTTGGAATTCCTGGACTTACGGGAGAAAGAAGGAATTTCTTTAGGCGGGGTACTCTGTTCTCTGCTGGAAGAACCGTGCCTGGCCTCTGGCCCGGCTGTCGCTGGCTTGTAGGTAGTGTTATATATAAGATGTTTAATTATCTTAAATATCATCATTTTCTTGCAAGTTTTCTATAGAGCTTTCTGGAAAATCATGTTTACAATAACAAGTTGTTTATGTTCTTTTAGAACTTTCCAGAAGGAATATTCTGGACAGCTATTTTTATTATGGTATTTAACATTAAGAATATTCTTGATTAAAACTAGAAAATGATTTATGTACGAGCGTATATAGCACATTCTTTCTCTGGAATATTCTTTGGTACTATATAAGGGAACAGAATTTCCAATGGGTATACTTTCATCGGAAATTATTCTGTACTGGATTATTTTGACATCTCATTCATTCTAGAAGTAAACTCTGAATTCAGGAACTTTAAATTTGGGTAACAGAAACTGTTATTCAAAGGATTTGTTTTAGAAATTCTTGTTGAATATTTATGAGGGACTTTGTGACAATAAAACTTGAAAGGTACTGTTTACTTTTTTTTTTTTTTTTTTTTTTTTTTTTTTTGCACATTGTCTGTTGTTTTTTATTTACTTACTTACTTATTTATTTATCGCGTAAAGCCTGTTGCTGGTTTCACTTTCATTTCTTTCTCGTTACGCCTAGCTCTTAACAGTAGATACTCGGGTCGATATCTACAAAGTTGTTTGTTATCCGGTATAACATGCATAGTTGACCAGATCTTCTGCGCTCTTCTAGTGTTTCCCAGTGCAGGTCTTTCACCAGCTGTGTGACGCAACCTGGTGTGCAGTTACAGTAGTTATTGAAAACATATCTAGCAGTGCGTCGTTGAACTTGTTCAAGCAGCTGGATATGCTTCTGGCTGACAGGGTCCAAAACTATGGATGCGTATTCCATAGCCGGGCGGACCATACTGTGTATGTTGCCTTCTTGACTGGGATGGTGCAGTCCCTGAAATTCCTCCTGGGGAAACCAAGCATCGTGTTCCCCTTTCCAGCATCTTTGTAGATATGTTCTCCCAGGTAAGGTCCTCTGAGATGGTGATGCCAAGATATTTGCTGGGTTCCTCAACTTCCAGGGTATGACCATGCAGGGTGTAGGCTGTCTGGATTAGTTGCTTTCTCTGAGGTGGTATCCTGATGACCGTGCACTTAGACGGATGAGAGCTCATCTGCAAAATCTTCTCCCAGTCTTCCAAGGCCTTCAAACTTTGCTGTAGGAGGTCAGCATCTCGTTGATTCTTGATCTGGCGGAAGAGGAATTCTGGCAGGTCGTTGATGAATGTCAGAAGCAGGAGTGGGCCCAGGACCGTGCTTTGAGAGACGCCTGATAGAACGTCAGCTTCTGATGATGTGCACCAATCAAGCACCACACTCTGTTTTCAGCCACTAAGGAAAGAACCAATCCATGATTTCAGGCTTACTCTTATTCCATAGAAGTCCAATTGTAGTAGCCTTGCATGGGAATCTTGTCAAATGCTTTGCAATATCGAGTAAAATCACGTCGACTTGGTTCCAACATAACAGATTTTTGGCGATCACGTGGATGGTGACTGTCAACTGTGTTTCCCATGAGCGCTTCTTGCGGAAACCAGGCTGGTTATCACACAGGATGTCGAACTTGTCGAAGTGGGTCATGATACTGCAATGTACAATGTGTTCCAAGATCTTGCATGTTATCGAAGTCAGAGGTACTGGACGGTAGTTGGCCGCTTTATGTCTTTCCCCTTTCTTTAAGATAGGAACAGCACTGGCACCTTTCCAACCTTGAGGGACTCTCCCATGATCAAGTGATGCTTTGAATAATCTGGTGAGAAAAGGCGCCAAGTCATTTGCGACAGCCTTCAGTACAAAGGAAGGTATCTCGTCAGGTCCGGTTGCCTTATGGGGTTGAAGGTTTGAACGCTTGTGGACGCCCTCGTTGGTCGATGGGGATCTTTCCTATAGCTTGGTGGGGGCTTGGTCCCATGTCGGGGAAGTCTTTCATGTCTTTTTTAGTGAACATGCTGTGAAACTGGCCGTTCAGCATTTCAGTCTCGCTCTACGCGTCACTTTTCAGGTATCCTTCCTTGCTCTTCAAAGGTGCTATCCCGGCGTTTTCTTGGCCCTTATTCTTGACGTATTACCAGAACTCAGAACTGCGAGTTGCTCTTGAAGTTCTCGCTAACAAAGTCCTCCATGTAGTCCTGGTGGACTGTCTTGAGCTGGAACTGTATCTCATGTTGAAGCCGTTTGTAGTGTTTATTGTCACGTTTCTTTCTAGTTGTCCTAGCTTTCCCGTGTGACCGTTGTTTCCGTCTGAAACATGGAACATTCTCTTCAGTGGACGAGTGCAGCATGTTCTTGAGTTGTTCCCAGGATGAGCTGATGTCAGTTATTTCTTTCTGATGTGTCAGGCTAAAATCTCTAACATCTTCTTGAATCGCCTCAACGTTTGCCCTTTTCCAGAGGTATTTGTTTTCTTTTAGGTGGTTTTGGACGCTAACGCTGAAGGATGGTATCATACAGGAAGATATTGTGCCACTATTCCCAATCGCAGGTAGTGGCTTGCACCGCAGTTTAAAGCCTGGATGACTGGTGAGAATCAGATCCAAAAAGTTGTCCTTCCTTGTTGAAAAATCGACCGGTTGCTGCAAAGATGACATTCAGGAAAGCCTCACTCACTTTTCTTGGGTTTTGTGTTCCACAGATGGTCATGTCTATCCACTCGATGTCTGGGAGGTTGCAGTCGCCTCCAAGGATGATGACGGAATTTTTATTCTTATTCCGGTGTGATGAGATCTCTTTCTTAGATTTTTCAAGATAATAGTCAACAACACGCTTGGAAGGTCTGTAATAAGCAGTAATAACAACTGGCTTCTGGTTCTCCAGCTTGAAAGAGCCACTTAGGAACTCTACTGCGTCGCTCTTAAAGATATTACCCCCTTTTGGCTGCCAGGAGGACACCACCATGCAAATCTGTTGTTATGTCTCTCCGGTAGACATCGTACTGGTTCGTTAGATATGAACTCACAAGATGCTATTTGGTTGTTGAGCCATGTCTCGGTGCCGATTATGATGTCAGGGCCAACAGAGATAATTAAAGCTTCAAGGAACATTCCTTTCTTCTTCAGGCTTTGAAAATTTACGTTTAGAACTCTCAAAGACTTTTGAGCTTGAACAGGTTTCCTCTTGGTGATAGGTGAAGATGACAACTGTGGTGGGACAGAGCTAGAGCTGGTGCTATGCCTTGCTTGGATGGAGACCTCAAAAGCATTGTCAAGGGGTGTCGTCAAGTCCTGATTATCAATTGATCCAGAGTTGTTGAGTGACAGATGGACTTTGTAGTCTGAGGGGACCGAATAGATTAACGAAGACTTGTTAACGGCTTGACAGTTTGGGCACTTCCGATCATCTGTACAGTTTTGTTCAGTCTGCTTAACTCTGTCGAAGACATACAAATACAAACTTTGTGTATCCATTGATCACATTCACCGAAGCCTATGCTATCAGTCCAGCAAGCTGTTCCACAGATCCCGCAAGGAAAATATGGTTTCCGTGGTCCTGGGTTTGGTTCGATTCCACTGGGGACCAGTAGGGCTGATCTGTAGTCATGCCGTGAGCAGTGAAACCCGCAAACGTCTTTAGGTAGGTAGGTATGTTTGTAAAAGGCAAAGCAGTGATGTGGGTGAGGTAAGATGATCGGATAAAGCAAGGCTGCAATCTTCATAAACTCAGAAATTCTTAGCTGGCAAGAGGGTGACAAAGAGCTATCATGCTCACATGCTGGTACAGTGCCAAAATTGTGGACAGCACAAAGGAATATATGATCGGTAGGAGTTGACGTTTCCTTTGTAAACACGCTACATGGGCGCCGCCATCTTGGGTAATAGTAAGCCTCGTTCTGGTAGCGTGATGACAGTTGATAATGAACGGTTTTCCTCAGAAGCTGATGGAAGAGCGGAGAAATTAATACTACATTTTGGAATTCTGTAAGGTATTCCTTAAATCTGGGCATGAGTGAATCTAGAGCAGGTTTTCTGGGAGACTTGAGTCCACCTCCCGGGCATCCGCAGTCACTTACCACTTATACGAACAGAATTTACACAATTTCTCCAGTTTCGATGCCTATTCTATGTTACTCTCATATGGGTCGCGCCACGCGAAAAAGTGTCTTCGGGCATATGCACACAGCGAAGGCCCAGATCAGCCTGCGGGTCCTGATCAGGCCCTTCTCTATCCGCCCACAGAATCATTGGTCACTATAGATGTATCAATGGTGAGCAAATGCCCGGATGGAACTTTGTACATGAGCGGGATGAATCTGAATCTGCATTTGGCGCATGGTTGGTGACGTCCATATGGCAATACATTGCAGTGTCTATGACAGCTATCTTTTGAGTCTTTTGAACCCCTAAAGCGCCAAGCACAACTGCAGCAGATGATATTTATTATTTTTTTCTAAACCAATATGTCCTGACATTTCATGTATATTGTCTGTAAGGCAGACGATTCACATGAAATGTCAAGACCTGTTTACTTTGTAAATAAAAAAAGAAAGACAAATGTCGTTTGCTGCAGTTGTGGTTGGCGCTTTAAGGGTTTAGATAAACAAGAGGCCCATGTGCCACGATTCGTACACCTAAAACAGTCATTGCATATCTGCAGATGCCATGCAACATTCTTCCAGTATTGCTACAATAACAAAGACAGAAATTTGACCTTGCCGTAAAAAGGTCTTCTTTGTACTGAAGAAGAGGATTTTAAGTGTTTTTTTTTTTCTTTTCTTTTTTTTCTTTCTTTCTTTTTTTTTCTTTTACCATATATGGGCTTGGTGGCCATTTTGTTTAATGGTGCAGAACCATTTGTGCAAAATGATGATACCTCTTCGACAGAAGGCCCCATGTAAAAACTCTTGTGAAAATTGGTCAAGCGGTTTCATAGAAGAAGCCCTTTAAAGATTATTTGATTTTATACATGTCTATAGCCCAGCGGCAAGGGCAAATAACCCCCAGGGGATATTTTTGATTGTAACTTAAAAGTCTTACAACTTTAATCATACATTATAAGTTTCAGCCTTTAGTCTTTAATACACGTTGAGAAAATGATTCAACATTTTGTATTGGGGGTGGCGGGGGAAGGGGGGAGGGCGCAAATTTGATCATGCCGTAAAAAGGTCAAAAGTCATCCTAGGATCATCATCTGACCAAACAGTCAATGTAGAGCCCTCGATGCTATATACTAATATTCAACCTCAAAACTTTCTTGGTTCTGGAGAAGATTTTTACGCGTCTTTTACCATTTATGAGCATGGCGGCCATCTTGTTCAATAATGTGCAACCTTTGAAAAAATTGTCAATATCCCTTAGTCAGAAAGCCCTATGTGAAATTTGGTGAAAATTGGTCAAGCGCTTTTAGAGAAGAAGAAGTGTAAAGATTATATGATTTTATACAGGTATATAGCCCAGGGAAGGGCAGATAAATCCCCGGGAATGCTTTTTTATTGTAGCTAAAAAGTGTTACTTCTTTAATCATACATTGAAAGTTTCAGCCTTTAGCCTTTAACACATTTTGAGAAAATGATTTTGCAACATTTTGTTTCGGGGCGCAAATTTGATCATGCCGTAAAATTTCAAAAGTCATCCTAGGATCATTATCTGACCAAACTTTGTGAACCTTGAGTCCTTGATGCTATATGCAAACTTTCAACCTCAAAACTATCTTGGTTCTGGAGAACAAGATTTTTATGTGTCTTTTACCATGTATGGTAACTTATTATTAGGTCCGCGGTTCTGGAGAAGATTTTTAATGTTTTTTTTTTACAATATATGGGCATTACTGGAGCGAGACCATTTTTACAAATTTTCAATCCCCCTTTGAAAGAAGGCTCTACAAAAAGTTTGAAGAAAATTGGCCAACGGGTTTCAAAAGTGTGGACGGACGGACGACGGACAAGGAGTGACCACATTAGCCCAACCTGATCCTTTGAACTATATGTAATCATCTAAATTATCTACATTCAAATAGTTAATTCCCAGTTCCAAACTTTAACTTTGATTTTGTTTCTTTTTGACAGCTGTGAGGTGATTATTATACTGTATTCTATAACCTGCTCGTGTTGTCCCTTATTTTTCTTATCATTACTAGCTGTGCTTTATCAAAAGGTATTTGAGCATAGGAATTTCGTCGCGCGCTATCCAAAGGAAACAATCTATATCGCGTGTGACGAGACAAAGTTGGAAATACGCTTCAGTCGGGAAAAAAATAACGACTATTTTTGAAAACGTATATCCAGCGCTAAACGGAATATATATACTGGTTTCCGGTCGTCGTTGTATAAGCCAATAACCAATAATGCAAGCGAGAAAATAGTGAATAATTATGGGATTTCCGTTACCGATTATGGAAAATCAGTCGTTATTAGCCCTGAGTATTTTGCATTTTGATTATCAATGTCATAAAGGTTTCGTCAAGTTTTGAAGGATAATATTTGTAAGGTTCATGACAAAACAAAGAAAGACAAAACGTAGACCGGACATAACATAGACGTATCAAAAGAACAGAACGACACAACATAGAAAAAAAAGATAGAAAAAAAGTTGAAAAAAGGTAGAAAAAAGGTAGAAAACTTAAAAAAAAAAACATAGAAGAATTTTATTTACATATTGTTACTAAAAAACAGTGTGTGTGTGTGTGTGTGTGTGTGTGTGTGTGTGTGTGTGTGTTTTGTTTTGTTTTGTTTGTTTTATTGTTGCAAAAAGAAACAATGTGTGTGTGTGTGTGTGTGTGTGTGTGTGTGTGTGTGTGTGTGTGTGTGTGTGTGTGTGTGTGTGTGTGTGTGTGTGTGTGTGTGTGTTGTTGTTTTTTTTTGTTGTTTTTTGTTGTTTTTTTGTTGTTGTTTTTTTTTATCCCTAAAATATTTCAGTCTAGCGTTAGCGAGGAATAATGGACACCAATACATGTGAATAAATAGAATAGATTTATTTTAAAATAAATCTACTTATTTTTCAAAAAAGCCCATGAGGATATAATACAAACATATACGACGGCATATGACATAATCAATAAACATACAAAAGCATTTTCTGTTATTACCTGAAAAAAAAAACAAAAAAACAGAAAACATGTTTCAATTATACAAAATCAAGTACGTTGTGTATATAATTAACATTATGTGGAAAAGATGATGCCTCACAAAATAGGGAAATCAGTAAATTAGAACAGTAGGTTGTATACTAACCTAGCTGCATCTTGGCAAACTTATCTTTAGGAATCCCATGCTACAAGAACGTGTGGCGGACCAATGTCCAGACAGCACGTCCCTGCATTCTTTCCCCCTTATGTAAGATACACCTTGTATAGAAATGGCCACAATCCACCGTTCCAAGATCCAGTGCTACCATAAGTTATCAAACATATAAGTTATAGGCGAACATATCTAAATTTAACTCTATACATAAAATAATAATAATAATAATAATAGTAATAATAAAAGCCATTTACCAGTTTCCTCCGCCCTAACCAAGTCTTGCCGAAACGACATACAAGACTCTTTATGAGCGGACAGAAAATTGTCCTTTTTACTCAATCATAATCAAATAATCAATGTAAATATATATAACCATACATATGCGCACATACACATACACACGTACATGTGCATGTATATATTCATATTATAAACACATATGCATGCATACATGCACATACACATACCTACACATATTATACTTATGCATATAGATGAATTGTTCTTACTGACAGATTATTAGGACTCGTTTCTGTACAACAATTAAGATCGTAGATTGAACGCTTTATATATATAAATATTTAGTTTACGTATAGTATTTACATTTGATGCATTCGATGTAAATTTAATTATACTTGGTCTGTTCCAAAAATATCGCGGTATATATTGCTTTCTTAACTGTGAGTACATTGAACATTCTATGACAAAATGATATTCATCTTCTACAGTCTGACAAAAAGTGCATTTTCGTTAATCTTCTGCTATTCTGTTTGGTCTTGCTCGCCTGTCTGCTTCTGTTTCAATCTATTAGATGCAACACGAAGTTTGCTGAACGCTTGACTTAATTTTGAAATATTAATGTTTTCTAAATAAGGCTGAAAACGAAATACTGCGATAGCTTTATAAAACAAGAGGACCATTATGGTCCTATATCGCTCACCTGAGCAAACAGATTTCATACTTACTGTTGAAATTTCAGCCAAGTTCACTGCTCTAAGATTTTTGTATAAATTTTATAGCCCTGCCCCCACCCATCCCCACCCCCACACCACCTCAGCGGCCATGTTTTTTTAATGCATCATGACGATTTGAACTGAATCTTGAAAGAGGGTCACCAAAGGAATATTTTTGCCAAGTTATATTGAAATTGGTCCAGTGGTTTCTGACAAAAAGATTTTTAAAGTGTTTTATATCGCTATAGAGCCTTACCCCCTAACGGCCATGTTTTTTGACGAATCATGACAGCTTGAACAAACTTGGTAGAGGGTCACCAAACGAACATTCCTGCCAAGTTATATTAAATCTGTTCAGTTGTTTCTGACAAGAAGATTTTAAAAGTTTTCTATTTAGATATATAGGGAAAATAAGCCCCTAGCAGCCATGTTTTTTGACGAATTATGATTGCTTGAAGAATCTTAGTAGAGGGTCACCAAAGCAACATTCCAGCCAAGCAATATTGAAATGGGTCAGGGGGTATTTGACAAGAAGAATTTTAAAGTTTTCTTTACAGATATATATGGAAAATAAACCCCGCCCCTGGGGACCATGTTTTTTGACGTATCATGACAGCTTGAACAATCTTGGTAGAAGGTCACCAAAGCAACATTCCTGCCAAGTTACATTGAACTCAATCCAACTGTTTCTTACGAGAAGATTTTTAAATTTTTCTATATAGATATATAGAGAAAATGAGCCCCACCCCCTAGCAGCCATGTTTTTTGACGAATCATGACGGCTTGAACAATCTTGGTAGAGGGTCACCAAAGAAACATTCTTGCCAAGTTATATTGAAATCGGTCCATTGGTTTCTGACAAGAAGATTTTTTAAGGTTTCTATATAGATATATAGGGAAAATAAGCCCCACCCCTGGCAGCCATGTTTTTTTGATGAATCACGATTACTTGAATAATCTTGGTAGAGGGTCACCAAAGAAACATTTCTGCCAAGTTATATTTGAAATCGGTCCAGTCGTTTCTAACAAGAGAATTTTTTAATTTTTCTATATAGATATATAGCGGCCAAGTTTTTTTGATGAATCATGACTGCTTGAACAATCTTGATAGACGGTTACATAAGAAACATTCCTGCAATGTTATTTTGAAATAGGTCCAGTGGTTTCTGACAAGAAGATCATTAAAGGTTTCTATATAGATATATAGGGAAAATAAGACCCGCCCCTAGCGGCCATGTTTTTTGACAAACCAAGACGGCTTGAACAATCCTGGTAAAGGGTCACCAAGGAAACATTTCTGCCAAATTATATTGAAATCGGTCCAGTGGTTTCTGACAATTTTTTCAAGTTTTCTATATAGATATATAGGGCAAATAAGCCCCGCCCCCTAGCGGCCATGTTTTTTGACAAATCATGACGGCTTGAACAATCTTGGTAGAGGGTCACCAAGAAAACATTTCTGCCAAGTTATATTGAAATCGGTCCTTTGGTTCTGACAAGAAATTTTTTGAAGTTTTCTATACAGATATATAGGGAGAAAGGGGTAATAAGCCCCGCCCCCTTGCGGCCATGGTTTTTAACAAATCCACATGGCTTGAACAATCTTGGTAGAGGATCACAAAAGGAACATTTCTGCAAAGTTATATTGAAATCGGTCCAGTGGTTTCTGACAAGAAAATTTTTAAAGTTTTCTGTTAGATATATAAGGAAAATAAGCCCCGCCAACTGGCGGCCATGTTTTTTGACGAATCAATATGGCTTGAACTATCTTGGAAGAGGATTACCAAAGGAACATTTCTGCAAAATTATATTGAAATCGGTCTAGTGGTTTCTGACAAGAAAATTTTTTTAAAGTTTTCTATATAGATATATAGGGAAAATAAGCCCCATGTTTTTTGACAAATCCATATGGCTTGAACAATCTTGATAGAGGATCACAATAGGAACATTTCTGCAAAATTATATTGAAATCGGTCCAGTCGTTTCTGACAAGAAGATTTTTAAAATTTTCTATATAGATATATAAGGAAAATAAGCCCAGCCCCCTAGTGGCCATGTTTTTTGACAAATCCACATGGCTTGAACAATCTTGGTAGATGATCACCAAAGGAACACTTCTGCAAAATTATATTGAAATCGGTCCAGTGGTTTCTGACAAGAAAATTTTTAAAGTTTTCTTTATAGATATATAGGGAAAATAAGCCCCGCCCCCTAGCGGCCATGTTTTTTGACAAATCTTGACGGCTTGAACAATCTTGGTAGAGGGTCATCAAGGAAACATTTCTGCCAAGTTATATTGAAATCGGTCCTTTGGTTTCTGACAAGAAGATTTTTGAAGTTTTCTATATAGATATATAAAGAGAAAGGGATCTTGGTAGAGGATCACAAAAGGAACATTTCTGAAAAGTTATATTGAAATCGGTCCAGTGGGTTCTGACAAGAAAATTTTTAAAGTTTTCTATACAGAAATATAGGGAAAATAAGCCCCGCCCCCTAATGGCCATGTTTTTTGACGAATCCATATGGCTAGAACAATCTTGGTAGAGGATGACCAAAGGTACATTCTGCAAAATTATACTGAAATCGATCCAGTGGTTTCTGACAAGAAGATTTTTAAAGTTTTCTATACAGATATATAGGGAAAGAAAGCCCCGCCCCCTGGTGGCCATGTTTTTTGACGAATCCAAATGGCTTGAACAATCTTGGTAGAGAATTGCCAAAGGAACATTTCTGCAAAATTATATTGAAATCGGTCCAGTGGTTTCTGACAAGAAGACTTTAAAGTTTTCTATATAGATATATAGGGAAAATAAGCCCCGCCCCACTGGCGACCATGTTTTTTGACAAATCCATATGGCTTGAACAATCTTGAAGGAGGATCACAATAGGAAAATTTCTGCAAAATTATACTGAAATCGGTCCAGGGGTTTCTGACAAGAAGAGTTTTAAACTTTTCTCTATAGATATACAGGGAAAATAAGCCCCGCCCCCTAGTGGCCATGTTTTTTGACGAATCCACATGGCTTGAACAATCTTGGTAGATGATCACCAAAGGAACACTTCTGCAAAATTATATTGAAATCGGCCTAGTGGTTTCTGATAAGAAAATTTTTAAAATTCTATACAGATATATAGGAAAAATAAGCCCCGCCCCCTAATGGCCATGTTTTTTGACGAATCTATAATTCTAGAACAATCTTGGTAGAGGAAGACCAAAGGTATATTCTGCAAAATTATACTGAAATCGATCCAGTGGTTTCTGACAAGAAGATTTTTAAAGTTTTCTATACAGATATATAGGAAAAGTAAGCCCCGCCCCCTGGTGGCCATGTTTTTTGACGAATCCAAATGGCTTGAACAATCTTGGTAGAGAATTGCCAAAGGAACATTTCTGCAAAATTATATTGAAATCGGTCCAGTGGTTTCTGACAAGAAGACTTTAAAGTTTTCTATATAGATATATAGGGAAAATAAGCCCCGACCCCCTCGCGGCCATGTTTTTTGACGAATCCAAATGGCTTGAACAATCTTGGTAGAGGATCACCAAAGGAATATTTCTGCAAAATTATATTGAAATCCGTCCAGCGTTTTCTGACGAGAAGATTTTTTAAGTTTTTAGTTTAAAAATCTATTTTAGCTCCTGTGACCTAGATATGCAAAGGGCCGGAATCATTTGAACAACTTTGAAAGAAGACAAACCAAGCATTATTCCTGTGAAGTTATGTCAAAATCCAACCAGTGGTTTAGGAGGAGATGTTGTTTATAGATTGTGGACGGACGGACGGACAGACGGACGACGACGACGGACGGTGAGTGATCACAATAGCTCCCCTTGAGTCTTCGGCTCAGGTGAGCTAAAAAAAAATGCACGTGTAGAGTTATTCAGTCTCGACTGCCAGTTTTGGATGAAAATATCTGTCAGCCGTTGTTTAAACATTGAAATGAAGACATTTTTTATTACCAAAACCTTCATTTAACCAAACGTAATAGGAACCCAGTGACATTAATAAAAGTCCAGTTTATTTTATTGGGTTCTAGTTCAATGTCTTGTAACATTAAATTGTAGATTAATTTAATATATTTACTTTCTTGTGCTGCCAAAATTTTGAACCAATACTTCACAATCAGTAAAATTGTAAGTGCACCCTTTCAACTGTATTTGACTGATAGAACCCCACTCCGATAGTTTAATATGGGCATTATTAATTAATTAATCAAAGAATTTAAGTTTATGCTTCGGTGGGATAAATGTAAATTTATAAAGATATTTATTTAGAGTAAAAATACCTTTCTGAGCTTGCCCTGCAAGTGTGCTTTAAGTTTCTGCAAAGGATCCCCCAGTAGTGAAAACAATTCCTTAATATTTAAAAACTCTTCCTGGTGGAAGGATATTTTTCAAAGTTTTCTGCATATATATATATATATATATATATATATATATATATATATATATATATATATATATATATATATATATATATATATATATATATATATATATATATATCAGACCCTGCCTTTGTTGGTTATTTATTTATTTATTAATTTATTTATTTATTTATTTTTTTTTTTTTTTGGTGATACAAATTAATTTGAAAACTTTTGATGAATGGTCAATCCAGTGATGTTTGTGAGTATTGTTGAAATCTAGTTAGTTGTTGTTTACAAAATGTTCGAAGTGTTCTAGACAGACATATGAGGAACCAACAAAATTAATTTGAACAAATTTGAGAGACATTCACCTATGGAACGTTTGTACAAAAATTTTGAAATTGGACCATAGTTTGTGCAGAAGAAGAACTGTCAAGTTTACTCTACATAATTCCTAAGTAAGCCAACTGGAAGTCATATTTTGAGACGGAACAGAATTCTTTAAACAAGATTTAAAGACCTTCTATTGAAGAAACATTTCTGTGACAAAAAAACAACAACAAAAAACAATCCAACCAGCTCGTACTGAGGAGATTTTGAAAGATTGCTATAGCAATACGAGGGATAACTCTATTCATAAACTTTGAACAATCATTCGGCCCTCCTACATATTGATGTTTCAGACAGTTTGATTGCAGTGGGGAATACACGTGACCAAATGACTAGGTGCACAGAGTTTATTACTATTTTTGGCTCCGCTTCAGGTGGGATGTTTTAGAATATCTCGATTTATACCTGAAGGAATTTTTTTCAAAGAAAGCACAGAGTATGCGGGAAATCAAGCTCTTTCTGGTGGTCAGTGCTATTCTGCAATCTGGTCGGATTCTCGAGAACATTCGGAGAATGTTTTTCGTCAAAATTCATGTACATTTTCCCGGTGACCCAGATTGACAGCAAAAACATTCTTCGAATGTTCTCGAGAATTAGACCAGATCGCAGAATAGCGCTTACACCACCAGAAAGAACTTGATTTTCCGCGTACTCTGCGCTTATTTGAACAAATTCCATTCGGTATGAATAGAGATATTCTAAAATATCCTACCTGAAGCGGAGCTAAAAATAGTAATATTCTTCGTGTCGTTTACGCTCCGATGCAAAAGGCCGCTTACACCGCGAAACACAAATAAAAGGGGTGTTCAACAAACCTATTTCCTAGTTAAGAATGAACAATATTTATGTTGCCAACATTTCTATCAAGCTTAAGGCATAGTTCCTGTTTATTTATTATATAAAATTAAACCATGCGATTTTACCTCCTTTTTTGCGCATAATATAAGGCACATGATAATTCTGTATATTATCGACACAGTGGAGAGAAGTAAACTTGAACGCCCCTTGTTCGCTTAGCGTTTGGGCCGCTTACATCAAACATTTAGTTACACTGTACGAAATTAAAAGCTCGTCTATAATCATTTATTTCATTGCAACTATTTTATCGATATTATTTAAATTATGGTTATTTTTGCGATTGTTAACATCTGCATTGCCATACTGTACAACTTTAAATAGATAAATGTCATAATTAAGTGATTGTTCAGTCACGAATATATTTGTTAAATTCTATACTTACCCCTACTTGTTTGCAGAAGTTTACACATTTTTAACCAATCGCAAATTACTATTTATTCATTCGAGACTAATACCAATAAGTATGTCAAAAGCCAGCTTATACAGCTACGCCGAAAAACGAATTGACAACGGGCTATTTTGCTGACAAGATTTCATCCATATATTTTCAAAGGACCATAACTCGGGAAAGGGGCATAATCTGGAAGGAAAAATACTTGTCAGATATTTTTTCATGAGGAATCCATATATGAAATTTCAAAATCCTAGCATGCACGGTTCAGAAGTTATGCTATGCATCAAAAAGCATGCAATTTAAAATGCCCAAAGTTACAAAGGGCCATAATTCATAAGTATATATTCAAAAGTTAATCAGGTCATCTACTTATCAATACAATAATTCTTTATTAAGAGGCATAAATTATATTATTCAAATCAATGAAAAGATATTAGAAGTTAAACAGCAATACGCATCACCAGTCTATAATCTAGAAGATTTGGATGAAATACCTAATGAGGAAATTCAATTCACGATAAACGACCAATTATTTTTGGATGTGCTTTTGATGGAAATTCGAGGTAAGTCCATTTCTTATGCAAGTTTCAAAAATAAAAAAGAGATAACAGAAATATCTAATAAAAACAATAGCAGACCTTGAGAATAATGAAACTGAAGACAATCTTGAACAAATTGACAAAAAAAAAATGAACTTATAAACATACACCATGAAAAACACTTAAAGGACACATGATAAGATCAAGAGCACAATACATTGATCAGAGTGAGAAACCAACAAAATAATTCTGTGCATTAGAAAAAACACAATTATGTATCAAAAATCATATGTATTATGGAACAAGAAGATGGCAATAAAATAACAGACCAGGAGGAAATTTTGAAGGAAACGAAAAAGTTCTATGAAAATTTATACAAATGAGACGATACCCTAGAAGATATTGATTTAGAAGAATATATGAAACATAATGAAGTAATGAAGTTAAGCATTGATCAGGCTAACAATATTGAAGGGCTATTAACTTACAAAGAAATCAGCAATACATTATATAAAATGAAATCTGATAAGAGTCTTGGTATAAGCGGATTAACCGCTGAATTTTTCAAAGTCTTCTGGAAAAGATTAGGCCATTTTGTTCTTAGATCAATAAATGCAGGATTTAATAATAAAGAACTTTCACTAACTCAGCGTCAAGGTATTATAACATGTATTCCCAAAGAAAATAAACCAAAGAATTTCCTTAAGAATTGGAGACCCTTAACTTTGCTAGATGTTGCTTATAAGATAGCATCAGGAGCAATAGCAAACCGGTTGAAACAAGACTTAGACATAATAATCTGTAAAGATCAAACAGGATTTATAAAAGGAAGGTACATAGGAGAAAACACACGTTTAATATACGATCTGATGAATTACACAGAGCAAAATAATATACCTGGTCTACTATTACTTATTGATTTTGAAAAAGCTTTTGAATCATTCATTCTTGGTCATCTTGGTCATTCATTCAAAAAGTATTGAAATTATTCAATTTTGGCCCATCAATATGTAGATGGACTGTTTAGAGTAACATTACTTTTTCAGTTATTAATGTGGATTTATGTCAGAATCTTTCAGAATAGGACGTGGATGCTGCAAAGGTGACCCTCTTTTACCTTACATTTTCATAATATGTGCTGAGTTTTTGGCTATTAAAATCAGACAAAGCAGTAAGATAAAAGGCATAAAAATTCATAACACTGAGTTCAAAATCTCACAATAGGCAGATGATACATATATATTCTTAGATGGATCATCTGATGCCCTAAACTGTACATTAATAGAATTGTACAAGTTTGCAACTGTATCAGGTCTTAAGATTAATTTTGATAAGACTCAAGTTGTTTGGATTGGCTCGAAAAAGCATAGCACAAGCGCAATCAAAACTAAATGGAAACTTGCTTGGGGAAGCAGTAAATTTAAAATTCTAGGAATAATTTTTAATGTTGACCTAAACCAGATGATAAAAGAAAACTATACAACTAAACTACAACAGTTAGAAAATTTAACTAACATATGGAGTAAAAGGTCAATGACGCCCTTGGGAAAAATCACAGTAATCAAAACATTCAGGATATCAATATTTAACCATTTATTTATAGCTCTTCCTAATCCAAATCAAGCAGTTGTAGACTACATTAATAACACTCTGTACAGCTTCTTGTGGAACAAAAAGCCAAGTAAAATCAAAACAACTATAGTTACAAAACAATATTGTGAAGGCGGGTTAAAAATGCTAAATCTAAATGCTTTTATGGGAGCCCTGAATTTAACATGGATCAGGAGGCTCTTACTAAGTGACTGTAAATGGCAACATTTTATCAAAGAAATAGACATGAAAAAATTGGCTGCATGTAAAACTAAGTATATTGAAAAGGTTATTAGTAAGGTACAAAACAAATTTTGGACAGACGTGTTGCAGTCTTTCATAAATATTAACAAGGTAAAGGATTCTAAACAGGAACAAGTGCTAAAAAGTCCATTATTTTATAATGAAAATATAAAAATAGGAGGGTCATGTAATTATTACAGCTCATGGTTTCAAATTGGTATTAGATATATAAATGATTTAATTAAAGATAATGGAGAATTTTACACATATGAGGAGTTCAAAGACATTACAGGAATACATCCCAATACCCTCGTATATCATGGCACTATTAGGGCAATAAAATTATATCTTAAAGAAATTAAGGGCAACATAACCCATAAAGAAAAATCTTCTTTTATTCCTAGTCATGTTTCATCTTTAATACAACATAAAAGATCAAAAGTAACATATGACATTTTAAATGAAAATAAAGAAGTTCCAACAGGTAAAACTTCCTGGAACAAGGTGTACAGTTTTTCACAAGAAGACTGGAAACAGATATATAGCTTCCCTTTTACTATTACAAAATACCCAGTACTGGTTTGGTTTCAGGTCAGCATTAATCATAATATATTAGTTACTAATAAACTTCTTTATCAAATGAAACTGAGAAACAATGCAATATGTTCCTTCTGTGGACAAAATAATGAAACTATAATACATTTTCTATGGCAGTGTGAATTCACCAAACAGTTTATCAAAGAGTTACTTGAATGGTTAAAGTCTTATGACTTGAATTACATAGTTACAGAGGATTTTTTTCATGTTTGGTAAACAGGGGAAGCATGCTTATCCTAAAGCTATCAAACTCATTATTTTTTTATGCAAAATATCACATATATGTATCACGTTGCAAACAGCGATCTTTGTTTCTCAATCCTTTTAAAAAGCTACTGAAATTAATGCATAAAGTGCAACAATATATTGCGTCCAAAAATAATGTGTTTGATACATTTCAGAAAGAATGAAGTCAGTATCAGTTATTAATAAATGATATTATATAAATTAGAAAAAAAGCCTAACCCACAGCTGTTAGAATACACTAGATTAAATAAACAAAATATAACAACTAACTGTTACTGTGCAAGCAAAGTCCCGACCTCCCAAAATCCCATACACCACCCTTTCCCTGTTCCCCTTCCGATCCAACCACCACCCCAGCCCAACTCCCACCCCTGAGTTGGAATGGCTGCCAGGCCACAAATGGGAATCTAATATGTATTGTATAAGGATAGCATTGTGATTACATCAGAATTTCTCGATATTTTGGAATACGGCCATAGAATGTATACAATGACAAAAAATTTCAATATAATGCATAGAGATGTATAGCTAATAAAAAAAATAATAAAAAATAATAAGTCAAACTTTGTATTTCTGAGGCTCATTGACTAACTTTTGTTTTCGAATATGTAAAAACCGACTTACTTTTGTTTTCGAACATGTCAACAAATACACGATGGAAAAAAGAAGTAAAACGAATGTGTTTGAATGGTATAACCTGTAGAGGAACTAATCTGGTAAAAAAAGTCAAAGCACTGCAATTTTCATAGATCATTTTCTATCTTACTAATATAATTAATCACGTATATGAATGTTCCTACCAATATTGCAAGCTAACGCAAGCGCAACTTTCGCAACAGTAATATGATTGGTTTCCCGTTGATAGCACGCGACGAAATTCCTATGCTCAAATACTTAGATAAAGCATGGCTAGAAATGTAAAGACAAATAAAAAAACAACACGAGCAGGGGTATTAGAAAAAAACGGTATAGTTGAACAGGTTCGCAAACTTGTCTAGTTGTCTCAAGTCTCACTATTTGTGAGCCCCTTCCTTAACGAGTCAAGTTCTTTAAGAGATAGAAAAGAGACTGCTTTTAAAACAGAATATGTGTGTACGCTAAATTTGGATAGCTTTGTCGGTTTCCTCTTCCTCTTGGGTCTGGGAAGGGCTGCGGTTTGTGATTGTGGCACTCCCTGGACTTTTCTCTTACCTTTTTTCAAGATACTTCTCTGACCAATATACGTTTACTACTTCAGTTCGAAACGGAAACTACTGGATGCATAGACATGAACACATGCATTCACATAAAAGCGAATCCCATGTGCTGCTCTCTTTAGGGCGATTTATTTGTCTTATCTTGGCGCAAGATACGTATTCTATTCAGCTATCTATGCAGAGTTGCACATCGATGCTACTGCCATTGGTTAAAACTATGAATTGTAAATAGAAAGCGAAAAAAAGGAAAACGATGCTCTCTCTCTCTCTCTTTCTCTCTCTCTCTCTCTCTCTCTCTCTCTCTCTCTCTCTCTCTGGGATCATCTACCTATACGAGGGATGCTCGGGAAATATGGGGTGGGCTTTGCGACAAAAGCAATAAACATGGGTGTGGTTTTTGAAGCAATATTGGTCTTAAATGCAAAACAAAAATGTTCAGGATTATAAAAATGGGTCATGTTTTAGAGTCTTAGGTCGCACAACCAATCTGGGCAGTTATTACTCTCTCTCTCTCTCTCTCTCTCTCTCTCTCTCTCTCTCTCTCTCTCTCTCTCTCTCTCATATAATGAAATCATACTAAACTTTCATTTTCTAAAACAGTCTGAGTTTAATCTGTTTGCAGACAATTTATACTTGTAGGAAATATTATTATTCCAAAAGCAAATAAAAGCAAATCAGACTCCAATCAAGTCAATTTATTGGCCAAATCCACAAAAATGGATTGTACAGACAAACACAGATATGGCAAACTACTTATGTTATTGGTAAGATCCGTACAAGAATCATGAGAATGGGGTTATCACAGTCAAACTATAAAAATTTGAAACTATCAATACACCAGTCAGTTGAAACTCCCCGCCGTGCGAGGCCCTGATAAACGCCCTGCACTGAGGGGACAAATTTATAGCAAAATCCCTGCTAAAAGCCCTGACTCCGTGAGATTGAAAATAATAAAGATCAACAAATGATCTGAGTCATTCAGAGAACCTTTGAGAGCTCCGCAGTCCACTACAGTTCTAGTATCAGTCCTCCATATACTCTACCTTCCACTGTTGACCAGTACCAGTCCTCCGTTTGCTTCGCAGTATACGCCCAGTACGTCTGCAGTATACAGTATCTGTCCTCCATATACTCTACATCCACTACAGACCCTGTACCGGTCCTACGTTTTCTCTACAGTCCACTACAGATCCACTACTAATCCACAGTCCTCCCTATCATCTCATGTCCATTACATACCGAGGCTAGTCCTCCGTTTTCTCTACAGACCACCATAGACCCAGTTCCAGTCCACCGTATACTCTACAGTCCTCTTCAGAGCCAGTTACTGTCCACTCTATAATCTACAGTGCACTACAGATCCAGTGTCAGTCCTCCGTATTCTCTACAGTCCACAACAAATCCAGTACCAATCCTCCGTATAATATAATGTCCATTTCAGCACCAGTACCAGTCCTTCATATACTCTGCAAATCAGCACATACCCTCTACAAGTCAGCAACATGCTCTACAATCCACAACAGACACAGTACTAGTCCTTTGTATACTCTGCAGTCCAGGATATATCCAATACCAGCCCTTCATATACTTTACAGTCCTCCGCATACCCAGGATTAGTCTTTCGTATACTCTACTGTCCACTACAGAACCATTTTCAGTCCTCCGTATACTCTACAGTCCCCTAAAGACCCAGTACCGGTCCTCGCTATAATTTACAGTCCACTATAGACCCAGTACTTGTCCTCCATATACTCAGCAGTCCATTACATACCCAGTACCAGTCCTCATTATACTCTACAGTCCATTGTAGACCAAGAACCAGTCCTCCATATACTCTACAGTCCACTACACAGTACCTGTCCTCCGTATACTCTCCATACCTCTACAGACCTAAAACACTGTGTATTTTCAGTCCATTATAGACACAGTACCAGTCTTCCGTACATCACAACCCCAGTACAAGTCCTCCGTATACGTTACAGTCCATTACAGACCCAGTAACAGTCATCCGTATACTCTAAAATCCACATCAGACCCAGTACCAGTCCTCCGTATACTCTACAATCCACCATAGAGCCAGTAGCATTCCTCCGTATACTCTATAGTCAACTATAGAGACAGTACCAGTCCTTCTTATACTCTATCAGTAGTACTAGTATGAGGATAGTAGCGGACTGTATCTTATCAGAAGTACTGGACAGGGGTAGTATTGTACTGTATCAGTAGGCCTGGTACTGGGACAGTGCTGGACCATAGCGTATCACTAGGTTTGTTACTGGCAAAGTTGTGAACTGTAGGGTATCAGCAGGACTGGTACTTGGGCATTAGTGGGCTACTATCGTTTCAGTAGGACTGGTACTGTTGCAGTGGTCGAATGTATCGTATACGTAGGAGTGGTACTGGGACAGTAGTGGACTGTATGATATCAGAATGAGTAGTAAAAGGACAGTATTGTACTGGAGGGTATCAGTATGACTGTCACTGGGACAGAAGTGTACTGTAGCATATCAATGAGACTGGCACTAGGGTAGTGGTGGACCGTATCGTATCAGAAGGATTTGAACTGGTACAGAATTCGACTATTGGTCAGTATTGGGACAGTAGTGGACTGTATCGTTTCAGTAAGGTTGGTACTAGGGCAGAAGTGGGCTGTGTCGTATCAGTAAGACTGGTACTGGGGCAGTAGTGTACTGTAGCGTATTAGCTGTTGTGTACAGTAGCATATCAGAAACGGACTGACATATCGATAACTCTGGTAGAGAGACAGTGGTGAACTGCAGGGTATTAGTAGGACAAGTACTAAAGCACTATTGAACTGTGTCTTATCAATAGGTCTGATACTCAGACAGTGGTGCACTAGGATAAAAGTAGGACTGGTACTTGGGCACTATTGTACTGTAGCCTATCAGTACTTGGGCACTATTGTACTGTAGCCTTAGTACTGGGACTGGGACAGTAGTGGCCTGTGTCGTATCAGTAGGACTGGTGCTGGGTCGGTAGCGGGCTATAGGGTATCAATAGGACTGGCTCTGGGACAGTAGTGTACTGTTGCATATTAGTGGCACTGGAACTAGGGCAGTAGTGTACCGTGCCGTATCAAAGGGAATGGCACAGGTGGACTGTATAGGTATCATCAAGACTGGTACTAGGGCAGTAATGAACTGTGATGTATCAAATAGACTGGTACTGGGGCAATAGTAGACTGTAGGATTTCAGTAGGAATGGCACTGGGGCAGTTGTGGATTGCATCAAATCAATAGGTCTGGTACTGAGGAAGTAGTGGACCATCATGTCAGTAGGAATGGCACTGGGACATAAGTGGACCCAATGGGATTGACTGAGTCGCAAAACCTCAAAACAAACAAAGATAAGGTCGATCTTAAGTTAAGGACTGATTGTAAACCCGCGCCCAGATTTATATTGAGAACAATGCAATGTGGAAAACAGTTCAAAATCGACCGGTGTATGACTTGCAAATCATTTTGTAGAACCAGCAAACATAAGATACGAAGTGCTACATCAGAAATCACGAACGTTTTTTCGGAAATCGATAATCCGCCGAAAGGTCCACTCATAAAAACCGCCAAAAATTTGCTGCCGCCAATTAAAGTGTTTTACAGTACTAAGCTAAATGTGCTAATTAAACTTTTAGGATAAATACGGTAAATATTTAAAGCGTCAGAGTATTTTGGGTAAATATGTTACTCAGCAAGTTCCTCGTAATATATATCTGAAAGCTGTTTTTTTTGCTTTAGCAAAATAGTTTTCGAAAAATTAGCTGTTGCAGGGAGATGACTATTGTAGAGAGGTTTAATATATAGAAAATTTACACTTTTGACTATCAGAAAAGTGGCTATTTTTATGAAGGTTAAGAGGTGACCATTAGTAGATGTGCCACTGTATATACTGATAATTTTGAACTACATGTAGGCTTTCAAGTTAAGACATGAAAGAATAAACCAGCATATAACGTACGCGCAGTTTGACAAAAATGTTCATGAAAAGCGAGGCTGATTGTAGAAAGCTCTTTTACAATGTAAGGGCAAAAAGCAGTTTTCCAATTAAGTGGAATCTGTAGGACACAGTCTCCACATTTTCCTATTTAAACGTATTTCCTTGTTAGTCGCTTGTTAGTCGCTTGACAATCGCGCATTGTTATTTTTTAATTTACAGGGAGCAAGTCTTAACAATGCTAGTTTTAATATCCATATACATAATTAATTATATTAGTAAGACACAAAATGATCCATTATGAACATTGCATTGACTGTTTTTTAACTTGATGAGTTCCTCTACCATTCAAAAACATTCGTTTTACTTCTTGTTTCATCTTGTGTTGTTGACATGTTCGAAAACATATTAGTCAGTTCACATACTTATTTTGCTGTTTTGTATTGATTTTTGGTCCATTGCGGCACTCCAATTCCATGCATTTTGAAATTCTTTCATGAATATATATATATATATATATATATATATATATATATATATATATATATATATATATATATATATATATATATATATATATATATATATATATATCGTCAGCTGATTCACATGAGTAATCTGCCTTCTTGATTATTGGTCATCAACCTTGTAACTAGGTAACCATGTGACGTCAACTACCAAAGGGGAAGTCAGGTAATAATAATAATAATAATAATAAATCCCATTTATGCAAAATTTCGCTCAATTAAGGGTATTAGAAAAGAAACAAAATATTCCAAACCGTGCTCAATGCGCTAGATAAGGCACAGTGAACAACCCAAACTCAGCTGTGCTTTATCTTGGGCATTTGAGCACGGCTGGGAATAATTTATTTCTTAATTCTACGACGATTTTAATGTTTTCCCCCACTGAGCCTAATGGAAACGTCACCGTTATCAAACTACAATTAATCACGTCGTCAACGTAGTACGTGCAAAAGGGCGTGTTCGATGATGCTGCTTGTAAACATTTACTTCTCGCGACGTCCGCTGCAGAAGTCTGAATTCAGTTTCATAGTGAAAATAATCTGCTGATATGGCAGTAGTCTACTCTCATTATCTCAGTCCAAGGGACGAGACGTTTTGGTTGAGATAACAGTAGTTTGAAATACAAGGAACCTCATATATCGAAATTAATCAATACTGCCTTTTTTTCGTTTGAAGTAGCAGTAGTTTGGTTATCAGTGTTTGAGGTAACAAGAGTCAACTTTAATTGTGTAATTTAACTTTCTTCAGATAAAGGAGGTCTGCAACTGTAAAGTGATCAAATTTCCCTTTGAAAAATTTCCTGCACATGTCGCAGAGTTGCACGCTTACTGCTGGAAACCACTCGCAATTCAGGTATGATGTTTCACTTTATTGATTGTTAACTCGCCTGAACAACGTTTACGAAGAGCTATTGTACTACCTTCGGCGTCGGCGTTGGCGGCGGCGGCGGCGGCATCGGCGTCCACAAATGTTAAAGTTTTCGTTAAAGTTTTTAAGACTTGATTATTTCCTAACCTTATCGCCGGTTTGATTCATCTATGATGATACATATTGGTCCAAAATTTTGTACAATACGATCCCCACCACCCTAGCTCATGTCAAGGTCAAGGTCACAGAATGTTCATGTTAAAATTTTACGTCAAAGTTTTTATTACTTCTAAACTACACGATGGATTTAGTTCCTATTTGGTATCATGAAAGATACCGGTCAAAAGTTTTTATCACTACCATCAGCACTCATGACCGTGACCTTGAGGTCGAGGTCACAGACTTAGAATCTAAATGTTGAAGTTTTTTTTTTTTTTTTTTTAAGACCTTATTATTTCCCAACCTTATAACCGATTTGATTCATCTTCGGTATGATGATACACATTGATCCAAATTTTGCGCAGTACCATCCCCACCACCCTAGGTTATGTCAAGGTCAAGGTCACAGACTCTCATGTTAAAATTTTACGTCAAAGTTTTTAGGATTTCATTACTTCTAAACTACATGATGGATTTAGTTCCTATTTGGTATTATGATGGATGCTGGTCAAACGGTTTTATTAGCACCATCAGCTTTCATGACCATGGCTTTAAATGTTAAAAGTTTTCGTTAACGTTTTTAAGACCTAATTATTTTCTAACCTTAATTCCATCCTCACCCCCTCCTTCCACCCCCTCCCCCCCCCCCCCCCCCCCCCCCCCCACCTCCTTAGGTTCATGTTAATGTCAAGGTCATAGTCATGTCAAAATTTTCATTTTATAATTTTACGTCATTTAAAACCTCATTAATTCTAAATCAAACCATGGATTTAATTTATATTTGGTATCATGATATATACTAGTCCAACGTTTTTATCAGCTTCATTAGCACTTATGACCCTGACCTTGGGGTCGAGGTCACGGACTTAGAATTTTGAAAATGTTAAAATTTTCGTTTAAAATTTCAAGACATCATTATATCTTAATCTTATCACCGATTTGAGGCATCTTTGGTTTGATAAAAATTTTGCACAGTGTAATCCCCACACCACCAACCCGACCCCACGACCCTCTCACCCCAGGTCATGTCAAAATTAAGGTCTAAGACTTAGAATTTTCCAGAAACAAAATGTGCAATATCAGGCGAGCTATCCTGTCTGGCAACATGTCTTGTTATCTTTTCAGTCATGCAGACCAAAAAAAGATATGAATATTTTTTAAAACAGTGTAGGTCCTGACGTCACGGCTTATAATGTTTGCCGTTGTGTTATGATTTTCGACTGACATCCTTATTTGGAGCAATTTGTCTGACTAAATTCAAAAGTTGGAAGAGTTACATATATAAGTTCGCACGTATTCATTCGACTCTCTTGACTGATCATACTTTGCTTCCCAGAATTACTTCTCAAATGGTTGTTGTCCTTTCAAAAGAACTTGACACGCTTGGTAGATTTTCTATCATTTTTACAAGGGAGACAACTTTTGTGACTTCCTGCCTGCTGTCCTGCACACCAATCCCTTTCTGAACAAGAAAAATGCCTTACGGCATTATGAACGGATTTTTCAAAAGGTCAATGAAAAGGTAAACCTCGGGAGACCAAATGCCCGCCGGCCATGACATCGCTATTTTAAAGGATAGATTTTTGAAAAATCCGTCCAAAATTCAATTTTGGCTGCACAAGCTTTCGGATTCAGGGGTGATAAGTACCTAACAAAGAAAGTCACAATTGTCTCTCTTATACAGGGCATGCCTACTGGTCCTTATCTATGCCTCTAACAAATATTAGCAAAATATTTCAAACCATTTAGAAGTTATGAAGTGCACAGGAATTTGGCTTAGAAATTCAGGGGGGTTAACTTGAAAAAAGAACAAAAATATTGTCCTTGCATGTGACACTCTTACTTGACCTGATATATGTCCCCACCAAATATTATCATATTATCTCAAACAGTATTGGAGTTATGGTCTGCACAATATTTTGGTTTCAGGGGAGATAAGTACATTAAGCATGAGTTGTCCTTCCTGCATGCGACACTTGTACTTGACCTGATATATGTACCTACCAAATATTATCAAATAATCTCAAACAGTATAGGAGTTATGGCCTGCACAAGATTTCGACTTCAGGGGAGATAAGTACATACCAAAGAAAGTGAGCGTTGCCTCTCTTACACATAAAGCCTACTGGTCCTTCTTTTTATCCCTACCAAACATGAAAGCAATCCACTGAAGAGAAAAGGTAACATACAACTTTGAAAAAAGGTTACCCAAAAGGTTGACCTCGGATGTCAAGGGAGATAAGTACATAACGGAAAAAGTGCGAGTTGCCTCTCTTGCACGCTACACACCTAGTCCTCGTCTTCATCTCTACCAAATATGAAAGCAATCCGATTAAGAATAAATGTGATATATAACTTTGTAAAAAGGTTAACCAAAAGGTAAACCTCAGACGTCAGGGGAGATAAGTACATAACGAACAAAGTGAAAGTTATCTCTCTTGCACATAACACACCTACTGATCCACCTTACATAACGAACAAAGTGAAAGTTACCTCTCTTGCACATAACACACCTACTGATCCACCTCTTCATCCCTATCAAATACAAAAGCAATCCGCTGAAGAATAAAGGTAACATACAACTTTGAAAAAAAGATTAACCAAAAGAGAAACATGGGACATCCGGACGTCAAGGCAGATAAATACATAACAAACAAAGTGAGAGTTGTCTCTCTTGCACATAATACACCTACCGATCCTCTTGTTCATCCCTACCAAATATGAAAGCAATCCACTGAAGAATAAAGGTAACATACAACTTTGAAAAAAAGGTTAACCAAAAGATAAAACTGGGACGACGCCCGACGCCCGACGCCCGCCCGCCCGGACATCGCTATTTTAAAGGACGGATTTTTTGTTTATAAAAAAACCCGTCCAAAAAGGGGCTACTCTAAATAGAGAAGATCACCTTTCAGAAGGGAATCAAAACAATATTGACAGAGATACAGAGAAGTGTATACATCGCCACCCCCCCCCCCACCCCCACCCCTCCTTCAGCGGAAGGGAGAGAATGACTGTAAAAAATAATTTATGCGCAAAGTCCTCGAAAGAATGTTACCGGTGTAACAGTTCATCTTGCACCTCCAGCCCCACCCCCACCCCTCAAACACACACACACACACACACACTGGGCATCTTGCACCCCCCCCCCTCCTTCCCCCCTCCATTTTATCACTTAGCAGAATTTTCCACTGAACAGGGCATTAGAGTAATTCCAATATTTATTATTACCTATCTTTCTTCGGAAAGGAAGGAGTAGGGGGTAAGATACCCTGCCCAGCTCAGCTTGCCTTTAGGGGTGAAGATACTCTGGCCTGGGCAGCTTGTCCCTCACCCCTGGAAACTTGGCAAACTTGGATCAGAAAAACAATTTAGTCATTTTAAACAAAGTTAAGAAAAAATATTTTTTTTTTTCTTTTCAGCAGAATTTCACACTGAACAGGTCATTAGAATATTTAGATATTTACTATTACCTATCTTTCTTCGGACAGGAAGGGGTTAGGGTAGGATCCCCTTACCTGGCAGCTTGTACTTGATAAAGTTGTTTTGTTTTTGTTTTTTGTTGTTTTTTTTGTTTTTGTTTTTTTTGTTGTTGTTGCTTGTTGTTGTTGTTGTTGTTGTTGTTGTTGTTTTTGTTTGTTTGTTTTGAATTGAGTCTACCAGGCCTTCTGAGGTAAATGCAAGCTTTGAAAGGCCATGATACCTGGGTCCCGATTTCTCCCGTTCAGCCAAATATATATTTTGACATATAAAATCAGTTTAACCGTGTTTCTTTTATAAGGATTTGTATTCAAAGTGACTAAATTATCTTTCTGAACCAAGTTCTGTCAGATTTAATTGGTGTGGGGGTGGGAGGCGGGGCCCTGCTCAGTCCAAGGTATCTCTACCACCGGCGTGGGTGTGCGTGAGGTGGGGGCTTAGTCCAGGAATCTTGCCCCCCCCCCCCTCCACCCCCCCCCCCCACTCCCCAACTCCTTTCAATTCAGAGAAAAAATAGGTAATGGTATCTAATGACTGTTCAATAGGAAAATATATTAAAATTGATGTATTTTCATTGGATTGAGTCTACCAGGTTTTCTGAGGTAGGTGCAAGCTTTTAAAGGCCATGATACACGAGCTCAATTTCCTCCCATCAATTTTGGCATATAAAATCAGTTTACCCATGTTTCTGTTATAAGGATTTTGTTTAAAGTGATTTAAATATCTTACTGGACTGAGTTCTGTCAGATTTTTTTTATGGTGCTGGGGGTGGGGGTGAGGCAAGCTGCACAAGCCAGAGTATCTTCACCCCCTGGGGCAAGCTGACCGTTCAATAGGAAAATCTACTAAAAATGATAAAGTATATTTTTAATTGTTTATCAGGTTATCTGAGATGTGCAATTAAGCTTTAAAAGGTCATGATATATGAGCCCCAATTTCCTCCCATCCAGCCAAAATGTATATTTTGGCATGTAAATCAGTTTACTCATGTGTTTCTGTTATAAGAATTCTTTTATTTAATGTGATTTGAATATCTGGACTGAGTTCTGTCAAATTTCTTTGACGGTGTTGGGGGATGGAGTGGGGTGGGGGCGCAAGCTGTCCAGGCTATAGTTTCTTCACCCACTGGGGCAAGCTGACTGTTCAACAGGAAAATCTATTAAAAGTGATAACGTTTTTTTGTCGTTTTTGAATTGAGTAAGTGCAAGCTTTAAAAGACCATGATACATGAGCCCCAATTTCCTTCCATCCAGCCAAAATATTTATTTTGGCATATACAATCAGCTTACCCATGTTTCTGTTAGAAGGACTGTTTATTTATAGTAATTTAAATACCTTTTTGGACTGAGTTCTGTCAGATTGATAGTGGTCGGGGCTGGGGGGGGGGGGGGGTGCAAGCTGCCCAGGCCTGAGTATCTTCACCCCTGGGGCAAGCTGACTGTACAAGAGGAAAATCTATTAAAAATGATGAAGTATGTTTTTTTTATTTGGAATTGCGTCTACTAGGTTTTCTGAGGTCGGTGCCAGCTTTATAAACCCTTGATACACGAGCCCCAATTTCCTCCCATCCAGCCAAAATGTATATTCTTGCATATAAAATCAGCCTACCTATGTTTCTGTTATAAGGATTATTTTTTTTATTTCAAGTGATTTAGTGATTTAAATATATATTTTTAAAGTGCGTTCTGTCAGATTTCTTGGTAGTGGTGGCGTAAGGGGTGGGAGACTAGTTGCCCAGGGTGGGTGGGGGCGATAACCTGGGTTTGTCTTCACCTCTGGTGTGTGGGGGGGGGGAGGTTTGGAGAGGGGCAAACTGCCTAGGGTGCAAGATAAAACCAGTACACCAAACTCGGTGGCCACCAAGGCCGGCGGAAGGCAGTCTATGATTATGCTACTACAATATAAAGGACAGCAATTTCTACCTGTGATGAGTAGCACCCCCACCCCATCTCTGGAAAAGAGGAAGCAAATAGTTTCGGGTCAGGATATGGTCATTTACATTAAGGAAATACAATCCACTTGGTAGATTTTTGGCCATTTTTACAATGAAGACAACTTTTGCGGCTTCCAGTTTGCTTTCAACCAAGTTCTATGAAAGAGTCCATTCTAAACAGAAAGAAAGGAGTATACCCTTTTCTGAACGGAGGCAAACAATATGGAAAAATTTAGTTTACCTGAATGTGTATCAAATCCCAATCCTTCGTATTCGAACAGTCTAGTCATCACGAAAACACGCCTATATAAATTTGACCCCCTTAAACCCAACTTTTATATAGTGAAACTGGGGTTGACACGGGTATACATTATTTTACCCGTGCGAGGCGGTTCTAACGAGTACCCACAATCTATGTTTAGAGTAGAAATATGAAAAAAATCTGATTTGTTCTGAAAATGTTTCTTTTTTTATCGTGAAATTCTCAATATATTCGAATAGGCGTGTTTTCGTAATGTGAAGATGTTTCTTTCCCATTTACAGAATAAGTGGTTACTATAGTGTATACATATACACAACAGCGCATAATAATCTGAGCGTTCCTTGCCAGCCTGTGACATAAGTGTTCTTTTCTTGCCTAATGCAACCGTTTTTACCATCCGCAGGCTAACCACAACCTTTTACTCTTAATGACTGCCACTATGAATTTGCTGAGCGGTTTCCACCAAACGTTTGAGCTACAAAGACATTTGAGCTGGGCACAGCTTTGCACGACCTGTATCTTTAGGCCGGCATTTGAGTCTTAGCTGGGTGCACTTGCAATCTTATAGAAAATGCTTTGCCCCTTCACGTTCAAGAATGATAGAACTAAATCTCGCGAGACTAGTGCTGAAAACCACATCTGAAAAGCCAACTCGTTTAAAAGTTATTAAAATTTAAAATCTGGTTTTCGATCTTTATTCTGTACATGTGAAAGAAAGCTCTGATGTACCTCATTAATAGTCATGAGGATTCTGTTACGTCACAGGGATGGTGAGGTTTATTTTTTAAAAGAATTTTAATGCAAAATATAAACACCTGACAGTAAATTTGAAGTCTTTTGCGTATCAGAAACCGACATGCTTGGGGGCATTTGGCCCCACCTTTGAACTTTATTTTCCTGAAGCTAAACTATTATGGAACCGGTTCAGGCGTCTTTTTAATGAAACTGTGTAAATATTGAGAGAAACAACAACATCCCTTGAGTATTAGAATCTGCCAGTCTAGGGCATGGCTATATGTGCCCCAGAAAGTCATACAAAATTAAGAGTAGGCCGTTTTATTGACTTTGGATATGAATATTCAGAGGAATAATAGTTTGCCTTCAAAACAAAGATTTCCCCTGGGGACCAATAGTCCTATGCTGGGGCAAAGAAATAAACAAGTCATATTTATTCTCAGTTTGAAACTTCAATACTGGTTATCTTGACATAATAATTGGAGACCGCTTTATTGAGTTTGTATGTATTCTGCATCTTATTGTGATATTTCGATAATTTTTAAGGTTTGTGAAAAGTTGATTTTATTTGAAAATGTCAAAGTGTTGACATTTCACTGCCTAATATGGAAGATTCTACTACTAAATTAGGTCAAGCAGGTATTCTTACAATTTATTGATTGTGTAATGGCCTATAAATTGCTTTTTATAAGATATTTTCACTTTGGAATTTACGTTTCATGTTGTTTTTGTAAGAACTGTCTTTTGAGTCGAAATTTTGGTTTTAAAAACTGTTAATTTTATTAGATTGCATTAATCTGCTGGGGTTGGCAGGTAGTACTGTTTGTGTATAAAAGCTCAGGTTTCGGGCTGATTTGATTCAATACACATTTTGGATACTCTCTAAATCTATGCTGCTTTGGATTACAATTATCTAAATAATTATTAAATAAATACTATATTGTATTGGCTGATTTTGGCTTAAACCCTATCAAAATTATAGGAATTTACTAGTTACTTTTAGAAAAAAAAATAGGCAAACCTTCTTGAATGGATCTTTGGTGTTTTTCTGAACTTTTGGGGATTTTTCATTATATTTCAGACTTAGCAGCATCTCACCAAATTGTGAAAATATTCATTAATTCTTAAAATGTAGTTAATCTGAAACATTTTAGTTATTTTGTCATTCTTAAAATTTAGCAATGTTTTTGTAATTTGCTTTGTGGTTTACATCTATAAATATGTAGAAATAGAAATAGAAAACAAAATAACAAAAATATATTAGTGAAATTAATTCATTTGTTTGTAACTTATTTTAACAAACAAGAGTTAGGTTTATTTGCTGATAAGACTGAGCCTTATTTGCTACTCAGGATTTCTGACTTATTCTTCTAAGCAAGTCAGTGGTGTCGGTCATCTTGATTTAAACATATTCGGCTCTACTGAGTGAAGTGTTATACACCCTTACAGCACTTAAGAAAATAGCAGTCTGTCGTCCCAGCCTAAAACTTCAAACTTCAATGCTGGTTATCTAGACAAAATGATTCGAGACCGCTTTATTGAGTCCGGCATATCAAGAATTACTACATCTGCGTTGTTGCTGGGTATTCGAATCGAGATCCTGTTACATTGCGGTAGCACTTTGTGAGTGTCTGTAATCGATCTTGACAAACCTGGCAGCTCTTCTCTGTACCATCTCTATTTGGTTTGTGCTTTTTTTTCCATGTTGGGAGCCCAAACTGTTGAGGCATATTGGAGAGTTGGCCTGACGAGACGCTTGTAGGCTATATTCTTTGCTTGCTAGGAGTCTGAACTGATGTTAGGTTTCAGGAAGGCCATGATGGAGTTTGCTTTCTTGAGATGTTGGCTATGTGTTCCAACTAAGGTTGTTGCTTATGACGACTCCTAGGTACTTCGCCTCAGACTTGATGGCTAGCTTTTTGGCCATGTATCAAGTAATCTTGTTGGATTGGCGCTGCTTCTTCGTTATGCGCCTTCAGTATACTTGGCACTTGCAGTGAGTTTAAGGGCTGTGTTCAGACGTACAAAGTATAGCGAACGTTTTGCCCTGGACCCCTGTACCTAATAACAAGCGCCAGTTGGAGCAGGGGTCCAGGACAAAACCAGTTGTGAGTAGCTTCAACTTCTAAACGCAGCCCAGGACTTTGATCTTGAAGAACACATTTTAACATATATAATTACATCAAATTCAAATTAAAAACCTTTTTGTTGACATTCCCGAAATGGTAAGAACATCGTCTTTAACTGAGAGTTGAGGTGAGCGTTTCAGACCCCCTTTGGACTCTTGTTTAAACGTTAATAGGTTAGACCCATACAGTCAAACTTCAATTGCTCGAACATCTTTGGGGCCATAGAAATTTGTTCTAGACATGGGTAGTTCAAGTAACTGAGGTTTTTAATCATGGCGCCAGGTGAGGAGGCAAATGGGAATAATTTAGGGATGTCTTTCTGATCTTCTATAATATAGTGGTATATTTACTCTTGGAATTCGAGATAACGAGAGTCGACTGTAGTGGTATGTTAAGTTTACTCTTTAGAATCTTTTCGATGAGGCGATAATATTTTCAAACCGCATACAAATCCGTGATAAAATATCCAAAGTTTCCTAAAATATCTCTAGATATTGGTTTTCTTGAGCTATCAGAAGAATTTTCTAGTGACTCAAAAACATATTCAAATCAGCCACGGTAAACGGGCCATCGGTGTTCCAATCAAAGAAGTTTACTCCATGGTGGGAAACAAATACGGGTCTCTTTACAAGGCCGAACAACTGCGAGTGTCGATCTCAATTGTTCGGCCTTTTCCGTTTTACAATTAAAACAGGATAAATGTGGTACATTTTTACTAGGAAGACAACTTTTGTGACTTTCTGTTTGCTTTTCTGCTTTTCTTCTGATCAAGGCTGTGTTCTGAAAGAAAAAGAAAATTGCTCCAATTTTCCCTTTTAGGGTACCACATATACCCTAAGTATTCGGACACCTTAACCCATTATCATACTTATCCTGAATTTTGATAATTTTGCTAATTGTATTTGTATCTAAAACAACGCCAGAGGAGATGCAAACAGTGTAGCTTCTGATCAGACGTTGCATTCTGTGCTGTCTGTTCTGGACCTACTCTGTTTAATCTAGCCTGTCTGTTCAAGTACTTAGGGTAAATACGGTAGGCGTTGTTTGGAAGGGACTGAAATCCGTTTTGACAGTTGCCTCCTTTGAAAAGCATGACTTAGGCCAAATATAGGAACAGCGTGTTATAGGATAAAGTGTTAGAAAAAATAGGTAGGGTAGGTAAGGATGTTTTTAATAATAGCTCAGCTTGAGCACAAGTGCACAAGGTAAGCTATTGCGATCGCCCTTTCTCCGTCGTTCGTCGTCAACAATTCCTTCATATGACATCTCCTCCTAAACCGCTCGGCGAATTTTAAAATGACTTCACACAAATGTTCCTGGTGTGCCCCTTTTAAAAAATTGCTTAAATGATTCTGCTCCACTGCACAAAACGGCCGCCCGAGCTACAAATATAAAACACCTTTAAATGACATCTCCTTCTAGGCAAGTTTCCCAAGTTGAAATATTTTCACACAAATGTTCCTCAGTTCCGTTTACCAAACTTGCTAAAATGGTTCCACTCCGCTCAGCCAAATGGCTGCCAGAGCTAAAAATAGAAAAAAAAAAACTTTAAACGACATTTTCTTCTGGGTCCATATTCCGATTTGAAATTAATTTCACTCTTGTGCTCCTTTATCAAAATTGCTAAAATGGTTCCGTTTTATTGATTAAAATGGCTGCAAGAGCTGAATATAAAAACAATAAACGACATTTTCTCTTAGGCCAATTGTCCGATTTGAAAATAATTTCATGGAAATGTTCCTCTTATGTCCCTTTACCAAAATTACTAAAATGGTTTCAGTCGGCTGAACAAAAGGACCGCAAGAGCTAGAAATAGAAAAAAATCTTTAAAAGACACCTCCTAGGTCAAACGACCGATTTGAAAATAGGTTCACAGAAATATTTCTTTTACACCCCTTTATATAATTTGCTAAATTGATTCCGCTCTATTGAACGAGATGGTCGCCAAAGCTAAAATAGAAAACTTTTTAAATGACATCTCCTCATAGGCCAGTTGCCCAATTTGAAAATAAGTTCATATATAGAGATGTTCTTCTTATGTCTCTTTACCAAATTTGCTAAAATGGTTTTACATCGCTGAACAAAATGGCACCCAGAGCTTAAATAGAAAAAATCCTTTAAATGACATGTCCTCCTAGGCAAGCTGCCCAATTTCAAATTAATTTCATACAAGTGTTCCTTTGTCAAACTTGCTAAAATGGTTCCACTCTTATTGGCATCTCCTCTGAAGTCAATGGCTAGAATTCAGCAGAGTGTCACAGATAGGCTCCTCTTGTATACAAACTCATATAAGAAAAAAAAGTCTTCTTGCCTGAAACTATAAGGTCCAGCCATTTGATATGAGGTACATAGCATTATCTAAAAGATTTGATCAAGACTCTTCAAATAAAAGACGAGGGGAGTGGGGGGATAAAAATGGCCCCGTCTTGTGGGTCACTTGTTTTACGTACACCCATATAAAGAAAACTAAAAATTATTCTTGTGTAAAATAAGAATAAATAAGGTCTTTGATTATATATATATATATATATATATATATATATATATATTATATATATATATATATATATATATATATATATATATATATATATATATATATATATAATGAGCCTTTACCGAGATTGTTCAAATTATATCCCATAAGCCAAAATTGGCCACACCCAGAGGTTACTTATTTTATATAGACTGATATAGGGAAATTTAAAAAATATTCTTGTCTTAAACTGAAGGACCAGGCCTTTGATATTTGGTATAAAAAGTAAATAAGTGAACTTAGGAACTGATACAATCAGATCCACATCAAGCCCCATCACCAGACAAATACAGTAAAGCAGCCACAATATGAAAAGATTCCAGAGTTGGCAATTCTTTCCCAAAAAGGTGGTATTTCTGTTAACAAAAATTAGCTAAATATATATCAGTGGACTTGTACCAAGATTATTCAAATTTTAGCCTCGAGATCATATGTACAAGACTGTCACGGCACTCTTGAACATAAAATTTCAACAAAAATCTTAGGACAATCGTGGCATTCTTGAACAGAAAATGTATACGAAAATCTTAAAGCAAACTACGTGTGAAACTTCAAAATTAGGTATGTTAATCTGTCAGCTCAAGTGAGCGATATAGGTCCATCATGGTCTTCTTGGTTATATAGAATTCTACTATAATCACTAAGTATATTTAGACTCTGCACCACAATTCACATAAAATTTTAAGGTCAGTTTGACAACTTGATGTGTTTAAAAGTAGTTATAGAATGGCAAATAGTGTAGACCCTGATCAAACTACATTGTTTGCTATGACCAACATGTTAAAATATTTGACATAAATATGGTAGCATAAATATTTCCCTCCGGTAACACCTATTTGTTTTGAGAAAACATGAAACAAAATCGCTGGGTTTCACAAGGAAAATAAGGTAGGGTAGAGTTACCCTAAACACACATTTATTTTGTTTGGCCTTATCTGACTTCTGTTTCAGCTAATGCTACAGTATTACCGATTCGTGATGTGGATAGATAGCTCAATTCGCTTCAAGACATCTGACCTTGATGTTCTGTTTGTAAGGGCCAAAAAGTATGGTTTGCTTTCGAGACATGATACCAGTGGTAGTTATCCTTTACCAAGCCATCTGCATGAAGATACATTCCTTTTCCTACAAGAGTCACCATGCCTATACAAGAACTATCATGACTGGCAAGGAGGACTAATAATAGTTCATGGCGAACATGAACTTATATATAAGTATATCATTCAAACATGGATTAAATGTGCACTCGTTGAAGAGTGTATGAAGACAAAACAAAATACAGGTGGAAACATGCTCTACTGTAAAACACATAAATTTTATCATTCTTGCCATAGATATGACCAGGCTACTCTGGGTTTATTCTTACACAGACTGTTCCCTGATTCGTTTGATGATCATCATCTAGACAGTGAAAACTACTACTATTTCCGTAACTAGCCGTACATCTGCATGAAGATATTCTCCTTTTCCTACAAGCCATCATGCTTATACAAGAACTATCATGACTTGCAAGGAGGATTAGTGATAGTTCATGGTGGACATGAACTTACATATAAGTATCATCCAAACATGCATTAAATGAGCACTCATTGAAGAGTGTATGAAGACTAAACAAAATACAGGTGGAAGCAAGCTCTACTGTAAAACAGATAAGTTTTATCATTCTCGCCATCGATAGGATAAGGCTTCTCTTGGTTTATTCTTGTACAGGCCGTTTCCTGATTCGTTCGACAATTACAGTTATTTGGCTTGTTCCGGGTTTTAGCTAGTTCCAAATAACTGAAAAAAAAAATCGTCATCAAATACACGACAGCGGTCAATTTTAAAAAGGAAACATTGGTATGGTTCTGACGTTCAATTATTCTTATTCATATGTCAGAAAATAAATATAGGAAATATAATCGTATTGATCGATACGATCCGATTTCCCCTAGCAACTCTACACTTAACAAAAATTTTTCAAATGTGTAAATAGCATGCACCTAGACATCCTTTAAGTGGGCAGTCAATTAAAACATTTTTTTTTTTTTGTTCAACTATTAGATGGACCGTACTTTTCAACATCTGCTTAAATGCTCTCTGCAAGGATTTTAAACAAAGTGCTTGTTTTCAACCATTAATCGACCGCTAATTTGTGCATCCGATTTAGTCATTTCCGGGTAGGTTGTTTACACACTTTGTGTTTAAAGGTGTGTAGATATCGATGCAGTATACGAGGGATGTTCGAAATGAATTGCTTATTTCTATCTGGAGACTTCAAATTTCAAGTTAGCCCAAAAGTACTCATTTCATGCCCTCGAAGTACTCCCCGTGGCTAGAAATACAAAGTTTCAGCCGATGTATCCACTTCTTGAAGGCGTCACGGTACGCTGATTTGGGCAGTGTAATAAGGTACTGATGAATGGCAGATCCAAGTGCCTGTCGGGACTGGTATTTCCGCCCAGCAAGGAATGCTTTCAATTTCGGAAACAAAAAGAAATCACATGGGGCAAGGTCTGGAGAATACGGGGTGGGGGGGTGAAGCAAAACAGTTACTTTTTCTTTCTTTAAAAACGCCGTAACTATTGCGGAGGTATGAGCTGGGGCATTGTCATGTAGAAGACGGACATGTTTAAAACCAGTGGCAGGGCGTCGTTTCTGATAATACTTTTTCAGTTTCTTCAGTACTACGTCTTTGTAGTACTTTCCGGTGATGCTTTTGCCCTTTTTCACTGGCACTTTTATTGCGACTCCTTCACCAGAGAAGAAGATAGCATACAAAACCTTCTTTGTACTCAAAGAACGTTTGGCAATTAATGGGCGTTTGCTGTTTTTAGTGGCCCAGATCTTATTGCTAACCTTTCTGACGGGCTCAAAATAATGGACCCAGGTTTCATCACCTGTGACGACATTGGCAAACTGATTTTTGTCCTATTTTGGAAACATTTGAAGCAGCTTTTTGGCCACTTTAACCCGTTGCCTCTTTTTGCTCGTCGTCAACAGATGTGGCACCCATCTAGCAGAAATCTTTCTGACTTTCAAATGCTTCTTCAAAATTAGGTGAACCGTTGAAAGTGATATGCCTACCTTTCGTGCAATATCACGAACTGTAAATCTGGCATCTCCTTCAATGATTTCTTTTTTTTGGAAACGATTTCTTTACGAGATGCAGATTTTGGCCTACCTGATTTCGGTGCATTTTTGATGGACTCTACACCAGACTCAAATTTCTTTTTCCACCGCCGAACTGTGTCATAAGACACACAAGAAGGTCCAAAAGCAGTAGAAATTTCAGTCATCAGCTTCTTCAAAGAACAACCAAGTTTTGAGCGAGCTTTGATGTAAGCCCGTATTTCATCTTTTTTGTCGACGCTTCTACCAACCATTTTTACTGCAGTGGTCAATGACTGCGTGTATTCAAATGGCAAATTTTATGTCTTACACTTAGTCTAACATGTACATTTATACACCATTGGGTAGATATTGAATAACCCTATACAGGTATGTATTGGTTTTTATCGTGCCCCACATGGATATCGAGCTAGAGGACAATAAGCAATTCATTTCGAACATCCCTGTTAATCTTGCAGTAAGGAGGGTATACATGCCGAAAAATCGTTATGCCATGAATTATGCGATTTTGGCTTAAGGGCCGGTTTTAAGGTCTATGTGAATCTGTCCCTTTGTGATGAATGTCTTTATATAGAATAATTTTTCTCTGTAACACATGATACAAGTAAACAAAGTACTATATAGAGGCTGTTGCATAATCCGAAAGATTTTTTACAGATCCCTCATTCATTATTCGGAACTAGCAAAACTATTCGGAACTAGCCAAATCAGTGGTGTACTTCACAGTCATTGCAAGGGCAGACAAGCAAAGGCAAATGACAAATTCTTTAGTATGGTTTTCAAGGAAGGGATAGTACTCTGCATCAGCAAAGAAAAATCAAGGTTTGTTCAGCTAGTTATTTGGAAGTCGTTATGAAGCATAATCTTACCCGAACTAGCCAAATAGCTGTATCATCTAAATAATGAAAAAAATATTTCTATTTCAAAAGGATTTATTTACTGTTTTAGACTGAATACACTCTCCTGCACTATATATTGGAAGAGTCTAATTTTAATTTGAGGTATGTCAGGATATGTGATTAAGATATTCTTACAGAACAATGGCTTAGTTGTTTGCAAACATTAGAGACCTTGAACAGACGCCGCAACATGCGGCGACTGGTCTGGGTCTGCACTGTGTGCTAATCACCCTTTGGGGTGGGGAGGGAGGTTCCTGACGTAAACGGGTTAAGCGTTACCCTTAAAGCGCTTATCATAACTGCAGCAAACAACAGGGATTTTTTTTTCAGAGAAAATAAGGCTTAAAGATTCAAATGAAATGTCGTCATTTTCTCTAAAAATAATAATAATAACAATATAGAATGTCATCTGCTACAATTTTGCTTAGTACTTTAAGGGTTAACAATTTCACTATGCAGACCACAGTTCAAGTGTTGTTCTTATTCATGTGATGCGAAGTTTCAATTTCGAACAAACATATGAATCAGAGATGAACAAAACCCGGACTGCGTTCAGAAGTGTTACCATTTGGTACTGGAATCCAGTGCAAACGGTCGCCATCATTTTTCACATCTGAACGTAGTACTGTCTTGAGCTCATACGTCTATGTATGGCATTATGTTAAAGGGAAAGGCCCATTAAATGGATTGTGTGCCTCTAAGTATTTGACATAAGAAAATAAGCACATTAGTGAAAATTTAATCAAAATCAGCTAAGAAAGTATATACTGTTGTTTATATGTATATATCTATGAGCATGGGTGCTGTCGTTTTTAATATTTAATTTTTGCAAGACACAAATCAAAACCACCAGTTAAAAAGAATAGGCTGCAAAAGTGGGCCAGTTGATAAGTTATATGCACATGAACATATTAACAGGTACAGAGCAACAAAATATTGCTTCTTGTGTGACTTTTTTAATGTTTGCATTTTAATTAAGTGGTTATGACCTCACTTACAAACAAAACGGCGGCTTCCATGGCAGCATTTTCAAGATCTTAAAAGGCAAATTTTTTTTCTTATTTCTCAACCAATGCCAATTACTTGTTCCAACATTGAGAAAGTACAACTGCTGCCCTATATTATGTCTGAAGGTTGTTGTATGAGTGGCTAACGGGGTAGATCCAAATGAGATACCGCGTTTTGGGGTGTGTTACCTGGGTATACACAGTTTGCTTCAGCCTGATTGTATTTACCCTAAGTAATCGGGCAGCTTAAGCCCTAACTATAATTGTTCTAAAATCCAAGAAAAGACAATTTGCTGCTTTATAATGTGTCTGAAAGCTGTTGGATGAGTTTTACTCCATGTTAAACGGCTTTAGAGTTTTGCAGCACGATTACCCAAATAAAATGAATATTTTACAATGTCTTATCCTAAGTTGTACACAACTGTTCCTTTCCTCATCATACAAATATATATATATATATATATATATATATATATATATATATATATATATATATATATATATATATATATATATATATATATATATATATATACTGCTTACATGTAGGTTTTAATATTTACTTGACACACAAACCAAATCTTGCTTTGTTGTTCCACGGTGGAATTCATACGAGTTATTGATCCAGTGAATCAACATATCCAACCCGCATCACTGATACAATTCCGTTTCCTCGTCGATTGCATAACATGATAGAGATTCAAGTCTATAGGATGCGGATTGGATTGAATTGTTGTCGTCAGGCTAGGGTGAAGGATAGAGATTAGCTGAATTATTTTACGTATACATTATTATGGCTGCATTACTAATTGGGGTATAGAAAGTAATCCAGGATCACGCTTGGACAATTCCTTAAGCTTTTCATCCATGAGTGCAACCTTTGAAAATCATCTACCATGAGTAAATGTTCAGTTGTTCACTATGATATTCAACACAGTGGCTAGTCATTTTGATCGACCAACATGGGTAAGAAAATTGATTATAATTTGCGTAATTGTATGACAATTTTCACATAGTAAAGTGCAGATACCCTCTTAAGTTATGCGACGTAAAAGTATCGAAGTGATTTTCATTGTCAACAAGCAGTTTTTGTATTGCCTGGAGCACGGTAGGGTACGGTAGTTTAGTAATATATCTTGTTCTGAAGCAGGAAACACAAAACCTTTGAAGACTTTAGCAGATAGGGCACACACTCAAAGGCATTGATAACTTCCTTCTACTTTTTTCTGGATTTCGAATAAGACCTGACAATTCTATCATTCAACTAGCTAAAGTGATAAAAAGAGCGAAAAGAAGCTTAAAAAGGACAATTATTCGACAGTGGTGTTAAGGACGGGGCTTTGGAACTGACAGAATCACTTCCTGGTCGTTGCTAGGCACACTAATTGACTGAAATCAGCCTGTCAGCCTATTGGCTAGATCATATAGCTACCACTCTGTACGTGAAAACACTCTTTTGCTCGTCAATAGGGCTGAAAGCACTCAATTTACAGGCAAAAGCATAGTATACACGTAAAGTCCAAGGAGTGCCACAATCACAAACCGCAGCCCTTCTTAGACACCAAGAGGAAGAGGAAACCGACAAATCCAAACACGCACAAGTCAAAAGAACGTCGAAAAGCACTAAGATTAGTTCTCTCTTCCCCAAGCGAGGTAATCGCAATGCTAAAAGGACTGAAAAACACAAGAACAAAATGACCCAAGTTAAGACATAAAACAGATCGCCTCGTAGAATAAACCACAAAGCAACAAAAAGTAAGACTAACACCGGGACCACCGCCTTAGAGTCAGTAGAGTAAACCACCGGGGATTTAAAGCATTTTACAGCTAGCCAAAATTCATTCGATTCTGTCGAGTTTTAAAGGAAATATAAAAAAAAAACATGTTACCTGATTCGAGCATTCTTTGGTTTGACCCCTATCATCCGAAGTCACGTGATTGTCCACCTTGTTCAAAGCTTAAGTAATAAAGTTGAAAAATGTTACCTGATTCGTGCATTCTTTGGTTTGAATTCCCATGAACCCTGTCATCCGAAGTCACGTGATTGTCCACCTTGTTCAAAGCTTAAGTAATAAAGTTGACTTAACTGAGTCCGAACTAAGACATTTTGATGTTATATATCTAACTGACACATGGCTTGATTGTCGTACCTCTGATGAAAGGATCAAAATAAACAGGTTTAATTTATATCGACGTGATCGTGTTGATGATAATCACGGAGGCATATGTATCTATATAAACAAGTCTCTTTTTTCATGTAGAAGGCGTGACCTCAAACTTCCACAACTTGAATGTTTTTGGGTTGAGATCTCTTTGTATAATAGGAAAGAATTGCTCGGCACATTTTGTAGACAACCAAGCTCAAACAATTTAGTTTACTCGAGTATTGAAGATTCTGTTGGTCTTGCATTTGGTTAAAATATTGTTAATATTACTAACTGGAGATTTAAATTTTAATGTTTCCAAACCTGTCTCATGTAGGAAAATTAACGTCTTATGTCAGTATTTCAACATGGAACAAATAATACCTGAACCAACTCATCATACAGAAATTTCTGAATCTATTATTGACCAATTTTTTTTTTATATCAAACAAGAACAGGTTACTTCTTATAGGTGTTGGTGAGCCCTTTCTCGACCAGAGTATGAGACACCATAGTCCTACATGTATTTATTGTGTTTATAATTACGATTTCTATACACATTTACTTATATCACAGGGGTGATCTTCAATTTTTTCTCATGAGTTGACTGAAACTGACTAGAGCCTAGTAAAAGACAATGATGATGATACTTATGCTCAAAATGTTACTGACAGAACTTTGTATCTTGCAAATAAACATATTCCATACAAAGTTGTACATATCCGAAAATCTAATCTCCTTGGCTAACTAATGATATTAAACGACTCATGATAAAACGTAAACGTTTTTTATGACAAATACGAAAGAAAACAAAAAGTCAGACAGACTTAAATAACTTTAAATAGACAGACTTTATGTAAGAGTATGCGTTTTTAGATGAAACATGATGGAATATGTCCGGCGATACTTAAGCTCTTAATGTCCAGGCTGACCTTAAGCACTGCGTTATATTAGATCTACTAACACATATGAATGTTAATGCTTCAGTGCACGCTAGGTCAAATCAAGCATAAGAACAGTAACATAGTTTGTTGTACTGTATTTTGGAATTATTATATATATATATTTCAGGTAAGGGTTGTTTTATACCTATGCATTATATTAAGCTTAAATTGTATTGTTTGTTCTCTACAATAGTATGACTTTAGGGGTTATCAGTTATTGAAATTCATAATTAAATAGCATGTTTTGTGTGTCAGTAAAAATGCGGGTCAGGATGGTCAGAACATGATAAAACTACATTATGTCTCATTTTTATTAGTGTAGTCATAAGTCAAGATTATTTCACTTATTTCATATTTCATATTGTTAATGCTTCAGTGCAGTCTATAGAGGTCTAATCAAGTATATGAACAGTAACCTAGTTTGTTGTGCTGTATTTGGAAAAATATTATATATATTTTCAGTCTACTTGATGTACCTACAGTCCAAGTCATTGATGCCAGAGCCCATCGAATAAATCGTTGTTGCTGTGTATCCTGGTGTTATGTAGTCGTTTTAATCCAGTATAAAAGAACCCTATAGAGCGCTGTAAAGAACCCTAGGGGCAAATTCTATCACAACTGGTGGCCAGAAAGGATGCTGTGTTCAGGCGACCAGAGAGACCTTTTCATGTGACTGTCATACCTATGTCGGGTATTGATGTATTGATATGGATATCACTTGTGTACATGTTGATTCTACGTGATTCTACGCTCGTTTCCAGAGCGAGACCGTTTGGTGACGTGGTATGTGGATCGAGCAAATCGTTTGCTTGGAAGTGTAGTGTGTCCTGTGCGGAACTAGTGTGTGACGTTGACATTTTGGGAAGAATTCCGGTGTTTTGTGATACCCCCAGTGGAGTGTAAACATTCTGCATATTGTTTATGTGACAATTCTTGGGTCCATGTTCTTTGTATTTCCATGAGTATTTTATTTATTTACTGTTTATTTTCAATCACTTTGCTATTAGATATTAGCCCGGGCATATAGCTTTTGCATGGCACGATGAATATGGTCTAGTTTCGATTTGTATTTAGAAATCTCGCGACGTATGGGCCCGGGATATCGACATTCCATTTTCAGTGTGTCATGTAAATGGTTGTCTACTAGAGCAGTATAGTTGTTAGTTTGATAGAACGTACCTTGGTAAACATCGTCTGTAACGAGCAAGCGTACTAACACTTTTTACCGCGCAGCGTTGCATGTAGCCCAAATCAAGCACCCTTTCCTGCAGCGCCTTAACCCTAGCTTTGCCCTCCCCGCTCCCCCCCCCCCCCCCCCATCCGCCCTTTCTTTTCGTTAATTAGCCCGGTTTAATAGCAATGTACGGTTAATTAGAGGTTTATTTATTGTATTACTGCGTTTTTGTATCAATTTTCGCAATGTGCGAGTAAATTTACCTACCCCCTCGTTTCGTTTTATCAGCGAAAATAACTTAGTCTGTGGTCACGTGTTTTTGGAAATTTCCAAAGCTAACACACCTTGCCATATCGATCGCCGCGACAGGTATATTGAACAGTACGGTACAGTGGTGCTGCTTTGTGTCCTACCCTTTCGGTGCCTAATACTATGCTGAAAGTACCCGGGGATTATCCCGTACCCAGTGATACCCTTTCATTTTCGTTTCGGTAAGAGTACAGTGGAGGGAACGGGGCTCTGTATTCGGTTGCCTCGCCATTTTTGCAACTCTTACCAAAAGTAAGGGATGCGACTGGGGAGACAGTCTGACTCATGTTGGTGTATCCCGGTAGGCGCATGACGTTGATTCAGCGTCATCAACGTCGATCAGACGTTGTTTCGACGTTGTGTGCCTTCTGGGATATATACGAACACTTACCTGCAGTTTACATGTCCTCAATATAATACTTTTTGTGTTACAAGTTGAAATGGCCATTCTATTCTGTATTCTATTTTTCTCCAGAATGTGTGATCCTTTTCTTGAAAAACAAGTAATCTATTCACGGGCGAGCAGGGTCACCGATGCAGCCACGTGGTGTCTGCATGGCGATTTACTTCAATGGAAACCTCAGTGAACCGTACAAATCCACAAGAAAAACGTGCAGCCAATACGAGGCTTACATTGGCAATCGGTAACCCGGAACATTTGTGAATGAATAATACCTGTACACATTCAAAGCATTATGCTTGTAAATATTTACGCATGCGAAATGTTTTCTTTCACATAGCCCTCTCTCTCTCTCTCTCTCTTTCTGAATCTTGTTTAATATATGTGATTGCGATACTGATATGAAGTGAAAATGTGACCACGACATTTTCTGACAACAGTAAAATAATAATAATAATAATAATAATAATAATAATAATAATCTTTCATAAAGCCTCCCCTGCTTCAAATATGGTTTTCACAGTGGGCTCACAGCGTCAAAGTGGTGCCGAAGCCGCGACGACTCAACGTCATGACGTCGCGTCGACGCCGATTTGGCGTTGTGTGACCACTGGGTTAGTGTTATTGGATAATTTACTGGTGTATCAGAACATTACTCTTTAACATTTTTTCCTTCTCTCTCTTCTCTCAGTGCCCCACCTTACTATTATCCTATTATTAATCGCCATGCTTACCATGTTTATTGGCATGCACCATTTGCTCATATGTTACTTATCTTATCTGAGCTTTGAATAAAAGTTTATGTTGTTGTTGATACTTATCGCTACTATTGGTATAGTCCCGCGCTTGGATAAAAGTGAATCAGGAACTGGTCGTTTTACAGGGTTTAGTAGTTCGAATCCCGCTCGGTGCGCAAATGTACGATTTGAATTTTCTTCTTCTTTCTTTGATTATCATTGCTCATTTCTTTGACCGTATATTGATTTTTTGTTCTTTTTATCATGATTTGTATGTTATGTTATAATGTTTGTGTCTGTATTTTATTAAAGTTGTGTGTGTGGTTCAATTTTCACTGGCCTGTGTTGTGATTCCCCATTTCCCCAATATTTTCCCTTTACATGTCTTGTCTTCAGCCCACTACCCCATTATACGTGTAGATAGATAGACCCACTTACCCTAACGCTACCCTATCACTCAGCCTCCCCTCCCAACCCCCCCCCCCCCCCAACCCCCCACAAATAAAAAAAAAGGGGGGAAAAGTCACCAAATTTCGCGAGAAAGAAATCACACCAAAAACGTTTATTTTGGCGGATATTGTGCATTTGGGAAGCGGCATAAAAAGAAAAAGTAAGTACCCAATCATTTTTCTTTGAATAGCGGGTCGCATTTGTGTTTTCTTTCAGTATCCCATTGTGACCAACGTACGTAGATATTTCTTCATTTTTCAGATTCAAGTCAGCAAGGACAATTCTTTTCTTTCAGATTTCCAGAACACCTAACAAGGGAAGATTGTTACACCACAAATATACAAATGGTGATGTCTTTCTTTCTTTTCACAGATCAATAATTTGCTGCAAAGTAGACATTGACGTTGTATACTCAACATAAAAAGAAACGCGTTGGCTTGCGAAAAGCATGAATCAGAAATATTTTTGTACCGTTTGCGTGTTCTATAGCAGTACGGAATTTTCTGCATAATGCCGAGGCCAAACTGTGTTGTTTTATTCAGTTGCACTTTAGTGCTGCTGATAGATATTCCGTCATTTCAGCATTTTTCTTAATCATTTCCGATTCATTAATAGTTGCGTCGCGCCGTCACATGTGACATCGCAAAAATATACGTTGCGACTAAAGTAACGAGTAACGCGTGTTTATATACACAATAGTAGTATATACGGTCTTTATATGTGACTTCAAATGTCGGAGGCAAGAGCAAATTTTGAAAGAGAGCAAAGAATGCTGCGCCGTAGAGAAAAGAAAGAACAGGAGGAAAGGAAAAGGATGAGAAAGGAAAAAAAAGTTTACAAATGGAAAAGCAAGAACAGTTAAGAAAACAGATGGCAGAAGCAGAAGATGGCTTTAGAATGGAAATAGACAGACTGACTGGCGACTTACGAAGGAGTCTGATGATCGAGTTGCCTAACGCTGTGCAAACGTCAGGTACGATAGCAGGCATTGGCCATGCGAGTGTTAAGGCACCAGCATTGCCAGCGTTTCTACAGGATAAACCTGGTAGAAATTTGACGACAGCGTCGCAGGCGTAATACCGTCACGAGGTGCGACAGCTAACATTGTCCGGACTATGACAGTTGATAAAGGGGCTACAAGCCCTCCACTGCCACCAGTTGATAAAGGGGCTACAAGCCCTCCACTGCCATCGTTTCTACGCAATACATCCACTGATAGCATTACAAAAGACAGAGATACAGATGTCGAAACATCTTTAAGAGAAAGATACACAGACAGAGATAAGAATCTGATTAGATCTTCTGGACGTCAGAATCATGGCGACCTTGGATATAGTTTAGCACGATCTGCTGAGATAAATACGCGAAGGAAAGAATTGTTTCCAGAAAGACAAGAGTCTGTGGTCCCAAGCAAAATGTACATAGTTCTTTGGACAATTCTGAAAGGGATTATGACAGCAGAGAATTGAAACGTGATTTTGTTCAGCAGCAAAAGCAACCTCAATTGGATGCACATTGTGCACAGCACTTCAAGAAAAAGTGCTGATTTAACCATAGACAGAGAAATAGTTCAGATGCGTTTTTAGAACGCACTAGGAAAGAGCAGGCAGCAGATCATTTGAAAAAACGGCTAAGGAAAGAGAATTCAGAAGAGATAGTGCAGCAAATGATGTAAGGAATCCATTAGATGGGGATGATGAAAATCAAAGTTCAGATAAGATTAGTGCTGAAACAGCCAAACGAAGAGTGTCGTTCGGACCTTCTGTAGGAACTCTTTCACCTGAAACGGATCGTATAGTAAGGCCCAAAGTTCTGACAAGTTTGGAAAGATTGAGAAAGCAGGGAGAAGCCACTTTAGCTGTAAATAAGGAAAGATTAAATGAACCATCAACAGGAAATAAAGGAACCATAAACTAGTAGAAGAACTGTGCCAAAACAAAGCGTACCTAAATGTAAAGAGGATTAATTTGAAGCCAGACTGAATGCTATTGAATTAGCAAAGACAAATCTAGAAAAGAAAATAAATCAAAAGAGCAACGAAAGTAAATATAAGAAAGATAGTGGCGGAAATAGGAAACAAACGAGCAAAGATAGTAAAGATAGCAAGGATAGTGAGATGAATAGTAAAGTGAAAGATGTGAAGCAACCTGAATCTAAAGAAATTCAGGTCGGTGATCGGCAGTTCCCATTTCCGAACTTCAGACGGTTTTCTAGAGATGAACCGAGACCAAAGTCGGGGCCACTTATGAAGAGTGGAGGTACGAAGTTATATGTGTTCAGGAGTCAGGATCATACTCAGTGATAGCTAAAGCAATTAGAAAGTCCTTAGCCAACCATGCAAAGCGAGTCATAGTTGTGATGGGCTCAAAGCATCACTGAAAGATATGCTAGATAGGCTGGAAACAGAATTCGGAAACGTAGCTACAGGCGACAGCATTCTTGAAGAATTCCATACCGCTGTACAGAAACAGGAAGAAAATGTTGTAACTTGGGGACTTCGCTTGTAAGAGCTTATGACTAAAGCGATGGAGAAAGGTCATGTAAGAGCTGAAGAAAGTGATAGACTTTTGAAAAGAAGTTTCTGGAGAAATTTAAAGAGTAAACGGTTGAAGAATGCTACAAGTATGAATCCTCAATGAATTTCAACCAGATGAGAAAAGCTGTTAATGAAGAAGAACAGGAGATGAAAACTGGCGTATACCTAAAACCTATACAGTCGCGAGGAACAGATGAAACTGATGCTTTTAGGTCAGAAATGCTCCTAAAGAAACTGACAGACTTAGAAAATCAAATGAAAGAGTTGAATAATAAACAAAAGGAAATGGCACAGAAACAAAGAGAAACGGAACAGAGACAGAAACAAAGACTATAAAACCCAAGAAGACGACCACAGAATTGAGTGGGTAGAGATAATAGACAAAATCAGAACATACCTCAAAACCAGGAACCACAAGAACAAAGCCAGGGAGAGTCGGAAAACTTTTAGACGTCTCCGTCGAGGGACAGACCGGGGACATACGCCAACAAAGCCCCAAGAACAGTGACTTTTACAAAAGACTTGTTGGCTGCGCCAACCAATCTACTGTTGTTATCAACGATGTTGAAACTCCAGCTTTGATTGACAGTGGTTCCCAGATAACCACGATTTGTCAGGATTTTTATAAGTCTCTTGATCCTAAGCCAGAGCTTAGGTCTATTGACGATTTCGACTTGCGCAGGTGGGCAAAGATTGCCAATTGCTGGCTATATATGGTGCGAGGTAAAAGTACCATTTTTGCCTTCCCAGATAATGGAAGTGCTAGCAGTTATTGTTCCTGTCAATCATTATTCACTGGAAGTGCAAGTGATTATAGGACAAATGTCATCATTCAGTGTCTTGAGAACTCAAAAGGAATGACAGATGTACTGAAGGAGTGGAGAAATATTTTTTTATTCCTTCTCAACAAAGTAGGGTTGGAGTTGTCAAGTCAACAAAAAAGCTGAAATTAAAGTCAACCCGTTCGAAATTGTCACTGTATCCGGATTTGTCAGAAAAGCACGGAATGTGGACGCCGCCATAACAGAACAGACCCAAGGGGCATCGACAAGAATTGGCGTTTGTCCTCGGGTTGTCGCCCTCAAAAAAGTGAGAAAATTACGAGACCGTGTTCCTGTTTTTAACATGTCGGCTAAACCGATCAATATCAGACCGAATTCGGATATTTGTGAGCTGCATGAGGTGAAAGTTTTTTAGGAATGTGGACCCTGTGAAAAAAGAAAGGGAAGTTAAAGTCAGTCAGAATAAGATAAGTGTGGAGAAAGACAAATTACCAGCAGAAATTGGAATAGACTTGGAAAATGCGAACATTACGGAAGACCAGAAAGAAGAACATGAAATTTTTAGGAAAATAGACGGATATATTTTCATAAGATTCTGGAGACTTGGGAAAATGTGATCTCGTTAAACATCAGATCAATTTGGATGATAATAAACCCTTTAAGGACCCTGCCCGGCGAATACCATCTGTTTTATTTGAAGAAGTCAGGGAACATAGAAATGATAAAGGGGCGATAAGAGAAAGCAAGTCTCCGTATTCTTCCAATGCTGTGATTGTGAGGAAAAAAAGATAGGTCAATTAGGTTTTGCGTAGCTTTTAGCAAACTGAATAATCGGACAATAAAGGACGCCCACGCCATATCCAGAGTGGAAGAGCACCTGCACATCCTTGCAGGATCAAAATACTTTTCGAAACTCGATCTGGGTATTGGCAAGTGGAGATAGGCGAGAAAGATAAACCAAAGACAGCCTCACAAGTGGGATCCCTTGGTTTTTACGAGTTTAACGTAATGCCATTCCGGCTTTGTAATGCCCCGGCTACGTTCCAGCGCCTGATGGAAAGGTGTATAGGGGACTTTAACCTCCGATTTTGTCTCATCTATCTTGATGACATAATCATCTATTCCTCCACTTTTGAGGAACATCTCAAGCGCCTGGAATCAGTATTTGAGCGGCTCAAGGTGCATAACCTCAAATTGAAGGCATCCAAGTGTGAATTCTTTAAAACCAAATTTTCCTACTTTGGCCATGTGGTGTCAGAAGAAGGAATTGAAACTGACCCAGAGAAAACAGAAACTCTGAAGTCTTGGCCGACTCCCAAGAACGTCAAGGACGTACGTGCCTTCATGGGTTTCACTGGTTATTACTGTAGATTCATAAAGAAATATGCCAGCATAGCCAGACCCTTAAACGACCTTCTAGTTGGTCATTGTACCAATAATAAGCAAAAGGGAAAGAAGACGAAGTTGAAAGCAGTGCCTTTCGCCTGGAAAGAAGATCAGCAAAGACATTTGACCTTTTAAAGGAGAAGGTGATATGTCCGTCAATTCTGGCATATGCAGACTATCGCCTTCCCTTTAAGTTGCATACAGACGCAAGTTGTACTGGACTTGGTGCTGTACTGTATCAGAGGCAGAACAACGAAGATCGTGTAATGGCCTACACTAGTCGCAGTTCAAAACCGTCAGAGAAGAATTATCCGGCCCACAAACTGGAATTTCTCGCCCTTAAATGGGCAATAACAGAGAAATTCCATTATTACCTTTATAGTACCCACAGGAAGGAATGCCATATGTCGGTGTGCTCAGAAGAAGATTCTTCTCAGTCGGATACCGATCCATCAGCTATTGTACCTGACGATACTCCTCACAGCACAGCATTGAAGAAGCATGGCTGGAGGAAAGCGCAGACTGCCGATAAGAACCTACAGTTCGCTGTGTATCTTACATCACTGGGGCGTCCAACTGATATTGGCTTACAGTTGGGCAAGGCCTGCTATCCTTGTAGTGGGTAAGGGTAGAGGGGGAATGTTTTTATTTCTTCTGTTTCTTCACTTTCATTCCTGTTCCTCTTTCTTCCCTGTCCCTCTCTTTTGTCTCCTCTACTCTCTCTTCTATCTCTTTTCTCCCTTTCTCTGGGAGACGACACAAAATGACCCTCAAGGGTTGACGTGTCGTTAAACCCCAACACAATCAATCGTAATAACATATCCGACAGAGCGTCATCAGCCGTCTACCGAAGAAGCTGAAAAGAACAAAGTTGACAAGAGATACCTGGTGACGTGGGATAGGTACAACTTGCAAGATGGCATTTTGCACAAAGAGGGCAAGGTTGAGGAAGACTCTGTCAACCAGTTATGCCTTCCTAGTGCACTTAAGCAGGACATTTTCTGTGCCTACCATAACCATCTTTGTCACCAAGGAAAGGAGAAAATTCTCTCACTCATTAAGAGGCGGTTTTACTGGCCTGGTATGGATAAGAAAATCCAAGAAATGATCAAGTTCTGTGGGCGCTGTGTCCAACATAAGACTGCCGCCCTTTTCCCTTCTACCGCCCTTTGTCCTATTTCCCCCCTCCATTTTCTCCATTGCCTATTTCCATTTTCCCCATTAGCCCATAATTTGGTCCTACAATGTGTGTGTGTGTTGTTCGTGTTTCATATTTGTATTCAGTGTCTTTCATCATGGTTCTATTTTTAGTTATTTTGTTTTTATCATCTTGAATACATTGTTCTATTGACTCGCTTCATTTTTTTCCCTCTGTCTTGACTGTATCACGCTGAAGTCTGTTTTATCGGGCCGTATTCTCGCGTCTATGTCTTTCTCACTTTACTTAATATCGAGGACGATATTTTGTAAAGAGGGGGAGAATGTAAGAGTATGCGATTTTAGATGAAACATGATGGAATATATTACTATTTTAGCTTGTTTCATCTGGTCATTACTTATACGCTTAAGTCAATATGTCCTGCGATGCTTAAGCTCTTAATGTCTAGGCTGCCCTTAAGCGCTGTGTTATACTAGACCTACTAACACATATGAATGTTAATGCTTCAGTGTACTCTAGGTTTAATCAAGCATAAGAACAGTAACATAGTTTGTTGTACTGTATTTTGGAATTATTATATATCTTTTCAGGTAAGGGTTGTTTTATACCTATGCATTATATTAAGCTTACATTGTATTGTTTGTGTGCTACAATAGCATGACTTTAGGGGTTATCAGTTATTGAAATTCATAATTAAATAGCATGTTTTGTGTGTCAGTAAAAACATGCGAGTCAGGATTGTCAGATCATGATAAAACTACATTATGTCTCATGTTTATTAGTGTAGTCATAAGTCAAGATTATTTCACTTATTTCATATTTCATATTGTTAGTGCTTCAGTGCACTCTATAGAGGTCTAATCAAGTATATGAACAGTAACATAGTTTGTTGTACTGTATTTTGGAAAATATTATATATAAATATATATTCAGTCTTCTTGATGTACCTGTACCTACAGTCCATGTCACTGATGCCAGAGCCCATAGAATAAATTATTGTTGCTGTGTATCTTGGTGTTATGTAGTCGCTTCAATCCAGTATAAAAGAACCCTATAGAGCCCTGCAAAGAAACCTAGGGGCAAATTCTATCACATTTAAATACTATAAACAAGTAAGAAATGAAGTCACTTTTCAAATTCGTAAAGCTAAAAATAAAGATATAGACAAATTAGCAAACAAACTCAAAGATCCCAATATTTTCCAAAAAGATTGGTGAAAAAAGATTTTATAATGCCTGATCAAGACTCTCCGATTCTTCCCTCTGAATAATAATGGTATTATTTATTGTGAAGATGAACAAAAAGCTGATAAGTTATTGAATGTTTTACATAAAAGACAATTTTGGACAACCATAATGCTTTGCTGCCGCGAATATTAATAACGCCTCCAAATAACCTTCAGTCTCCCAGAATTACATCTGACGAAGTTAAATCTACGCTTCTTTCTCTACCTACAGGTAAAGGATCCGGACCTGACTTAATCAGTAACAAAATTCTTAAAGTGCTTGCAACAAAGGTAAGAGAAAAGTCCAGGGAGTGCACCAATCACAAATCGCAGGCCTTCCCAGACCCCAAGAGGAAGACGAAACCTACAAATCTAAACAAGCACAAACCGAACAAACGTATGAAAAGCACTAAGATTAGCTCTCTCTTCCCCAAGCGAGGTAATCGCAATACTAAAAGGACTGAAAAACACAAGAATAAAATGACACACGGAAAGACATACAACAAATCGCCTCGTAGAATAAACCACAAAGCAACAAAGAGTAAGACTAACATCGGGACCACCGCCTTAGAACGGTCGGTAGAGCAAACCACCGGGGGGGGGGGGGGGTTAAAGCACTTTTACAGCTAGCTAACTTCACCCTGGATCCCGATGCTACTCTTAATACAGAAATACATAAAAATTCGGTTCGCATAAAGCCTCCCAACTCAGTCAATGCATCAAAGCGAAAACATAAAAATCAAATTAATCACTGTTATAAGGACGAGTACTCATGGCTAATTCTACTGTATGCCAGAGTAAATGAAAACCAATAGTTAACCACGGCGGGGCAAGCCAAAGACATATCGTCAAGCCCCAACCCACTGGTTAAAGTTTTACGAAGAGGCCGTCATTGAGTCTGAGGCCGGAACCGCCGTCGTGCAATTAAAGAGTGAAGCATAGCCATCAACAATGATTGGGTTGACAACTAGGCATGCAGTCTGCCGCATAATATCCAGGCTATAGCCAATTCTTTTATAACGGTTAATAAGTTTTCTGAATTGCTCCGAAAAGTTAGATTTACCTACAATTTTTCTAAATCTGTACACTAAGTCACCGTAAAATTCGGGTTCCGATATACCTTGTTGCAGAAGTGTTTTCAGACTGACGCTATATTTTTCTAACAAGACACTGTGTCTGCGATAAAATTTCGAAAACGCCTTACCAACTTTAAAATAACGATAGCCCTGCCTAAGAAGTTTGGCAGTAAGGGCTTTATTACGGTACTAAAGTCATTAAGATTTGAAGAAGCTCTGGCGAATCTTATAAGTGGAGATATGTATACCCCATATGAGGCACGCCGGGGGACATCGCCATCCAGAAAAGGGAAATTGACTATATCAAAATCAAAATCGTCCCATTTATCATAAATTTTGGTGGAAACTGTACCATTAGATATACATAGATTCAAATCCAATAAAGGTGCCTCGGAATCGGAAGAATTTGCTCTATTTAATTGGAGTTCTGTAGGGTATATCCGGTCCACCATTTGGTCAAAGTAAATTTTGTCAATATTTAATAAATCGTCAAGGTATCTTGAAGTTGAATTGAAAGTCTCAATAATGTCAGCCTGATTTTCACGTGAGAAACACTTCATGAAATCTCTCTCATAACAAAAAAGAATCAAATCTGCAACAAGAGGAGCACAATTAATTCCCATCGGAATACCCATAGTTTGTCTATACAGTTTAGTTCCAAATCTAATAAAAATTTATCCAAAAGATAAACAAGGGCATCACAGACTTTTTGACACGACCATAAATTGTGATTATTATACACATCAGAAGTGAAAAAAGCACATTCTTCGTTGCAAGCCAAATATTGGGTATTCTCCCGAATAAACGTTCGGTTAATTAAATCAATAAGTTTATCTTTTATAAGATGATGAGGTAACGTAGTATATAGTGTAGAAAAATCATATGTGACAATTTAGAAGCCTGAAAGCTTTTAGATTTAAATTTATTGAGAACATCATTATGATTTTTAATTGACCAAAAATAGTTAATTCCGTCCCTTTCGTAAATAGTATCATAGTATCTAATCCAATGTTTTTTAACAGCAGTAAGGCATGGTTAGCAGTTTGGACAAAACAGTAGTCGTACAAGAACTAGAATTAGCAATGAAACGTGCTTTATAAGGTCCTTTATGAAGTTTCGGTAACCAATATAACGTAAGAAGTCTGTCTTGCTTTGGTACCATGACCGCAACTACTTTTCTTTAATACTCACTCAAACTTAGCATTAATATCGATAGAATGGGTATTGACAATAGATCTCTCGTCAGTACTAATCCGTTCATATGTTTTGGTACTACCAAGTTCTTGTTTTAGAGTATTGATATAAGTCGTCACTCAACAACAACATTATTAGCAGCTTTATCAGCTGTAGCCAAAACATACTTCCTATGAAATTTTTGGATACCTTGTTTCAAATATCGAAAAGATAATTTAGGCTTAGGAGGGAGAAAATCAAGGTTATTAGAGTAAAATAACACACGTTCATCAATAATCTTAAAGCCTCTATCATCTTCCTTAAAAGACCTGTCCAACTTCTCTCTTGACAAAGATATACTTCCACTAATCTGGAAGCAAGCTAATGTCACACCTATCTTTAAAAAAGATGACCCGTCGGAGATATCCAACTACAGGTCCTTTTCACTGCTTAGTACTTGAAAAAATGTTCATAAATATATTGTTAACTTCTATCAAGAAACACACGTTATGACTGCCTTGCAGTCTGGCTTCATGCCTGGTGATCCAACGGTAAACCACCTTACAGCTCTATATAATACGCTTTGCCAAGCGCAAGATGAAGAAAAAAAAAGAAGTTAGAGCTATATTTTGTGACATTAGCAAAGCGTTTAATAAAATATGGCACAAGGGTCTCTTCTATAAATTCTCTTCTGTTGGAATTTCTGGATCTCTTCTTCAATGCTTTACTGATTACTGAGACAATAGAAAGCAACACGTTGCGCTACCTGTAACAACCTCGTTGGACTTTCATAAAACCAGGTGTTCCTCAAGGTTCTATTCTTGGTCCACTCCTCTTCTTTCTTTACATCAATGACATTGTTGAAAATATCCAATCTTCTATAAGGCTCTTTGAAGATGACACAAGTCTACTTTTCTTTCATTAGACCAATAATTGAGTACTTTGATGTCGTCTGGGATAATTGTTCCGTATAGGATGCAAATGACTTAGAGAAAATACGAACAAAAGCCGCACGTATTGTAACAGGTGCCACAAAGTTATTCCATAGATTCTGTCTACACCGAAACTGACTGGGAAACATTAGCCTCACGTGGGAAAAAACATAGACTGCACTCTTTCATAAAATGCAAAACTGTCTTACTCCTGTATCTTTCTTCTGTGGTGCCTGACAATGTAGGAAATAATTCTTCAAATAATTTACGAAATGCACGAAGTCTAAATACTGTACAAGTACTCTCAACTTTAATATAAATCTTTTCTTCCTTCTATCACACGGGACTCGAAAGGCCTAACACTTCACTGTCTTCTTTTAAACGTCACCTTTATTCAAATCTCAATGCGGTTCCCCAATCCTACTTTGATGGAAAGGGACCTGGCCAAAAATATTATCATGCTCGACTAGGAATGAGATGTAGTTCTCTAAATGCACACGTATTTTCTAAAACAAATATCGACAGTATTATGTGCATTTGTGGAGCATTTGAAGATACTCAGTACTTTTTAATGTCTTGTACACGAAACACAAATTTACGCCAAGAACTTATTAATAGAGTTACACCTATGTATCAGCCATCCTTAAATGTACTTTTGTTTGGCAGTCAGGAACTCTCTGACTCTGATAAGAGACAGATATTTCTAGCCGTGCAAGACTTTTTTGTCAAATCAAAATGTTTCCATATAAATTAACTTTGGGTAGTAAACGTTCTTGATAGATCGTATGTAATAGTCGTACAAATATGCTATTTAATGGCAGTCTCATCTAAAATTACAATGTTTTAAATCTCAATTCGAATTTATAAACGCACGTCGCAATTGTCACTATTGTCTTTCCAGGACGGGTAAGCTTTTGTTGTGGTCGAGAAATGAACTTAATCTGGCCTGACGTTAGACGAATCAAATACTTACATATTCTTATTTGATACCTTATATGTATAAAACTTATTTCCACACCCCCGTGGAGCTGTCAGTCATAGATTGAAAACAATATACCAAAACAATTGTTCTATTTGGAATAAACTCTGTTTTTATCACTATTCACTTGATGCATTTCAAGTCACATGTTATATTTGTATGTTCTTTGTTTGCAAAAATGGGAGACATACTTCGTATGTCCCTTGACTTGGATCCCATTGTATAATAGTGTAAAGTAGTAATCCTACATGTTGTATATGTACAATTACGTTTATATTGTACAGGAAATAAACGATTAACCCACCAATTCTACAGTTTGCACAGCATAACAGATTCTTCATTGGCTTGCGCACACGTGATTTAGAATGGAAAGCTCGTTCCGGTTTTAGTCTGTATTTGTCCTCGTTTTCAGGGCTCAATCTTCTTTAGAAAGAAGAATAGTCGGAAAACACGTCTACTGCCGTGAAAGGCCACTGATACGGCGGCCGTGTATAATCACACGGCTGCCGGGTGTATAAGGTGTCGGACAACCGTCAGACGGGTGAATAACCAGCGGCTGATGTCACGGCGGTCCTATGTGAAACGAATTGTGACCAGTAATTTGATTTCTATATGGAATATTTTAATGAATTTTTACAGATGTATAGAATACTATAAGTTTCATATTCTGGTTTTTGAGTTATCTGCCCTTGATATATTTGAACAAAAATAGTTTTTGGCTAAAATTATTTTATTGAATATCATAATAAAATTTTAAGCTGTAAAGAATACTAAGGCCAAGGGCCACTACTCTGGTCATTTAAGTTTTTAAAGTTATATGCCTTTGTTATATCAGTTGATTTTTTTTTTTTTTTTTTTTTTTTTGTTGTTGTTGTTGTTGTTGTTGTTGTTGTTGTTTTTGTGTGTGTTTTTTTGTTGTTTTTTTGTTTTGTTTTTTTTGTTTGTTTGTTTTTTTGTTGTTGTTGTTGTTGTTTTTTTCCCCTAAATACTTCAAGTGTTTAAAAAGATGAATTTACTTCAGCAACGCCTTTGTATAACATGATGTTTCGTGTTATACTTTTTTCTTGATATCGTTGTTTTTTCCTGTTCCAAAATTATTTTCGTTACATAGTGCGTCCGTTTTATCATGTTTACATTAGTAAAACCCATTACTCACCCTAAGAACGGATTAGAAAGCATGCTATCGGAATAAAAGCGAGTAGGACGGGGAAAATCGGCCACCTTTCAAAAACCTTTCCCTTAGAAATTTTGCGTAATATTTTTAAGGTCTCGATGAGCTAAAACATTGCACCTAGAGCATATATTCCAAATAGAGGCGACACCTATTAAATTAATGTGTCCCACACACCAACTAAGTATCATCAAACCATCTCAAAATGTACGGCAGTTCTCTAGCATACACAATTTCATAACTTAACATTCCAAAGTAAAGTAACTCGAAAACTAAGGCAATGAGAATTACCATTCTTGAACTTGACACTTGATTCGTCAAAAAACATGGCCGCCAGGGGGCGGGGCTTATTTTCCCTATATCTCTGTATAGAAAACTTTAAAAATCTTCTTGTCAGAAACAACTGGACCGATTTCAATATAATTTTGCAGAAATGTTCCTTTGGTGATCCTCTACCAAGATTGTTCAAGCCATTTAGATTCGTCAAAAAACATGGCCGCCAGGGGGCGGGGCTTATTTTCCCTATATATCTATATAGAAAACTTTAAAAATCTTCTTGTCAGAAACCACTGGACCAATTTCAATATAATTTTGCAGAAATTTTCCTTTGGTGATCCTCTACTAAGATTGTTCAAGCCATTTGGATTCGTCAAAAAACATAGCCGCCAGGGGGCGGGGCTTATTTTCCCTATATCTCTGTATAGAAAACTTTAAAATCTTCTTGTCAGAAACCACTAGACCGATTTCAATATAATTTTGCAGAAATGTTTGTTTGGTGCTCCTCTACCAAGATTGTTCAAGACATTTGGATTCGTCAAAAAATATGGCCGCCAGAGGGCGGGGCTTATTTTCCCTATATATCTACATAGAAAACATTAAAAATCTTCTTGTCAGAAACCACTGGACCGATTTCAATATAATTTTGCAGACATGTTCCTTTGGTAATCCTATACCAAGATTGCTCAAGCCATTTGGATTCATCAAAAAAACATGGCCGCCAGGGGAGGGGGGGGGCTTATTTGCTTATTTTCCCTATATATCTATATAGAAATCTTTAAAAAATCTTCTTGTCAGAAACCACTAGACCGATTTCAATATAATTTTGCAGAAATGTTCCTTTGGTGATCCTCTACCAAGATTGTTCAAGACATATGGATTCGTCAAAAAACATGGCCGCCAGGGGACGGGGCTTATTTTCCCTTTACATCTTTATAGAAAACTTTAAAAAATCTTCTTTGTCAGAAACCACTGGACCGATTTCAATATAATTTTGCAGAAATGTTCCTTTGGTGATCCTCTACCAAGATTGTTCAAACCATTTGGATTCGACAAAAAGCATGGCCGCCAGGGGCCGGGGCTTATTTTCCTATATAATCTATATAGAAAACTTTAAAAACCTTCTTGTCAGAAACCACTAGACCGATTTCAATATAATTTTGCAGAAATGTTCCTTTGGTAATCCTCTACCAAGATTGTTCAAGCCATTTGGATTCGTCAAAAAACATGGCCGCCAGGGGGGCGGGGCTTATTTTCCATTTACATCTTTATAGAAAACTTTAAAAAATCTTCTTTTCAGTAACTACTGGCCCGATTTCTATATAATTTTGCAAAAGTGTTCCTTTGGTGATCCTCTACCAAGATTGTTCAAGCCATTTGGATTCGTCAAAAAACATGGCCGCTAGGGGGCGGGGCTTATTTTCCCTATATATCTATATAATGATCGTCTTGTCAGAAACCACTGGATCGATTTCGGTATAACATTGCAGGAATGTTTCTTTTGTAACCCTCTACCAAGATTGTTCAAGTTGTCATGATTTGTCAAAAAAACGTGGCTGCCAGGGTGCGGGGCTTAATTTTCCTATATATCTATATAGAAAACTTTAAAATAAAAATCTTCGTCTGAAACCACTGTACTGATTTCATTATAACTTGGCAGAAATGTTTCCTTGTTGACCCTCTACCAAGATTGTTCAAGTTATCATGATTCATCAAAAAACCTGGCCGCCAGGGGGCGGGGCTTATTTTCCTTGTATATCTATATAGAAAAGTTTTAAAAATCTTCTTGTCAGAAACCAATGGACCGATTTCAGTATCACTTGGCAGGAATGTTCCTTTGGTGACCCTCTACCAGGATTGTTCAAGCCGTTATGATTTGTCAAAAAACATGGTCGCTAGGGGGCGGGGCATATTTTCCCTATATATCTATATAGAAAACTTTAAAAATCTTCTCTTAAGAAACTGTTGGATCAAGTTCAATGTAACTTGGCAGGAATATTGCTTTGGTGACCTTCTACCAAGATTGTTCACGCCCTCATGATACATCAAAAAACATGGCTGCCAGGGGGCGGGGCTTATTTTTCGTAAATATCTGTATGGAAAACTTCAAAATTCTTCATCTGATTTCATTATTACTTGGCAGGAATGTTGCTTTGGTGACCCTCTACGAAGATTGTTCAAGCAATCATGATTCATCAAAAAACATGGCTGCAAGGGGTGGGGATTATTTTCCCTATATATCTAAATAGAAAACTTTAAAAAGTCTTCTTGTCAGAAGCCTACCGGACCGATTTCAATATAACTTGGCAGGAATGTTTCTATGGTGACCCTCTACCAAGTTTGTTCAAGCAGTCATGATTCGTCAAAAAACGTGGCCATTAGGGGGTGGGGCTTATTTTCCCTGTATGAAACATTTTAAAAATCTTTTTTCAGAAACCACTGGACCGATTTCAATATGGCAGAATTGTTCCTTTGGTGATCCTCTTTCAAGATTCAGTTCAAGCCATCATGATGCATGAAAACAAACATGGCCGCTGAGGAGCAGGGCTATAAAATTTATACAAAAATCTTAGAGCAGTGAACTTGGCTGAAACTTCAACAGTAAGTGTGCAAAGCTGTTTGCTCAGGTGAGCGATATAGGACCATCATGGTCCTCTTGTTTAGTCTTACATGTGCTGCATTGTTGGATTTAAGTCATGGTTATTTTATATATGCATCCTTTTGTAATAAACCCATTAGTCAAGACAGGGTTTTTCTCTTTATATCATTATGGTAAATACAAAGCAAACAGCTCCGCCCCACTATAGTCTCAGTCAATGAACAGATTGGAGGACACTGTCTCATCTATAGAAATATTATGCCTGTTGATCTAAAAAGTGAAGTTTCCTAATATAGAGGCCCTCTCGGGTCTGTGTGTGTATTGGGGGTTGTGGGGGGTACATGTTCCCTTTTCCCCTGAACTATGTTTTAATTTTCCCTTGTTCTCCGTAAATGACATTATTCCCCTGTTCCCCAGAACTCCTGGGAGGTCCTCAATATAATTTACAGTTGATTACAGACATTTGGACTATGGTCATGGCATGTTTTGGGGATGTCATAGGGTTGAATGAAAAACAAACAAAGCATTTTGTGTTTAAATACAGTGCAACTATCCACCTATACACCAAATAAAGCAATATTTGTAGGGGCCGAGTTGTTTGGGGGCCGAGTTTTCTAGGGGCCGAGGTGTCCCGGAATCCTGCCAGGTATATGATTGGCCCCCTTTTTTCAACAAAAAGTATATGAATGACCAAAATTTTTTGGATTAATATGTTAAAGGCCCCACTTTTCTGACATCCTGGTATATGCTCATATTTTTTACTCAGATTTTTAGAGGCTGCTTGTTCTCTTGGTATTCAATGAATTCATTGAACTGACTGCGATATTTGTCTAACTGGTATAAAACAAAATCAAAGGGCAGTATATGAATAGGTCAACATTTCGGATGATCAAGTATACGAATGGGTATGTTTTTTCAAAGGCCAGGTATATGAATGGGGTAGGTTTTGAAATACTGGCTCGCACACCCGTACCACAATTACCCCCAAGTTACAGCCCCCGGCCCCTCCCCCCCCCCCCTCCCACCGCCACCCCGAGGGAGGCCCTCTTCACACGTTTACACGAAACGATCAAAATTGTTGCTGGTGATGACACGTCAAATTCACTAGGATGATAATGTCAAAGCAAGATTACATTTACCTGTTTGAGACAAATTTCCATCTGAGTAGGCATATTGCTGTTGTTTCTTCCATTTTGTGGTAATTTGGATCGATTAATCAATGCATACATAATTTAAAGACATTCCATTTATAGCCTACTCTTGCCTCTGTTCTAGATTTAGGGACGGGTATGAAACCCACAGGTCGGAATCCTGTGACCGAGACCCGTCACCGTGACCAAAATTTCTATCCTGGATTGCAAGACTAAAATGTTTTACTCTCGGGGGGGGGGGGGGGGGGGGGCGGGGGTAACTTAGGGGTAATTTTGGTACGGGTGTGCGAGCCAGTATTTCAAAACCTACCCCATTCATATACCTGGCCTTTGAAAAAACGGACCCATTCATATACTTGATCATCCAAAATGTTGACCTATTCATATACTGCCCTTTGATTTTTTATACCCATTTTTTGCTGGTTGTTAGGCAAATATCACAGTCAATTCATGTATTACCAAGAAGATAAGCAGTCTCGAAAAATCTATGAGCGAAAAATATGTGCATATACCAGGATGTGAGAAAAATGGGGTCTTTCACATAGGAATCCAGAAAAATTGGGCCATTCATATACTTTTTGTTGAAAAAAGGGGGCCAATCATATACCTGGCAGTGCAGGAAATAGTTAGGGAGCATCTCAAACATGAAAAATAATAATGAATTGTGTCAAGTCCTGTATTCCTTGTAAACGACCTGTCAGAGTGAGCAAAATTACTGAAAGCAGCAGAATTTCAATATAATTTTCACTGATTCTGTATGTACTGCTCGCCTTTCATCTTTATCCAATGTCTTGGAATAAACTATGCACGAATGTGCTATTTTCCATTCAACATTGGGTTGTTGTTCATTCGACATCGGTAACAATTCAGAAATTTCTAATTTTCTCTTTTCATCAACATGACCCTGTCAAAACTGTGTCGCCGTTTTTCTTTGGATCAAAAGCGCGAGCTGTTTGACGTCACCGGTACATATCCGTACCGGTAGGATTATGCCTGACCGATCACTATATGCGAAGTATTGAGCTATAGAGTGAGGGAACCAGTCAATTTCCGTTCTGAATGATTTGCGCGCGTACGCGCAAGCCAAACAAAGGTCAGCTTTTTTTTTTAGAAAAAAAAAAAACTTTGAAAATCATCTTTTTATCGTGATTGAATAATGTAGTGGCATGTAATGAGGTTTCAAAGAGTACACGTCTTGTCATTTATCTCTGTTTAACGTGAATAATCGAAATGAAGTCGGTGACTTTGTAGGTGTCAAGAGTATGTATGTGCATTTAGGTGTTTAGATGCACCATAATTTGTGCAGTCCATGTTACCTCATCTAAATCACCCATGAGTTCTTATCGCACATGATTAGCCCTAGCACCTACCAAATTGCAAAAATGATCTGCATTTTTAAATGCTTCTTGTTTTTTTATATTTTCTTAGCTAAATTTTTCGCGGTAACGTTTTTTTTTTCTTTTTGATTTTAGCGAACTATATTCTGCGATGAAAGTTTATTGGGAGGTCTGGTCTATGCTGTTTGCTTTTACGAGGGAAAATACGGTATTACACGAACTTAATCGTATCTATCGTGATAGGGGAAAATGTGCAAACGGGTGTTTGATTGGTGTGGCCTGAATTTAACGGCCCAGTCATGTCCAGCCGGTCAGTTTACCAAACGAGACTTTTCCTCGACAAGCTTAATTAGACCTCGTAGCGGTTAACCAGTACTTGTGTACATTCATTTGCAAGAAACTGACACCTGCTCTTCTTGAATCAGCGGAGAGAATGACCGTAGAAAATATACGAGGGCGTGTCAATAAATAACCAACCTATCCCATTTCCGATGGACCGAGATGGTCACGATTTTCATGCTTTGTTTCAATATATGTTTTATATATTGGTACAAAATTGCGCACGTATCGAGTCATTCTTTAATAAGATATTGAATGTCAAACATGGCTAGTGATGCAAAGGCATGTTTTTCATCTAAAGTTGAGTACCGTGCTGTTATTCGGTACTTGTATTTAAAAGGTAAAACAGGCAAGGAAATACACGGCGAGTTAGCCGATGTTTATGGGTCTTCTGCACAATCTTATGCTCAGGTTAAATTCTGGGTAGGGGAATTCAAACGCGGTAGAACGTCTTTAGAAGATGAAGCCAGCTCTGGACGCCCTCTGGATGCCACCGACGAAGAAATGTGTAAGAAAGTTCGGGATCTGGTATACTCTGATAGGCGAATTCAGGTGGAAGAAACAGCGCAGGCATTAGGCATTTCACATGGTAGCGTTTCAACAATCCGACATGATCGTTTAGGTATGCGCAAGCTAACAGCCCGTTGGGTCCCCAAATCCCTTAGCGATGAGCAAGTGGCAACCAGAGCATCAGTATGTAGCGCCTTGTTGAAGCGTTTTAGGTCAAAAGATGATTTTCTTTTGCGTCTGGTGACTGTAGATGAGACTTGGGTTCATTATTATGAGCCAGAGAATAAAGCTCAGAGTCGTCAGTGGGTAGGGCCTGGGTCCCCGAGGCCAAAAAGACGCAACCATTTGCTGGCAAGGTGATGGCCACAGTATTTTGGGACGCAAAAAGCGTTATTATGTTGGACTTTTTACCCAAGAGAAGTACAATAACTGGTGTATACTATGCAAATTTGTTAGACCAGCCGAGAACCGCCACCCGTGAAAAACTCCGAGGTAAACTCTCTAAAGGTGTTTTGCTGCAACAGGACAACGCGAGAGTCCACACTTGCGAAGTTGCAATGGATGCTATAGAGCGAAACGGGTATGAATTAATACCACATCCTGCCTATTAGCCTGACCTAGCTCCGAGTGACTTCTTCCTATTCCCAAACTTGAAAAAGGATATCCGTGGACTTCATTTCCGGTCTGATGAAGAAGTCGTGACGGCAGTTGAGGAGTGGGTCAATGGAAAGGACCCTGACTTTTTCAGTTCTGGGCTGATGGCACTTGAACACCGTTGGTCTAAGTGCATCACACTAGAGGGCAATTATTTCGAAAGAAAAAGAGGTGGATCTCAACCGGAAATAAGTTAGGCTGGTTACTTATTGACTCACCCTCGTATCATAATCAATCTACACGAAAGAATGTTGCTGGACACGGCGGGGAGCGAACCCGCGACCTCCTTATCACAAGTCAGACGCGTGTCCGACTGAGCCACCGAGGCTTTGCGCAAACAGAGCATGCGGACAGCGAATGTATAGATTTGCGAACTCTCTCTTGGCACTTGCTTTTCATTTACAATATCAGTAGTGTTTGCAGTTTTATACAAAGGTATATGGTAAAATCCTTGATCAGAGTAGATTAATTGATTGCCTGATCGTAAATTTTACTGTTCCCACATGCGCTGTCATGGCGCTGCTCGTATTATGTGTATTGTATGCCTGATGTGTGATCTGAGCCATCTCATGACATAACCAACAAAATGGCACCTACGTCCAGCAAAGATTCAGATCAGCCTGGCATCTGCCCCATCTGATCAGTCTTCACTGTGCGCTCAATAGGTAGCTAAGGCCCTAAACTTTCTTCTTGTGTATAGTGAAGACTCTGATCAGACTGGGCCGATGCCCAGACTGATCTAAGTCTTCGCTGACGCACAATTTCATGCCATTTTGTTGGTTTTGTCCTGAGGCGGCTCATTTCTCTCACTGAGCTGCAAAGTATCGACAAATATACCGTATCTGCCTTCAGTATTTAAACAATCGACTCCTCCGTCAAGTCATTTGACCATTTAACTGACAACCGCAAATGACCATTCAAAATAGCTAATAAGGTAATTGTCAATGTTTTTAGTTAGACAAACAAATCAACGCGTGCTTTTTACAGGTAAGCACAGGTATATCAATACAAAGTTTGTCTAAGGAAATTCACGTGGGCATGGTTATAACTGCCTGACGGAGGAGTCAATGCAGTTATAACCACGCCCACGTGAATTGACTCCTCCGTCAGGCAATAACAACCACGCCCACGTGAATTGACTCCTCCGTCAGGCAGTTATAACCATGCCCACGTGAATTTCCTTAGACAAACTTTGTATTGATTTTTTATACCTGTAGAAAGCATGTGTTGATTTGTTTGTCTAAATAAAAACATTGACAATTGCCTTATTAGCTATTTTGAATGTGTCAGTTGCGGTTGTCAGTTAAATGGTCAAGTGACTTGACGGAGGAGTCAATTCCTTACCACACTTATACTAAAATCTGATGTCCGTTTTACCACGTGTTTGTGGCTAAAAACTGTTGGACGAGTGACCAACAGTGCAGATCCTAGTGATCTGGATGTGCGCTGTTTGCTGAGGGCTGTCTGTCCGAATACTTGCGGTAAATACCGTATACCATATTGCGCCGATCTCAAATTCCGTTTTCGTAACAGTTCCCATGCGAATAACAGATTAAGCAATTACGTGATAACTTTCCAGCCAGATACAGTATTTACTCCTCAAATGAGGATCAGTCGGGACTATTGCATAAAATACTTCTATGGCTCATTTAGTTCCATGCAAGAAACATATTACTGTTCAAAAAGAGAATGTGCGCTTATCTTTTTTCACCTCTTATACGTAACCGGAAGTCATAGCGCCGGTGCGATGTGGGTACCCCAGTAGAACAGGATTGCGAGCTGTATGCGATTTGAACCTTTTGAACTCTGTTTACTCAAATTTCATTTTCTTGCGAAATTTTGGGTAAATTTGATAAATTTGTATTTACCATAAGTATTCACACCCCTTACTCTTAACCTTATACTATCCTTCAGCACATCACGAAAACATACCTATATAATTTTGACCCCCTTAAACCCCACTTTTATATAGTAAAACTGGGGTTTACAGGGGTATACATTATTTTTCTTATTTCTGCTCAAAACATAGATTGTGGGTGCTCATTAGAACCGCCTCGTCGAGTAGTCGGTTTTATGAACGATTTGAGTGTTTTCCAATAGTCAGATGCTGACAAATTAGACGTTTTCAATTTTTCAGCGAGAGAAGTAAAATATTCTTTCTTTAATTTGCGTAAAAGAGCTGTTACATCATTTCTTACTTTCTTGTATGCGTCGTATCTTTCTATAGTTTTATTAAGCTTATATTTTTTGTAAAGTCGATTTCTTTTTCTCATCAGTTTACGTACTAAGCCATTAATCCAAGGTAAATCGCGGCCTGATCCTAACTTTTTTTATTCGGAATACTCTCCTTGGCCAAATTTATAAGAATATTGGTAAAAGTGGTTGCGTATTGGTTAACATCTTCACATTTAATAGAATCCCAGTCAAAATCAGCTACTCGTTGACGAAGTGTGTCAAAGTCTCCTTGCTCATATAACCATACTTCACGAGTAAAATTTTTTGAATGGGGTTTAGTAAATGAAAAAAAACAGCAAATACTGGACAGTGATATCGGATATCTTGCAGTAAAAAAGGTTCACTAACACCAGAAATTTCAACAAAGCTTACATTATTTACTAGTATTAAATCTATAATTGTAGATGAAGTTTCGGTAAAATTGGTTGGTTCGTCAATTAATTGGTGTAAACTAAATGTTTGACATATATCCATTATTTTATTCCGTGAATACTGATTTAACATATTTAGATTTAAATCGCCTGTGATACAGATATTATCTATACCAGTATCGACGGCTAAACCTACTGAAGTTTCAATATTAGATAAAACGAGAGGAGATGCGTTTGGAGGTCTGTAATAGGTTCCTAATAATAGTTTCTTATTTCGTATATAAATTTCAATCCAAATTCACTCAATATTAGCTAACTCTAAATCAGGTCTGCGTTTACAGGGTATATCTGTTTAACATAAACTAGGATTCCTCCGTGACTGTCCCCTACTCTATCTCGCCTAAAAGGCGTTCGAAACCCGTTAAACACAAGGTCCTCAGTTGGTTTTGTCTCATTCAACCATGTCTCAGTTAGTGAAATGATACTAAAATCTGAAAATTCTGCTTCAAATAAGTCAAGCTTGTTAAAAACGCTTTGTACATTATAATGTACCATAGACAAGTTCCCCTGAAGCGGAGGAAAGTGAAATGACTGCGACGAATCAGAAGCACTCTCAGAAACAGGTTCAGGGTTTTTCTCGACATCACCGGCCTGATAGAGTAAAAGGGCAAGGACTGTAACAAGTTCAAAATTATTAAGTTTTCCGAGCCCTTTTACTTTAAAATGGCGGAAGTGGTGAAGGCCCACTCTTGCCCTATAAATATTAAATTCTACAGGCATTTAGGTTATATGATCAACAACTGCAATAAATAGATCTTCTGGCAAAAGAGGGCGCATCACTAATGACAAAAATGACAAATAAATACAGTATTTATATATAAGTTTAAGAATGTATGACTAGGAGCATGAGACATAGGATTCATAAGAGAAAAAGATAAAGAATGAAAAATGAAGAGACTTATTAAATCTAGTGTGAAAAACAAAACATTATAAACAGTAAATATGCAATACATGTATAGACAAATATGCTGGTATAACATAGAACTGGGAAAGTGACTTTAAATCACTGTCAACAATCTTACTCAGTGCATGCTAATCGATGAATAATGATTTTTGACGCGACACAGAAAAATGGTCATTCGAAAAATTTGAACAGTAAATCTACACAGTCTGTGGCGTATGATCCTGATATTTGCTGTTTTTAGCGTCCTCTTTATGGGCATAGTGGCATTAATGGAATGTTTTCAAAGGAAGGGAAATAACATCTATAACATGTATCGTTCAAAAACTAGCTGGTTTATCTCCCTTATAAGACTAACTGCGTTATTTTAAAAGGTTCACTAATCATACCGAAACGTCATAACAAGTGTATGTATGTACTACTGGAACACTATACAGACAAAAGACATACAAAGAGCAAATTGAAATCTAATGACAGTCGAACTTCGATGGCTCGAACTTCTTTGGGACTACAGAAAATTGTTCGAGACATGGGTGGTTCGAGCCACTGAAGGTTAATTATAATCCCAAGTCAGGAAGCAAATAGCGACAATTTAGGGATTTTTTTTTTTTTTTTTTTTTTTTTTTTTTTTTGATTTTTTTATTTTCTACACAATAATTCTATGTTGAGTGTATTCATTAGAATCGCCCCGATAAGGCGATTCTAATGAGTACACACAACATATTATTTCACGATAAAATAAGAAAATTTCCCTAAATATTTGATATCTTGAGCTATCGGAAGAACTTCGTAGGGACTCAAAAACGAGTTCGAACCAGCCATGGTAAAGGAGCCATAGGTGTTCGAGCCATCGAGATTCGACTGTACACTGCATCGTCTTCAAACCAAGAATACGAAACTCACTATCAATGACTTTAAAAGGCAAAGTCATCAATAGATGAAACGTGAAAATTAGATGCGGACGTGTTTTAGCACCCAGAGTTCCAGGCTTGAACGAAACGAAATATCAAGCAAGGACCCGGGTGTATTGTTAAATTTGGCCATTCGTAGAATGATATAAAATTAATAAACATTACTTATCCCACAATAGTACCACAATAGGCAATCACGGTATACGATTCTAATCTTCCTTAAAGTAAAGAATGTCAGAAAAGTGCTGAGCCAATTTTAACTCATGGCTTAATGTTTGTACGACCTTTAAAAGAATTCTATGAAATTTATTTTCTGTGTGCAAAATAGGTGAAAAGTTGTTCGACTTACTGTCTCGAGTAACAGCACATTTTATCGCACCAGGCAATAAAACTAATCGTGTATGCTATTTCGCCGAATTTGGGTCTTTTTGAGTTTTGATAGGTAAAATAATTTAAAAAAGACGATTTTTGATAATTATTTTTCGATGGACAGAACTTTAATAAAATGAGATCAGTGGATATAATTTTGAAATTAACCTAGGACTCAACCATTATAGGTTAGATGACTTTTTGAAAACGTTTCATTTGGGTTAGTCTAATCTTTACTTTAGGGGTGTCGTTTGGATTGTATGTTACTTACTTAGCAATATTTGGTGTTTTATTTTCAACAAACGATGTAGACCCCAATGAGGTGCCTTATTGTGCAGCATCTCATCTGGGTCTACAATGTTTGCATAAGTCACAAATTGAGATGATAGGTATAAATGGGTTAAAGAAAATTATCCATAACCTGCTGAGATATTATCAGGTTCAACGCTCAACTAAATAATTTGTTTTGACATTTGATGTAAACATTCTAAAAACGATGATCCACAGTATATTGCCATGTTAGGCGAAAAAGATTAGCACATTGCATACGCAAATGTCAAGACGAGTCTGAGCAAACGTCCGGCCTCATCGGAACATTCGCTTGTTTCACATATAATTACAAACAAATGGACACTAACCAGTCAGAAATATGCAACCCTGTCACTTCCTAAGTGTTCATTCGTAATGCGCATTTATGATTTTTCACGATGTGGCCTGGCACATTCCCACACTAACACTGTGCACCAATTTGTCTAACAGTTTAGTTAACAATCGAGACTTTTTGCCATAATGCTATGTAATGCATAATAAGTAAACGAAATTAATAGTGGACATGAACACTAACTTATTCTGTAATAAGAAGGTTCGGATCATGTCACAATCATAAGACGACCAATCAAAGGCACCCGTTGTAATTAGATACAAGTGCAAAAAATATATAATATAAGTTTTAAATTCAACGGTTGTTGCAGTAGTTTTTCAGATGGGAAATGTTGATCATTTTCTCATCCATGCCCAAAGTACAACCGAGCATCAAATAAATCAAGCGCGTTAACCAGTATAGTGCACATTCTTTCGCCAGAAACTGACAACTGCCCTTCTTGAATTAGCGGAAGAGAGAGAATGGCCGTTGAAAATATTTCATGATCAATCTTAACGGTTAACCAGTACTTGTGCATATATTTTCTCCAGCAACAGCCTTATTTAAATCGGCGAACGGGAGACTGTTCGTAGAAATGATTTCATGATCAATTTCCATGGAAGAGATGTGGCCGAGCCGAGATTTGAACTTGAAACGTCTGGCTTTGCAATAAAACCAACTGCACAATTTGCATGAAATGTCAAATTCTATTTTCTGGGAAAATATGAAAAAATGTTTCAAAATGTCTGCTGAATTTCGTATCCAGCATGCAAAGCTTTATGAGCAACTGCAGAGATTGCACGCTCTATTGCGGATTTTAAATAATAATACACACATACTTCTGATCAACACAATATATTACATAAAACACATTGATTGAGACTTCAAAATCGAATCAAATCAAGTTTGTTGATATAAAACCCAAAGTATTATTTAGGATTATCACCAGTGAAGACAGGAACAACAACTGAACAAATGAAATTATACAAAACAATATCACCCATGTCACACCGGTTATCTAGAGGCAACTAACGGTACAAAGAACAACGAACGCAATCAAAATCAACAAGCGGAAACAGGGAGAAAGTAACCATCCGAGAACAACACACCACGGGTCAGCCTGATCCGTGGTAAGCGGTTCCCAGACATTCACTCATCCTCCATCCCCACCCGACAACCACAACCGCGCCTACCGCTCCTGCTCAACACAGATGTGAAAAAATTAGACCATCTTTGACTGCTTCACTGTAACAAAAGCTGAAAGTGGGTCAGCCTGAGCGTGGGGTTGCCTTTGAACACCAAGAATACTCAATTGCTGATAACTGCTTACCATCACGAAAACAAACCTATATAATTTTGACCCCCTTAAACCCCACTTCTATATAGTAAAATTGGGGGTTACAGGGGTAAACATTATTTTTCTTATTTCTGCTCAAAAGCATAGATTGTGGGTACTCGTTAGAACCTCCTCGGTGAGGCGGTTCTAATGAGTACCCACAATCTATGTTTTGGCGAGGCGGTTCTAACGAGTACCCACAATCTATGTTTTGAGCAGAAATAAAAAAAAATATCAGAATTTGTATCTGAAAACTTTCAGTTTTTGGTAGTGAAATTTTCAATATATTTGAATAGGCGTGTTTTCATAATGCGTTCATCCACTATACAGGACAACTTGATTCTTGGCTCAAATATACTGGCTAATGCAAAGTTTATGACCCTAAGAAGGTTTGCAAACCTTTGGATGTTGCTTTTTGTCGGTTTATTGTAATCTACCGTAGTTATCCTAAGTATAAGGACACCTCAACTTCTTACCATACTTATTCTAAAATTTAAACAAGTATAATTAACTACCCGATGTTATGTCTAGAATTTGCAGGATGAGTGACAATGTAGACTTGATGTGATTCTGCGTCTCACCAGGGTCAACACTGTTTGTTCAGGCTATCTGTCCGAAAACATACGGTAAATTTGAAATCTGAGCTTTTATTTTGGGTAGAGTCTCGGGTAGAGTACTTGAATTATGAGACCATGATATATCATGAGTCTATTTTTTTTTTTTTTTTTTTTTTTTTTTTTTTTGTAGTCAAGTACAGTTAACGCTTGACTTTACGACTACAAAAAAAAAAAATAAATAAAAAACGCAGACAACACAAGGGATCACTGTGTGTAATGGTGCACTCGAGGAGTAAGCACCGACGATGATACAAACAGTTTTACAACAGACTGGTTACGCTGCTTTTAACAGCAACATTACTGCAGTCCTTTAGTTTATGTTAGACATGCAGACAGGTGGATAGGTAGGTATCCGTGACACTTCATCCATTAGCTGATATTGCGTAAATGTTACGGTTAACAGACTACAACGTGTACCTCGTCAAGGACACTAACAATTCTTAGATTCTGGATTTTGTACATTACCTACTGGATAGATACAGTTACGGAAATTAGCGTTATGGGGTCTGATGTCTCTTTATTACAGCTCCACGTAGCCGTGAGATGCATAGCAATAGATAGGGCATTTTTTTCGTCTGAAAAATGCTGATATCTTTCTTATTTCACCTCGAAAACATGCTGTGGGTATTCATTAGAAACGCCTCGAATATGTTTTCGTTGTGGGTACTCATTAGAAGCGCCTCACGTATGTTTTGTGGAGAAATAAGAAAAAATATTATGTGGATACCCCCTCTTATCTGTAGCTATGGAGACAGTTCAATAAAATTTGTCAGCAGCCACCTTTGGCAATCTGTTGGTGAAAATATCTGTGCACGAGATACTAGATGTTTTACATGGTGATGGATTTGAAGGGGCTAAATGAGGCTCAATCTACAGGCGCTATCTCTACAGAAACACGAAAAATCGGGAGGTTATTTTGTCACTGCTTGATGTTTATGATCCTGTTATATTGTAATGTATAGATACATAAGGATGAAATGTAGAACACCAACTGTAGACTGGCTCCAGTCTCTAGTGACGAAATATTTTTTCGTATTACCACGATTATAAAGGCTGGTCAATAGACCAGCCTTTATAGTCATGATATATATATATATATATATATATATATATATATATATATATATATATATATATATATATATATATATATATATATTGTTTTAAAAATATTCTGTCACTGGAGACTGGAGCCAGTCTACACCAACTGCAGTGCAATGGTTTAAAGGGGTCTAAGAGTTTGAACGACATACCCTATTATTATGCATTAAGAACACTAAGTGCAAAAAGTTCGCGAAGAGTTCGAACAGAACGTTACGCATTAAGAACGTCATAGGTCCTGAAAACCATAAACATTCCCTACTAGATGTAGCCAAAGGCGGGTTCGGGCTTTCCATTTGGATATTTCGTTGTTGTTAAATATATTCGGCCCTGGCAGTGTATAGAAGCTAACATTCCGCACGTTGCCAACAAAGTGTATCTCCGTTGAGGTTGGTTTAAGGTCAAGTGAGTGAACTTCGAAATGTAAGTGATATCGCAATAGAATAAAATTAAGTAGTTTGACGGAAAACTGTATAAATGTTTATTAATCCAATCATATTTGATAACCTTACTTCCTCTGTTATTGACGATGGTGAGTCGGGTTTCAGACTGAAGGACGTCTGCCTCCTCGATATTTTCTTGAAGGAAGGTGTCCTACTATCGATGTCTGCAGTCGGACACATCGTGGATCTACTTGTGGTTTCTTTTGTTGTGTTCCTGGTAATACCCAGCTAGCATTCTTTATAAATCTACAGTGGGCCGTTATCGACCCGTCAGCTACCCTGACGGGCCGATAACGGCCCGCTGTAGATTTATGTAGAATGCTTTCTGGGTATAAAGGGCCCCGACGCGGACCGAACACGTTTGTATCTTGGGGATGCATCAGAAAGAAGAGCAAGCTTTCGCTCGAGTAAACTAGTTTACACCCACCCCTCTCATTTTTCCTATTTCAAAGCGGTTCTTCATTTTTCAAAGCGGTTCTTCATTGAAACCGAAAGCATTTGCGTTCGTGAATTATCTAAAGGTTTAGCAATATTTGGAAATACAGTCGATTCTCGTTATCTCAAAGTTCCTGGGACTTTCTGAAATACTTCTAGATATCCGTACCTCGACATATCAGATTTGCAGAATCGAAGAAAAAATTAATCGAATAACCACATTTCACAAATGAATATCAGTGTAATTTAACTCCTGCTATTAAGAGATTCATTGTAAATATTGTGGAACCGAGAAGAAAGTGCAATTTCTCCTCGTTTCCAAAATATTTTGTTACCTGTTGTTAGATTTTCATGTTTGAAGAGGGACCAGATTTTCACATCGAGATAAGCAGTTATTCGAGATAAGCGAAGTCGAGATAATGAGATTCGACTGTAGTTGATTATTCCGGACAAATAAAGGCATTGACAAATCAAGAATGACTAACGATACGTAAAGACAATATAAGTGGGCATCCCTCTTGGAAGTATGGTAGGAGGGTAAGATCCCGTGTTTCTGATTTTATTTTCTCATTCTTTTTGGCAGGGGTTTAGTATTACAAATGTCTCATAAAACTGATATCCGGGCCTTTAAAACAATAACACACACTCGAAAGGCACTCATCGGATTTTTTTTCTCTTCGCCATTGTTTAATAATTTAGAAAGGTTGAATTAATATGATTTTCTTACCTCACCGCATCGCAGGGATTTTGGGTAAATTAGTGAATTTTTGTAAATGAGCACTTTTAAGGAAAACACGTCGGATTAAATCAAGATATGTAACAAACATTCGATAAAATTCATAAAAAAACGGACCGTATTTCCTGACACATTCTTAAAGATTGGATTTTTCATCTGACAAAGATTATTGAAAACGGACGCAGAATATATTAATTGCAGCAAAATGAACAATATCTTGTAGAAAGTATCTTGTCATAGCACTGCCAAAATCATGTTGCAGTATACATATTATTTCTGGAGGAAATAATTATAAATTTCAAAGTAGATTTTTGAAGGAAAACCTGTATTTTCATTTTTTCCCAACAGACAGTATACTTGTTGAGAGACAATTTGTGTAGCAGATACAAATTATGCTTAATTGCACATAGGAATATGTGTCGAATATACAATGTGACAGACATCACAACCGACACACCCCGTAAACACCCCGTAAACAGCGTCACGAAAACATGCCTATATAATTTCGACCCCCTTAAACCCCACTTTTATATAGTAAAACTGGGGTTTATAGGGGTATACATTATACTTCTTATTTCTGCTCAAAACATAGATTGTGGGTACACGTTAGATTGCGAGCTGTATGCGATTTGAACCTTTTGAACTCTGTTTACTCAAATTTCATTTTCTTGCGAAATTTTGGGTAAATTTGATAAATTTGTATTTATCATAAGTATTCACACCCCTTACTCTTAACCTTATACTATCCTTCAGCACATTACGAAAACATACCTATATAATTTTGACCCCCTTAAACCCCACTTTTATATAGTAAAACTGGGGTTTACAGGGGTATACATTATTTTTCTTATTTCTGCTCAAAACATAGATTGTGGGTACACGTTAGAACCGCCTCGCCGAGGCGGTTCTAACGAGTACCCACAATCTATGGTTTGTGCAGAAATATGAAAAATATCAGAATTTTTTATCAGAAAATTTTCATTTTTTGATGGTAAAATTTTCAATATAGTTGAATAGGCGTGTTTTCGTAATGGTAAACTAGATCAATCATGTACAGTGTATAGTTTAACTTACCGGGATCTCTATATAAGTTGTTGTTTTAGTTGAGGTGTGAGTTCCAAAGATTTCTTCTGAGCAAAGAGATCTATATATAACTGTTTCTGAACAAGGAATTCAGAGGTAGATCCAATAAGAACCAAAAACATAATATACTCTTTCTCGAAAACAAGAAAATAAGATTAATATTTACTCGACCTATCTGAAACCCTGGCTTACAAAATATGTGTCACATTGTGTACAATATGTCTCTTATAAATATTCACATATTCCTTAAAGCAGATGTTCACACCTGGATAGGATGTGATGTTACAACATTTTTTTTTTTTCCAATTTGCTTACTCATTACGGGAGCAGCTATTCACAAGGGTGGGAATGGAGAACTTTATATCGATAGTGGCGGAGTTAGTTTGCATAATTATTTCACATCAAAACTTTTTGTTAAAGAATTCTACTTCGATTCAAGAATTTCACGTTGACAAGCTGCATCGAACAACATTTCATTTCATAAACCAAAACAACCTCCTGACACTAGCTGTGTGGCTTTCTGTTTTTGTAAACATTTACCTTTGTCGTGTGAATCCGCCCAACCCTTTGTTGTTCGTCTCAGTTTTTTAGTCGATAGTCGGATGTTAACTATAAACTATGCAATGGTCTATTAACCTTCTTTTCTTCGGGTCGATCTGCGTTTATTTGTGCTTAAGGACAGTTTTTAAATGGAGTATTACAAAAAAAAAAAAAACTTAGGAAAGTGATAAGGTGAAATGGAAATGGTTACTCATTCAGGGGAAGCACATTTGTCTAAGATGTTTAGTCTCCCTTCTGCATCAGGTCTTCTCTAAAGGAAAGAATTTGCTCCCCGTGGGAGCAAAATCTTTTCTTTTAGAGTAGATCCCTTTTTCAGAAGGGGCTTATGGGCAGGAAAGCAAACAGAAAGTCACAAACGTTGTCTGTTTTGTGAAAATGGCGGGTACACACCGGTTATCCTTGGTGCAACTGACGCGACGGGCCACAACTAACGCGATCCAATTTGTTTACCCGCCAAAAGGATCAAGTTCCGAGTAAGTAGATATTTTTCCTTATTTGAAAGAAACTAGCCTGAGCAGGTATCTGTGATCATTATCAGGAAACAAAAGCATGTTTTATTCATGTTTTCTCCAAATCCTGGCATCTGACATCGTCAGATAAAGAAATGCTGAGATGTGAAAGCCTGAAAACAACACAGAAAAATAGATTTTTTTTGTTTCAGGAGTCTGTATTTCATGAACAAATTATATAAACACGATATATTAGGTGTTTTTGGTAGCACTAGGGTACGAAGTAAATACGAGGGATGTTCGAAATGAATTGCTTATTGTCCTCTAGCTCGATATCCACGTGGGGCACGATAAAAACCAATACATACCTGTACAGGGCTATTCAATATCTACACAATGGTGTATAAATGTACATGTTAGACTAAGTGTAAAACATAAAATTTGCCATTTGAATACACGCAGTCATTGACCACTGCAGTAAAAATGGTTGGTAGAAGCGTCGACAAAAAAGATGAAATACGGGCTTACATCAAAGCTCGCTCAAAACTTGGATGTTCTTTGAAGAAGCTGATGACTGAAATTTCTACTGCTTTTGGACCTTCTTGTGTGTCTTATGACACAGTTCGTTGGTGGAAAAAGAAATTTGAGTCTGGTGTAGAGTCCATCAAAAATGCACCGAAATCAGGTAGGCCAAAATCTGCATCTCGTAAAGAAATCGTTTCCAAAATAAAGGAAATCATTGAAGGAGATGCCAGATTTACAGTTCGTGATATTGCACGAAAGGTAGGCATATCACTTTCAACGGTTCACCTTATTTTGAAGAAGCATTTGAAAGTCAGAAAGATTTCTGCTAGATAGGTGCCACATCTGTTCACTGACGAGCAAAAAAGGCAACGGGTTAAAGTGGCCAAAAAGCTGCTTCAAAATATGACAAAAAGCAGTTTGCCAATGTCGTCACAGGCGATGAAACCTGGGTCCATTATTTTGAGCCCGTCAGAAGGGTTAGCAATAAGATCTGGGCCACTAAACACAGCAAACGCCCAATAATTGCAATAATTGCAAACGTTCTTTGAGTACAAAGAAGGTTTTGTATGCAATCTTCTTCTCTGGTGAAGGAGTCGCAATAAAAGAGCCAGTGAAAAAGGGCAAAAGCATCACCGGAAAGTACTACAAAGACGTAGTACTGGAGAAACTGAAAAAGTATTATCAGAAACGACGCCCTGCCACTGGTTTTAAACATGTCCGTCTTCTACATGACAATGTGGTTAGGTAAACTGACCGCGCTCGACATGACCCCATTGGGTTGACTGGGCCGTAAAACCTGAACACAAACAAACTGTATAGAGTATCTCCGCCGTTGTTTTGTTTACATATATAAAAGTAAGAATTAAAAGTTCAGGGAACGCCATAATCAGAAGATGAGGCTAACCCAAGGCACACAGAGGAAGAAAACTAAAAAGACATAAAAGAAACAAGCAGCATTATACGAATTAACAAACAAGCAAATAACTGAGCCCTTTCTTCCTCACAAGAGGTGGTCAAATGCCATTAATGTAAACGAGAAAAAAATATGTACCCCACACAAAATGGCAGCCACATCACCCACAACAATGAGCAAGACGCAACGCAAACAAGATCTACATAAGAACCACCGCTTTAGAATGGTGGATATCACAAACCACCGGGGGTGGGCTTAATGACCCTTTAAGGCCGGCCAACCTTCACCCTAGATTCAGGTGTAAATCTGTTTTTATTATATCTGCAAGCGAGGCTTCTTATCAGTTCATTTGTGTTGAGGTTTTACGGCCCAGTCAACCCAATGGGGTCATGTCGAGCGCGGTCAGTTTACCTAACCACACGTTTACTGGGCAGGCTTAGTCCTCTAAGCGGTTAACCAGTATTGTGCACATTCTTTCGCCAGAAACTGACAACTGCCCTTCTTGAATCAGCGGAAGGGAGAGGATGACCGTAGAAAATATTTAATGATCAATCTCCACGAAAGAATGTTGCCGACCTCGGCGGAGGTTGAACCCGCGACCTCCTGGTCTCTTATCAGTTCAACTTGCAAATTTGTTCGCTCAGCGACGAGTGTGCGTACAAATATGTGTTTCTCTTAATAGAAGTCCTTTCAATAATATTCATATCACATCGGTGTCTGGATGTGACAGGCAGCTCAATGCACACTTTCTGTTGATGTTCCATACTCCACCCTGTAACGTTATACTGACATTTGTTCGACAAAAAGTAGCTATACATCGGAAATCCGATGCAGCAAAGATATGAAAGAGAAAGCATTCGCATCTAAGTGATCAATGACTAAAGGTGCGTTGTTGAGCCACAATGTACTCCCTACACAGCGTGCTCCCTCGAAGAGGATATTGTGTACCCTATCTACACAATAGCACATTGTGTACCTTTCCTGTGCAATATGCTACCCGGATAGTGTATGTTGGGTACATATGTCTTTTCACTTATCGTCAGAGGGTACAAAATATATATTCCTGTTGAATAAAGAATAATGTATGATGGTTTTTAACGATGCCCCAATCCAACATACCACCCCAAAACCAACCCAAGACGACCCAACAAGAACCCAACGAAAACACCATCCCATCTTAACACAAACGCCCCCAACCCCAACCCGAATTGATACGACCCCTCTCCCCAAACCTTACCTAAACCCAATACCTCCCCCAGCTAACTCCCACACCTAATCAGACCTAGACCCCGCACCGAAACCAACACCCACACCCTATCGCCACCCAACCTAAACCCATAACCCAACCCCAACCAAACCAAACCCACCAAAACTAACCAACCCCCAAACTGTTTCCTCATCCTCCAACCCAACTCGGACCCATGCCCGAACCCGACACCCCAGCCCGACCCCACTGAACACCATTCCCACCAAACTCAACCCCTTAAATCCAACCCAACTCAGCATTTGTATGAAAATTTATCAACTAGGGAGCATATTGTGTAGGTATCATACATACCCTACACAATATGCTACCAATTTGATGGTAGCCTATTGTGTAGGTAGGGATACACAATATGCTCCTCGATGGAGCGCATTGTGTAGGGAGCATATTGTGGCTCAACAGAGCACATTGTCGCTCTACAGTGCACCAAATAAGTACATATTCCAGCCATGATGTGAGAAAGAGAAATCATAGAATTCATTCAATGCATAAACAACAGAATGATGTAAGGTCGGGACTGTTCCGGTATTTCATCTGAAGTATATTGCTTTTATATAGCTAAATTTCTAGATGAAATTGCTACTGAAGAGTATTCACTGTCTAATCAGTCGTCTGAAATATAAAAATTATCCGAACAGTAAAACCCAAGGCTCAATACATCAGATTTTGTGTGAAAGCAGCAAGCTTCCTGTCCGTGTTTGTTGTACTCAAATCATTCTGATGAACCGCGTTCGTTTGTCTCATCATCCGTGGTAAGTTGTTCCCTCAGAAAACCCCAAGGGTTGATTGATCGTGGAATTTAGACAAAATAGAAGAAACCTTCAGTTCTGCAGACGGTATTTACAGAAGCTGTGATATTCAGTAGTGCCTCATTCATAAAAAAAAAACGCACTGAAATTCATATAACGGTATGAAAATATTTGCCAAACACGATAAATATGGATGAAAAAAACGCAGGTCTGAAGAAAATACAATCTAACTTCTGTTTTCATGAGCAGATTTCCTCGCTACTTCACCCGTGACCGGCAATATCATTTTATGTCAACTGTGCAAATTTACACCAAAGTTGCTCTCCAAGAAATGCCCAAATAAGAACAAAATTAACCCTTTACTCACCTCGAATATATCCGTGACGTCAACAAATTGGGTTGCGTTAGTTGTGGCCCGTCGCGTTAGTTGCACCAGGATAACCGGTGTGCGGGTAATCTACTAAGAGTATTCAGTCCCCACAAGAACCCAGTAAACACTGGTAGACACACAACATCGTAGCAATGGCGCTCCGACGTCGCCGCGACGTCATGACGTCGCGGTGACGTTAGAGCGACATTGTTACTACGTTGTGTGTTAGCTGGGGAAGGTATAAATAAGATGAATAGACACACTTGAAGGTTTTGCCTCCTTTTTTGCAGGGAGACAAATTTTTAGACAGACAGTTGATTTCCTTCTACTGGAAACCTTTACGAGTATATAAATGCGGGATGTATTAAGACTTTCATCCATCCAGAAGCAGCAGATCCAGAAGGGTAGACCCGAGTTGTTAATTGCCTTAACAGTCAATTGATTTTGCTTTAACATGATACGGAAATAACAGCGCTTTGGGTATGTTGCTCTTTCTTGTGTGTGTGTGTGTGTGTGTGTGTGTGTGTGTGTGTGTGTGTGTGTGTGTGGCTTTTTGCCCATGAAGAGCTATAGTGATTCTTTTCTGCCCGTCAGCCGTCTGCCCGTTAACACTTCAAAACTCTTTCAAAACCTCTGAAGCGATTTGTACTTAATTAGGTGGAAATGTTGCTTGGGTACGGGGATTTAAAAAAAGAATATGATGATCTGCCCTTTTGCTTGGTTGTTATGACAACTAAAAGGCCCCATAGACTTATAATGGGAAAATTGTTAAGTTGCTTTTTTTTTCTATGACACGTGAAGTGATGTGAACCATATTTGGCAGGTATGACCATTTAATGATTGTCTACCAAAAATGATTTTTTGAGAGGTAAATCAGGTCATTTACTCATCATTCCATATCACATCAAGTTTCAAGGCATCAGCTTAAACAGTTTTAAGATATCTTGTTTACAAGGTAAACTGCTAAAATTTTCAAAGAGCCATAACTCAGGAAAAAAATTCGATATTGTTTTCAAATATTAATCATATCATCCACTCATCATCCCCTATCAGCATAATAAGTTTCTATACAACAGCTTAAATAATTTTTTAGATATATTGCTAACAAGACTTCAATGCATTTTTTTCCAAATGGGCAAAAGAAAGGGGCATAACCATGTTAAGAAAAAATGTGTGTTAACTATTTTTTATGAGAAATTCATATTTGAAATTTCAAAAACATAGTATGCACGGATCACATTTTCGAGATATCTTGCTTTCAAGTTTAAAATGCTGAAATTTTCAAAGGGCCATAATTGAAGGAAAAAATCAGATATTTGTATTAAGTTAATCAGGTCATCCATTCATCATCATCATCTATCAGCCTATCAAGTTTCAAGGTAATAGTTTCAATATTTTTTCTAGAAAGCTTGCTCACAAGTTTAAAATGAAAAAAGGTTTCAAAGTGCCATAACTCAAGAACATGTTTTGGAACATTTCGGGTCATCTACTCATCGTTCCCTATTAACCTATCAAGTTTCAAGGCAAAAGCTTAAGCAGTTGTTGAAACATGGAATTTCATAATCAAGCATAATTTTATTAAAACAAACTGTCCTCTAGGCAGCATTATACACTGTGGCAACAGAGCAGTGCCAGAGTGTGCATGCTGTGTATTTGGCTGCATCTAGGAGATGACTTAAATTGCAGTGATGTGTTGATATATGTGTAATGTTATTATCATCGTGAGTACCAGTGCATTTTTATGTAAACTCAAATAATCAATAGTGCTCCTTGAATAATTTTTGCCCTCAGAATGTTTGTTTTCACTTTGTTCATGCATTTGAGTTAATATTAGGAAAGTATACAGTATTTACATGAATGGAGCAGTTCTGAAGAAATTTCTCCTGCAAAAGTACTATATATAGAAAACAGTGTTCTGATATCAGAGCACTTAAATTGGCTTCTAACGTTTGTAACAGTATTAAATGTGCACTATTTCTGGCAGTCTAGATAGAGTTTTCCTTTAGAATAGCTGCTTTATGCATAGAACATAAGCAATGAAGAGCTGACATCATGTAAGTATGTATGAGAAGCAGATATTTGTGTATTTGTTAAAGGGTAGATTTTACTATTTAAAGTCATCAGCGAGGGTATCGTTTCACTTTCACCAAATTATAAAAGCATGTGAGAAATAATTCATTTATGTTTGTTATTAAAAGAATTTAGAGCTGATTTCCCTTCACTTAATGTACAAAGTATCAACAGCCATTTATACCATGTAGATAAAGTATCACTCAAACAGTAACATATGTAACATTAAGAAGTGTATAAAGAATTTAATGTATTAAATCAGTCCTAATAGTTAAATACAATTTACTAATTGCAACCACAGCAAGTAAAATGTTTAGGAAGTTGATTTTTTTTTTTTCAGAAAAGAATTTGTTTTAAAGTAACAATCGTTCATTATTCCATTTGCTTATTCAAGTTGGCTTGTTTTCATTTCTTAATGTACAAGATAGTACATATATTGTTAAACAGAATAAGATTATATTTCTAGTCACTGACTTGTCATAGTCATCCAAAAATGTTGTATCAAGAAACGTATATGAGGTTTATGACTTTTAGTAACGTATGTAGCAGTGACATCTCAAATCATTGTCAGTTCAACATATTAAGATACATTCTCTATAAAACCACATGCCTTGGTAGCAAATAGCATGCTAGTAAGTAAGTATATGGACACTTAAGTACTTACACCAAAGTATTTTTATTGTTTTTAGAGTAACGTTGGTAACATGGTTGTCACACGTAAAATGCCCCGATCGCCTGAGGGCGAACATGTGTCTGTTGTGTCATTGATTATGTAGTTTCAGAAAATGATAGTGTACAAAAACTCCCTCTTGAGGGTGGGGTCTAAAGCCGGCCAAATGTCTATATATAGAAAGTCTATATTGACTAATGTACGTGCTAAACATTGCATTTTCACGCGACTGTTTTTGTTGTTATCAACAAAGCCTGCTTATCAATAGATATTGTCCATATTGTCTGTTTACAATATTTGTCTTCTCTAAAAAAAATGCTGATTTCAAATATATCCACCTAAACCACCTAAACTTATCCAACGCATAAACCGTGTTAGTTAAACAACCAATCTGTAAGTCTCTTGACATTTTGTTACATAAACATTTTCCCTCTACCCTTACCTGCTACAAGGATAGCAGGTCTTGCCCAACTGTAAGCCAATATCAGTTGGACGCATTGGTGACGCAAGATACATGACATCTTCGTACGACTCGACCACCCCTCAACTGAGCCAAATATTTTTGCCTATTTACTATTGTTTACTGTAAATGGAAAGCATTTACTCCCCCCCCCCCCCCCCACCCCCCCCCCCCACACACACACACACACACCGCCTCTCTCTGCGACTTTCACGTCAAATTGGGCATTATATTAAATTTAAGCGGATGGATTAACATCCTGCCACATTATTCGTTTGAATACAATAATAATCTTGATTTCTTTGTCTGCAGCTCCCCCACCCCACCCCTCACTAATTCAGTTTCACTAACACTTACATCCAACACACAATACCAGTTCGACATTGCCGCGATATTTTCAGAATAAGTGCCCACAGACTTGTAGTGGAAACTGGAATGTACAAGAAACGTCCTATTTCAGAAAGAATTGTTAGACTATGTAAATTACATCGAACAGAAGACGTACACTTTTGATGCAACTGCTCGGCATATTAGATGTAAAGACAGACTTTTTACGCTTCAGTTATTGTTAATAAATATCTCATCTTATGAATACGAAACGACGTTGTTATGACGGTATAACCCCAACTCCTTAGCTGTATGGACATTTCACGCAATTTAATTTGTTAGGGAAAAGTTTTACACATCAGTAAAATCCAAAGCATGAATCCCCCCCGTCCACCGTCCAATAAGTTCGAAAGTTTGGTAACATTTGAAACATTTTAATGACAGTTGGAATTATAAGAAATGGTTTGTAATTTATTTTCTGGATCTTATCGATGTGTCAACTCCGGCGAATCACAGAGTGGTTTGCTGGAGTTTACACATCAATAAAAAACGACAAAAATAAAATTTTGCTGTGATGTTTCAGAGTAGTGAAATGGCAGCGTTAGGGTGTCTGAAGTTAAATCTTAAAGAGCTGAGGAAAAAGAAGACATGGCGTTTGCTTATAGCGTTTACCGTGACAGCTTTGATAATATGTAAGTATTTGTCCATGTCAAGCGCAAAAGTGCATTCGAGCATGCGCAAAATGTGCGCATTCCAATTATTCTGCGCATGCTCTCCATTGATACATTCTATTGTATCTAATGATTCTGACAGTCTGATCTGGGCCTTTGCTGTCCGCATATGCTCGAAGACATACTACTTTAATTTAATTCTTAACTACATTGCTTTATCGCTTTATTTCAATATTCGTTGATTTTCTGAAATTTATAACCAGCAGAGAGTCCTGAAACGTGACGTAACGAGCCAATCTAATACATAACTTTTACAAAAGAGTTCAGTATACTTCCAGGAAGCAGATGATTTTAATACAACAGCGCAGTAACGTCGATGCAACGTTATGACGCTGATGCAACATTGCAACGTTGTGTGACCACTTGGCTTAAACCACCTGTCATAAGTAGCAGACGACTTTATCATTTTTTCAGAGAAAATAAGGGTTGACATTTCCTGCAATAATTCTGCATACCAAAGATTAATATAAAAATTTTAAGCCTTGTTGTCCCTGAAAAAGTAATTATAAAATATTTGAGTGTCTTTTGCTAAAAGTTTGGCTAATATTTGACGGTTTAAGGCAAATGTACAGAGGACAACCCATCAATTTGTGCACATTATGTCCTCTATATGTCCCCAATTTCGAAGAAGTTGGTGTGGCATCTTGCTTTTGGGTTGCCCGTCCATTTGTTTGTCCAATTTTTGTTGTCAGTAAGATATCTCGCTATCTGAACAAGGATCTTGACACTTAGTAAGCTGATTCGGAGTTTAAAGGAGGTGATCATGGGATTTACGTTTGAAAACAATCGAATATATTTTGCGAAAGTTATGCCCGTTTTAAACTTTGGCATTTTTGAAAGGACAAGCATATAGTTGGTGGCATGATAGTGCTTTACAAACACACATCTCTACCTTTTATTTATTACCTTTCTTTTTTGCTCATGATTTCTGTTTTAAAGATTAAACAGTTGGTGGCATAGTGTTTATCAAACACACATTTCTAGCTATTATTTATTACTTTTTATTTATTACTTCTTTTTTGCTCATGATTTCTGTTCTAAAGAGAATACAGTTGGTACAGTTAGTGTTGAACAAACACACATTTCTAGCTTCTTCTTTTTTTTTTTTGTTTTTTTTTTTGTTGTTGTTGTTGTTGTTGTTTGTTTTGTTGTTGTTTATTTATTTCTGTTTAAAAAGCATTACTTGCCATAGTTTAACCTATTTTAGTCTGGAGACCCCAGAGGGGTAACTGGCAAATAGTGATCATGGTCTCAACAGTTTGCAAAAAACTTTGCCATTTTTATCTAGGTTTATCTTAATCGCATTGCTGTTGCCTGACACTAAAATAGAAACGCAACTCTTCCAATATAGTGTGAGGGAGTTTATTCAGTCCAAAATGGGTTAATCTGGACTAGTAGTTTGCGAAGGACGAGGGGCGGTCGGAAAACAGCCTTTCTCAAAAACCGTTTTTTTGGGGTTTTTTTTCAAAGTATTCCCCACCTACGTCTATACAATTTTGCCATCTTCGTGAGAGATTTTGTATTCCATCTGTAAACTAATGCTAAGGTATAAGGTACCGATTAATAGCTGAAAGCAAAGCCACCCCCTCCCCCCCCCCCCACCCCCCACACACACACCCCCGGCGTGGTCTCATATTTGTTTCCAGCGAGTCTTTTTACAGCTGATGAAACAAATAAAAGTCGCAGGGTGTGCGACGCGGGGGGTGGGGGCAAGGGCTGGACTGTACGGAGGTTGGGACAATAGTTGCCACTTGAAAGAGACGAGGCAGTGTGAGAGGGGACATTGTCATGCAAAAAAAAAAAGATATATTTTCTGGGCAAGCAAGGGACGCAACTTTTTCAGTTATTTATTTATTTATTTTTATATTTATTTATTTATTTATTTATTTTGTGTGTGTGTGTGTGTGTTTGTGTGTGTGTGTGTGTGTGTGTGTGTGTGTGTGTGTGTGTGTTGGGGGTTGGGGGTGCGAAGGTGGTGAACCAGCTCGCTTCCACTGTTTTGACTGAGCATTTGTTTCAGGTTCAGGAGAATAATTCCACATTTCATCTCTAGTGACAATACAGTTCAAAATTTTATTTTCATCTTGATTAAAAGACCCCAAAGGTTCTTTTGCTATGGTCACCCTGGGTGCCGTTTGGTCTTTTGTCAGCTCTTTTGGCACTCACCCAGCACTTTCCTTGTTCATACCTATTTTTCGTGATATGCCGACGCTTTACAGATGCTTAACTTATTAGCTACCTCTTGCAATGGTCATCTGCGAACTTTGTTGATAAAAATCTCAACATAGGCCACCACTGTAGGGCTCAATGCCTCAGAGAGCCTCCCTGGCCTAGGCATGTCTCTCACGCTTCCTGCCGTCCCTGAACTGTAAAACCCAACTATAAACGGTTAAGATGGATAAGCAGACTTTAGAAAACAAAACAAACAAAAAAAAACTCTGCAACCTTTGCAAAATGTGGCAAGGCTTTACACCCTCGAAAAGCAGGAATTTTATTACAGATTTCTCTTCCTCTAGCTTAGAGTCCATGGTAGCCCTTACACCCTCATTGTTTAAATGCTCAAAACTTCGTGTATATACACTTCTCACTGAAAATGAACTAGCCGATTTGTACGCAATAAAATGTAGTTTTCGCTCATGTATAATATGTGTAGGTGGTTGCACATGGATAGACAGGAGCATGAAAAGACCGGGTATTTCCGACCGCCCTCTTGTCTGTATGTGTCTATATATGCAAGAATTTTCTTTGTCGCGTTAATGTGGAGTCATTGATGAAATGATTTATTGGTTACGCAAAAATGGACCGCTGATGTTTATTGTTGTTATTTTTTGTTTTCATAATATTTTCAAAAAGAAAGACTCCCATAACAGTTATTTTTTTTTATGTCAAGTCTTTCTTCATATATTTAAAAGCAGGTATTTAGCACAGAAGTTTCCAGCCAGGTTTTGAAGGTAATAAACCGAAAAGTTGCCATTAAGACCTATGGAACTCCCTGTGTACCATGCTATGCTGGATAGCTCTACATTTATAAGACATATTAGGTACGTGTGTGGTTGGGGAGATCTCGAAGAAAAGTAAATTTAGACGACCGATATCGTAACTGCACTTTGCGGAAGAAAGGCAAACATGTTTGACAGTATTACCTCAGTTGAAAGTGCATCAGTTCTCCATCATCCAATCGAGTGAGTGTCACCAAATTTAGCTGAGTTATACAGTTTAATGTGAAAATTCGTCGAAATTTGAGTCATGAGAGCAGTTATACTAGGGTTATGGCCCTTGATATAAAAATGTACCTTTTTGTGATTTGGGGGGTTTGTACATGCATGTGTATAGATCTGTGGTATCATCTACTTATTGTACAATGGGATCTTTATAGAAGGGTCAAGTTTTGTGACAAATATTCTTAAAAAAAAAAAAAAAAAAAAAAAAAAAAAATACATAAAAGAGTTTTATCATTTTGTAAAGTATTACTTGTTCGCATATATATTTATTGTAACAATGTCTTGATATCCAGTTACAGGAATGCTGTGGCAGTTAGACTGGACGTACAGCAGAAGTATTAGCACTTCGCTCCCACTGATCAAATTAAATAATGCAGGTAATTTTTTAATCATCTCAAACTCATTTTCGCAATAACACCGTTTTGTTCTTCACTAATCTCTAAGACACTGTTCGACAAAAACTGCCCGTAACCACGCCTACAGCTGTAACAATTTCCTGCGTGCGTCTGTGTTTGTGTGTATCTCTAATATGATTATTTTTTTCTGTTACTTCATTCGCTGAATCCTTTTGAACCCTTGCTAGTTTCTTATTCCAAGGCAATAAAGAGTGCATGGTAAATCATGTTTACAGCGTTTAGCTACCTATGTCACAACCGACGCAGTATACAAGTTCTGTCAGGAGTACTAGACAACGGCCGGTTTATAGACCTTCCTCCGTAAGAGACAAAATGACACATTTAAGCCCTCTGGCGATGTGTGTAACAGTCATGTTACCAGCGTTACCAGCAAAACCATGAAAATGTAGTAAATATTAAAGTTTCCATATTCTTGCTTACTAACATGCTAGTTGCTACCAGTGCATGTGGCTTTATAGAGACAGGTCTCCCAAAATGTTTAGCTGTCAATGACTTGTTTTATAACTGTTGCATACGTTACTAAAAGTCATAAACATCAAATATATGTTTCCTGATATAATGTTTTGCACGGTTATGACCGTAAGCGACTAGAAATTTAATCTAATGCTTTTTACAATAGATAAACACTATTTGTCCTTATTTGTACATCAAGAAATAAAAACAAGCCAGCTTGACTAAGCAAATTACACATTCAAAGAACTAGAGTTATTTTAGAACAGCTTAACTACTTTTCTGAATAAAATATCCTTATTTCGAACTTCTTAACATCTTATTTGCTGTGTTTGCATTTAGTGCAATATATTTTACTATTATGATTGATTTAATGCATTATATACTTTGAATAAATGCTTTATAAACTTCATATTATATATTTTACTTTTGGAGTGCTACTTTATCTACATTGTATAAATGGCTGTTGATACTTTGTACATAAAGGTGAAATCAGCTCTATAATTCTTATAATAACAAATATATAGAGGATCTTACATGAGTGATCATTTCATATGAAATTTAGGAAACTATCCTTCGGCGAGTTTCATAAATTTCATAAGAAATGACCACGAGTGTAAGATTCTGATTATCATATGACAATTTAAAATTAGATTTTATCGCCTTTAAAGTTGGTAATTGTTCCATAGAAAATGCATGGTTGACATTGACGTCGTGATGACGTGACTTGTTCCCGCAAACGTGTGATCATACGATTTTTAAGACATAACGTTATCCACTTATTAACGGCGACGTCATATGATAAAAAGAGTTAAATAAGCCTCACGAGCAACGGAGTTCCGTCCTCGGTAAGCAGTTTTTACAAGTAAATGCATTTATGATGCAAATTTTCTCTCCATATGATTGAATAGGTTCTAAAATTCTAGAAATGATCTTCACTTACCACTATATGCCCAACGGTCCTTAAAATGGATAATGGCAAATAGTGTAGATCCCGATCTGACGCTGTAGAATAAGGATTCTGATCAGTCACCGCTGTTTTTCATTCGACATGACTGAGAGATTCCATGATGATTATGATGATGATGATGATGATGAAAAAGAACAACAAAAACAAGAAAGCAGACACTCCTTAAATTGGTGATGAAACTGGCCAAACAGTAATGTAAAAGAGTGGCCTTAACGCTCTGCATATCAAGTAAAAATTGCAGCAGGCGACTTTTTTTTTTTTTTTTTTTTAAATATATTATTCTAATATTTCCCAGAAAATAGATTTTGATAATTCATGCAAATTTAGGAGACAATATGCATGAAACGTCAAAAACAGTATTTTGGGAAAAATAAGAAATACATAATCAATTTGTCGTCTGCTGAATAAGCCCAGGGAGTGATTAAGATTAAATGATATAGACAACTTTGGTATCCAGTTTCAGGATCTCACTGGCAGCTGAAACGTTCCCCTAACGGAAGTATGAATGATACATGCGATCTCTTTCCTCCAATCAAAATAGTGCATACAGGTAACTCCATTTTGCAATTTGTTTTACAAAATAAATGATTTTATACGCCCGTTTGAAAAACTGGTCGTATTATGTTACGGGGTCTGGCGTCCGTCCGTCTGTCCGTCCGTCTGTAAACTTTTTCGTTCCCAGCTAACTCAGCCCGCAGTTTACATCCGGTCAAGCTGATCATATTACTTTAACTATTTGTCTCAATAATAGGCTTTGAGTTCTGTTAATAAATACGTTAGAGGGCGTAAGCAGTGTTGAAAACTTCATAACTGCTTATGAAGAGTCTCAATAAAAACCGAGACTCTTATTTCTAATCCGTAGTGTATTCTTTGTTTGGTTTAAACATGTTTTATTTTTTTTTCCGAATATTACATAACAGTATACATTGTTGCACATAAGAAATAGGATCAGAACGAAAGTATGACTACTTATTTAGTTCTTCTCCTTAACAATTACAGTTGTGCAAATAGTGATGGAAAAAGTGTTAAATAATATGGATCTCAATTTGTGAATGTGAATTAAAGATACAGAATTAAAAGAAGAAAAAAAAATATAAAAAATAATATAAAGAGCAATGATAAGAAAACGAAAGGAAAAAATATACTGGAAATGATAGTAAGGTCAGATTATCAATTAAAGACCCATAACTGATAACTGGTTCATACTAATTCCACTTCTAAGGCTGATAATATCAGTCGTAGAAGTCGCTTAAATATATCACAAGACCTTAAGGGATTTTAATAAAGACAAATGGGGGGATAAGGGCAGCGCATCCCTGGCAAGTATTCCACAGAATCAACTAACTTTTTAATAGAGAGTTCCATGTACAGAACGTTTTATTTAAATGGCTTCAACAGTTAAAAGCATTTTGTGTCGCTTATATACTTTTGACTTTTTCAAATATAAGAACATTTGTTGTTTATGGTAAAGAGGCATCTCCAAATAGTAGAAGATTAAGCGATATTGTTTGATACTCTGATACAGCGTTAAAGAGCTCTTTTCTCTGTGCGGTGTAACAAAGAAGATAATGGTGTGAATTTTCTACCTGTCCGCAGCGGCAAAATGGAGATTCAGTTATAGTTTTTGAGTAGAGATTGCTGTTTAAGCTGCAACATGTTGTTCGGAGACATGTATGCAAGATCTGTGTTTTCCTGTTACCTGTATAGAAATATTTTGGAACAGACGTTCTGTTGCGGTTTAAATAATTCTTGAAAGAAATAACCGAACTGAAACGTATTGCTTCATCGGACAAGTCGTTCCATTTCCTTACAACAGAAGGTAGAAAAACTGAAAATAAAGATTAGTTCTAGCGTGAATAGATTGTAGGTTATCTACATTTCGGAAGCTGTATTGGGATAGATTGTTTATTGACTGTGGTACTAAAGAAGAAAGATAAGACGGAGTCATTATACATTTTATAGAACTTGACGAGTTTATGATCTTCCCGTCTCTTTTCTAGTGCAACCCAGCCATTTTCTTGGTACATGGCACTGAGAGATACGAGTTTGGTTGTTCCAGTGGCAATTCGTGCTGCTTCAATTTGGATTTTCTCAATTTCTTGTTTTTCAAATTTTCTGCAGTTGTTCCATATTATATCCCCGTATTCAAGTAAGGGCCTTATAAAAGTTGTAAATATTATTTTTCTAGAGAATTCCTGTCCAACTTTTTATGCATAGGGCATACGTTTGCTTCTTTCCATTGACTAGTTATTTCACCTTGACTGAGTGATCGGTTGAAGAGGACACATAATGGAAAAGCTAGTTCTTTTGACTGTTCTTTAAGAATACGATTGCTTAATCCGTTTGGACCAGATGCTTTGCCAACCGGTAGTGATTTTAGGACAGATTCAACTTCTAAAGGGGTGAGGATGATAGAGTTTAGAGTGGATTCGACAATATATGGAGGTAAAGCTGGAAGTTCAGCGTGACTATCATATAAAAGTGTTTGTTCCTTGAAATAATTATTAAGTAGATTAGTCTTGTCTTGCTTATCAGTATATATACATCCATTGCTTTCCAGAGCTGGGATGGACGAGGTGGCAGTGGGAGGTATCACAGTTTTTAGAGTGGACCACCAATCTGTAGAAGTGAGGGAGTCAGACTTTAGCTTCTTGGCGATATTTTCATTACGTTCTTTTCGATTCTTTTATCAACGAGACTACTTTGTTTCTGAGTTTCCTGAATTTATCCCAATGGTACTGCAAATTAGTTCGTTTAGCTTTTCTATAAGCCCTTTTGCGTTCTCTAACATATCGTTTGATAAATGTAGTTATCCAGGATGGATCGGAAGGTCTAACTTTTATGTTTTTATTTGGGATGCATAATTTAGATATGGACAGCATGTAATCGTGTTTGCATGTGTGTTTAAGTCATTATCTTCTCGGGATTCCCAGTCAGCAGATGCAGATTTATTGCGTAATAGCAATCACCTTGATCGTATTTCGTATATCTTAATGTCAATGGTAGGCAATGTTCTGTGATTGAGACTCTTCCTGCAAACCTTCTATACATATACTATTTCACCACTAATTGTGAATCTTCCTGCAAACCTTCTATACATATACTATTTCACCTCTAATTGTGAATCTTCCTGCAAACCTTCTGTACATATACTATTTCACCTCTAATTGTGAATCTTCCTGCAAACCATCTATACAGGTACTATTTTACCTCTAATTTTGAATCTTCCTGCAAACCTTCTATACAGGTACTATTTTACCTCTAATTGTGAATCTTCCTGCAAACCTTCTATACATATACTATTTCACCTCTAACTGTGAATCTTCCTACAAACCTTCTATACATATACTATTTCACCTCTAATTGTGAATCTTCCTGCAAACCTTCTATACATATACTATTTCACCACTAATTGTGAATCTTCCTGCAAACCTTCTATACATATACTATTTCACCTCTAATTGTGAATCTTCTTGCAAACCTTCTATACAGGTACTATTTTACCTCTAATTTTGAATCTTCCTGCAAACCTTCTATACTATTTTTGAGGTGGTTTACCGCCACCAGATTTGCTATACCGCATTTTAACTATCTATTCAGCTGAAAAATATCTATCTAATAACTGTCTAAAATTGCCCCCAAAATAGTTCCCTGCTAACGCTGATAACACTAAATTCTGCATTTAAACCTTAGACACTCAGATGCTTATAAATAGCGAATAACCGACCGAAGCAAAGGAAACGACAAACTTTTGAAGAAATATGATTTTATCATATTGTGTACAATATCGGCGGACGAATATGAAAATAGTCCAGTAATCAAGTAAAGCAAACGAAATCTACAGCGTTGTCTAACAAGCAGCGATGTTTTTAGGAATTTGCAATAGAGGGGGAACTCCCCCAATAAGACACAGATTTGGGGCGAGATGGGTCAAAAACCACAACGTGCGAGGCATTGACTCACCTATTAAATACTCTGAGTGTCTTCTTTTCTTTCTACTTATCTAGTGCCCTAGTAAAAACTGAGCGAGGTATTGCTCGACTTGACCAATTTGACCTACCAGCGATATACCGGTAGGCGGTACGTTTCGTAGCAGATCATTTCGCACCGTTAGCCTAAGTTATACTGTAGAGCATGCAAACAATAACATAATAGTTCCTAAAATTCTTACTTTCTACGTTTATTATCAGAATGAAATATTGGCATTTCCTGCAACGTAATGCTATCTGGTGTTTAAGTTGTTTCCCTTGTATAGCCTCGGTAACGTATAAGCAAAGTTGTTTCTCTTTGTAACTTGTAACATCCACTGATAAGATGAGTGATATTGAATTTATATCGAGACCCTCCCAGGGGTTTTGGGAAACACGGGAATAAGGCCGTTTTTTTCAGGGGAACAAGAGAATAAAAGTCTGAAAGTAAAGGTAACCGGGAACAAAGGCAATTTAAGGGAACAGGGAACATAGAAAGTTAAGATTTTGATTTTGAGGGACAAGGGAAGATGCCGTTTTTTTTTTTTGTTTTGTTTTTTTTTTTTTGTTTTTTTCAGGGGAACAAAGGAACAGGTACACCCCCTCCCCCGCCCCGCCCCGCCACAGCCCTGGGAGGGCCTCCATATCAATATATTATACCTTCCTTTCATGTGAGAGGAAAATGAACGAAAAAAACTTCTTAAATACTGTTAGGTCCGGAAAAAAATGAAATCGCGCAGAAATTTGCAAGAATCGTCATTATTAATTTATTTATTTATTTATTTATTTATTTATTTATTTATTTATTTTGTATTTATTTATTTTTTTTTTTTATTTGCTGAAGCGTGCCCCCATCCAGTACATTTATTTATTAGAGGCCTCCAGAAATCGGTGCAAACCCCGAGATCCCGCGCTCTGAAAACTACCCTATAGCGCGGTTCTACTAACTACAGAAAAAGGGTCGAGAGGGAGCTATTCTTAAGCCGTCTTTTGGCACCAGAAAGATGGCGCTCTGTGCGAAAAAAGTTTATGTACGCTTTTTTGTAACAAAAAAATATGGGAATGTTTATAGCGACGGGTTTAATTGTAAGTAGATGATGATGTGAAATCTTGAGCATCTTGAATTAGTTTCCTTGTGTCGTCTGTAAGAGGGCGTTTGCGCCGTCCGTCACTTTGGTATTTGTAACCGGTGAACGGTGCGCATGTAAAAATCGGCGAGCACAGTATCAGTTTCCCTTAAGTGGAGTGAATAGGGATATCTGTAAATCAATCAAAAATACAGATCTGTCATATTGAAATAAAGGTATCTCTAATTGAAATAAGATCTATGTATTTAATTTGGAAATTCGAATATCTCATTTCAAATACAGATATACGCATTTCAATCAGAGATACCTGCATTTCAAATGCAGATATCCGGCATTCAGCTTAATTAGAGATATCTTAATTGAAATGCAAATATCTGTATTTGACATGTAGATATATCTAATTGAAATGCAGATATCTATATTATGATCGAAGACAGAGATGTCTGTATTTTATATACCAAAATCCGCAGTTCAGTTAGATATATCTCAGTTTGAATTACAGATACCTGCATTTCAATTAAAGATATCTGTAATTCCAAAAATATCTGCCTAAACCCCAAACTGGTTGCCATTATTGAGTGCTGTTTGTGTATTTTTTTTTTAATTATTTAAACGTAAATCCCAATCAGTTCAAGAGTTCAGGCAACCGTCCCCATCAGCACTCTCAGTACTTTGATATCTCTATGTTCTTTTCCAGAAATTTCATTAAATGAAACTTGTGAAGCAAATTTCTGCTCAACATTCGAAGGTAATAGGAGAAAAATTGAATCTTACAACTTCATTCAAGCGGAACCATATCTTCACCATCTCGTACCCAAAAAGTTCCGGGAAAGCATTTGGAACGGGCGAGGCTCGTCCTTCATAGAACTTCCAGTTCTTGTCAGCGGAGCATCTAGCAATCATTTTGAAGAGGCATTGGAGCTGTTTCCTCAACTAGATACATATATTTATCCTGCCTATTCCACGGAGTTCTACTTCTTTGATCTAGGTCTGTGGCCATCACAACTTCGAAAGGTAAGAGAGTCGCAATTGAGATCAAAGCAATCCCAGCTAGCAGTCTACATAAATCCATAACGGGCCGTTATCGGACCGTCAGCTACCCTGACGGGCCGATAACGGCCCGCTATGGATTTATGTAGAATGCTTACTGGGCTGACAGCACTGGTGGGTCGATTGTCTCTGAGCGAAGGCTGTAAAAATGGTCCTGAATGGGGACTTACAATTGTTGCATTCAACCCTTAACTTTCTGTAACTTAAGCAAATAGTGCAGACCCTGATCAGACGCCGCGTTTTATGGGTCTATACTGTTTGCTAATGTCCCAAATGTCCCAGTCCAGGTTTTACAGATAACCCTCTATCACAGCGACAAGAATAGCGCGGCTATAAATAACTGTTACTTGGATATCGTCCAACGCACCGTTTGATTTTATTGGTCAATGATAATTACGTGGACAACTATCTTAAGGAATTTATGGCGTTTGTGTACTGTGGCTCGATCGACCAAAAAGTGATTTCTGACCTGTAGGCCCAACATAGACTCAAATCAACCTGCGCATCCGCACAGTCTGAGCCAAGTCTTCGATGCCCGCTTGAAGAAACTCTGTATCCTTGGCTATCCAATAAAGTGTCCAGTGAAGATTCTGATTAGACTGTGCGAATGTGCAGGCTGATCTGAATCTTTGCTGGGCGCACATGTTCGAAGATGCGTTTTCTGTCATTTGTTTTTGACTTCTTGTTTATCAGTCTTTTTTGGTTATTTCGTATCGTCTCCCGGAGAATGGGAGAAAATGGATAAAAGAGTCAGCTAAGAAGAAGAGAGATATATAGAGAGGACTGAAGGGAAAAGTGAATGACGATTCAGAAACAGAAGAATTACTAACATGTCCCTTTCATCACCTGCTGTAAGTGCAGCATGCCCTTTAATTTTCGTACCAGAGCGTACATAAGACTATCCAGACCCGAAAATTATTTGTTTTTCTTCTTTCGCCTAGAGCATGTTATGGATACTAATTGGAATTGGCTTGTCGACAGGAGTTCAGCTGAGTACTGCAACAAATATAAGAAAACTATCAATACTTTTAACCCTTGTCCTGCTGAATAATTAAGATGCCACACCCACTTCTAATTTTCACCCAATCAAATTACTTGATCCAGATTGTTGCACATAGATAATGGCAAACAGTGCAGATCCAGATCAGTTGGCTTTCTTCAGAAGCCAACTGATCTGGATCTACACTGTTTGCAATACAGTGTATATCCGGGTTCAGCAGGACAAGGGTTAAGATGAAAAAATTATCCAAAACCATGTCACACTAAATGAAATTCGCAGCTAATCTGCGAACTGACGCGGTCTGATAATAAAAGGCCTGCATATTTTGAAAACATATTGTGGATTTTCTGGTCTATATCCAGAACGGGATAGATTCTGGTCAGACTGCACAGGGACACTGGAGAAACTGTGTCAATCCTGTTCGTATAAGCGTTAAGGTTAGTTTTGATTCTCGAGGCCCATTCTGTGTAACTAACACGCCACTCGAAAATGTCTTCGGACAGGTTCTCAGTCAACTTGTACTGAAGTCGACTGGTTCCTAAGTCAATTGTCCTCAGTTTGGTCAATTCGTTCTCATATATTTGGTCAATTCGTACTCACTGGGTCAATTCGTCCTTATTGTTCGGTCAACTCGTACATATTTTGGTCAACTCGGTACTCATTTTGGTTATCTTGTACTCATGGTTCTGATCAGTTCGTTCTCATTTTGGGACCTCTGTTGTGGAAAATATGCATATTAAACTCAAAAAGAAAAGCGAAACAAACGGATGCCATATTTGAAAACCACATATTGCTGTGAGATTTTAAACTTTGGGCATATACTTTACGCCATGAAAACGCAAGATTTAGAGTATTTAGATATTTTTGATATATGTGTAGGGAGAGCTATAAATACAATAGTCCCATATAAAAGGAAATTATATAGAAAAATCAACCTCCGATATTGCCACAGTATTCTGTAATTTAATATTCTACTGCGGTTTCACTGATTAGTACAGAGTTTCAAGAAGACATTTAGTGAATATCCTAGAAACGAGAACATAACGTAATAACGTTCCGTGCGCAATAAACTATTGACGTAATTACCAGTTAAATAGTCCTGGTCTGTGAATACATGATGGCACCAGTACCTAACTAGTCCTGTTTAATTTTGGTTTTAATGCATTTATGAACATCTTTCTTTTGCCCGTCGTAGTTGCATTTTCGGTGTACATCTTATAAAACGGGAAACTGTAAATTTGGGATACATATTTTTGGCACAGTTATCTTAACATTCATTTACTTTTAGCATTCTTGTTTGTGGGCCACGGATTTGCTGGTAATGTACGGTAACCCTTTTACGCAAGAAGTTACCGCTTTCCTCAATATATTCCTCTCCACAGCCGCTGCCTTTCACAACATAAATGATTTTTTTGACCATACATGGCATATTTTCATGGATTTTGATGTTATGTACGTATTTGAATGTTATTTAATTCCCTTCATTCCGATGAATACTAGGGTCGCAGTTCGGTCTCTTACATTTTGTGACACTTCGACTTTCATTGAGGTAAATTTTGCTTTTGTAGGTAGACGTTTTAGATTATAAGGCTGCCTTTTGCTTTTAATGAACTGATATTTGAATAAAATGTCGCGCATTTTATGCCCCCGCCTGCCGAAGGCAGGAGTGGGGCGTGCATATAGCGTTTCGCCGTGATGTTACGTCCGTTTGTTCGTACGTGCGTATATGCCTATGTCACGTTTCTCTTGAAGGTCATAACTTGTGTACCTTTAATGCTAGGAAGTTGAAATTAGGTATGCCACTTACCCAGCCCTAAGTCTTCAACTTTTTGCTAGATTAGCTCCTGGGTCATGTCCTGGGGTGGGGCTAGGGATCAAAATGTATACAAATGTTTACAAATGTTTAAGTTTACATTCAAGTTTACATTGACATTTACGTCCGTGTTTCTCTTGGAGGTGATACCTTTGGTACCTTATACGCTAGTAAGTTGTAATTTGGTTTGCAGCTTACCGAGACCTAAACCTTTAACTATGTGTTATAGTTGTACCTGGGTCTTGCCCTGGGGTGGGGTTAGGAGTCAAAATGTATTACAGGTAAAACTTGGGTTCCTTTTACCCTAGGCAGTTGAAATCTGGTATGCTACTTAGGTCATAACTTAGGTGCCTTGTACGCTAGGAAGTTGAAAGCTACTTACCAGACCTAAACCTTTAACTTTGTGCTCAGTTACCCTAGGATTGGGCTAGGGGTCAAAATGTATAACATGACAAACTTGGGTACCGTTATGTAGATGCGCGAGGTAGAAAATGCAGAACAATGCTATATAATATAGAATATAGACTACCTCAGCTCCCCGGGCTTTGTACGCGTGGCCTATGCTCTCAACCCTCTGTAGATTCCGTATGATTAATCTCCACCCGTTTGTATGGATTATGTCTATGAAATACGAGGGCGCGTCAATAAAAAACAGCCTAACGTATTTCTGGGTGAGATCAATCTCTTCTTTTTCGATGTAATTGCCCTCTAGAATGATGCACTTGGACCAACGGTGTTCCAGTGCCATCAGCCCAGAACTGAAGAAGCCAGGGTCCTTGTCTCCGTCCCACTCCTCAACTGCCGCCACGACTTCTTCGTTGGACCGGAAATGACGTCCACGGATATCCTTTTTCAAGTTTGGGAATAGGAAATAGTCACTAGGAGCTAAGTCCGGAGAACAGGTGGGTTGCGGTATTAGCTCGTACCCATTCCGCTCAACAGCATCCATTGCAATTTTGCAAGTGTGGACTCTCGCATTGTCCTGTTGGAGCAGAATCCCTTTGGAGAGTTTACCTCGGCGTTTTTCACGGATCGCAGTTCTCAGTTGGTCGAGCAAATTTGCATAATATGCCCCTGTTATTGTACTTTTCTTTACTAGAAAGTCCAATATAATAACGCCTTGTGCGTCCCAAAATACAGTTGCCATCACCTTGCCAGCAGAGGATTGCGTTTTGAACTTCTTTGGTTTCGGAGACCCCGGCCCAACCCACTGGCGACTTTGAGCTTTATTCTCTGGTTCATAATAATGGACCCAGGTCTCATCTACAGTCACCAGACGTGAAAGGAAATCATCTTCCTTTGACCTAAACCGCTTCGACAATGCGCTGCATACTGATGCTCTGGTTGCCATTTGCTCGTCGCTAAGGGATTTTGGGACCCAACGGGCTGTTAGCTTGCGCATACCCAGGCGATCATGTAAAATTGTTGAAAAGCTACCATGTGAAATGTGTAATGCATTCGCTATTTCTTCCACCTTAACTCGCCTATCAGAGTACACCAGATCTCGTACTTTGTTACACATTTCTTCATCGGTGGCATCTGACGGGAGTCCAGACCTGGTTTCGTCTTCTAAAGACGTTCTACCGCGTTTGGATTCCCCAACCCAGAATTTAACTTGTGCATACGATAGTGCAGAAGACCCATCTCGCAATGTATTCTCTGACCTGTTTTCCCTTTCAAATACAAGTACCGATTTACAGCACGGCACTCAACTTTCGACGAAAAGCTTGCTAGCCATGTTTGACATTCAATATCTTATGAGTGAATGACACGATAAGGTGCAATTTTGCTCTCATGCCTAAAACATGTATTGAAACAAGGCATGAAAATTGTGGGTGTCTCGGTCAATTGGAAATGGGATAGGCTGGTTACTTATTGGCCTGCCCTCGTATTTCTTTTTTTTTCCCACATTATTTTTTTTCCTCATGTACCTCTTTACTAGTTTGCCTTTTGTTTATAGCTTTTTATGCTAATCTGTTGCAACTATTCATGATTTCCGTCTCGTATATAACCATCTGCTTACTCTATAAATAAGTTTTGGTGTCAATTTATAGATATTGTATGTATTAGGAGATGAACTAAATAAGCAGTATGCTTTCGTTTAAATTATGAGTATAATATGTGTATGTATGACTGAATTGTGATTTCGATGAAATAAAATATGTTTAAACCAAAACCGCAGTTGTATAAAAGGGGGAATTTTGAGCATGTAACCCTCCAATGGAAACAGCGTTTTTAAACTTCCTTATTTATTTTCGTACTGTTGGCAAAATACAAGAGTGCATTCATTTAAATCTGCATTCACGCATACAAAAGCGACTGGGATGAATATCATCAAATCAGTTTAGGCCACCCTGATGTGGACCTACCTTATTGCGGCTTTTACTACTGTCTAACGACAAATAGATAAAATGTTTCTTATAATTTTCCAGAGAACAGAGTTTGGCATTTCATGCAACTGTCTGTATTGAAATGAGTCTGTAAGCGTACAATGAAGGCCCGGATCAAACTACATGGGCGTGCAGGCTGATATGGGCTTTTGTCACGTATGCGATCAGGGCCTTTTTTTTGCGTGGCATGACCCATGTACTTTACGCTTAGGACTCAGGGTAAAATTTTCAGCAGACGACATATTGAAATATTTATGCCCCCAACTTCTTTGAAGTTGGGGGGGGGGGGGGGGGGGGTGGGCATATTGCTTCTGGGTTGTTCGTCCGTCCGTCCGTCCGTCCATCCTTCCGTCCGTCCGTCAGTCACGCTTTTTGATGCATAGCATAACTTTAGAACAGTGAACGCTACTGTTTTGAAATTTCGTCTATGGATTCCTCATGAAAAAATAGCTGACATGTATTCTTTCTTGACAGGATTATGCCCCTTTTCTGATTATGCCCCTTTGAAAAAATATGGATGCAATCTTGTCAGCAAAATATCTCAAAAACTATTGAAGCTAGAGCCTTGAAACCTGATGAATAGACCGGCAGTGATGAGTAGACAACCTGATTAACTTTTGAAGAAATTTTGAAAAATACTTCTTGAGTTATGGCCCTTTGTAATTTTGGGCATTTTTACCTTGTCAGCAAAATATCTCAAAAACTGTTTGAGGTAGTGCCTTGAAACTTAGTAAATGGATTTGTAGTGACGAGTAGATGACCTGATTAACTTTTGAAGAAATTCTGAAAAATACTTCATGAGTTATAGCCCTTTGTAAATTTGGGCATTTTTACCTTGTCAGCCAAATATCTCAAAAACCGTTGGAGCTAGAGCCGTGAAACTTGATGAATAGACTGGTAGTGATGAGTAGATGACCTGATTAACTTTTGAAGAAATTTTAAAAAATACTTCTTGAGTTATGGCCCTTTGTAATTTTGGGCATTTTTACCTTGTCAGCAAAATATCTCAAAATCTGTTAGAGCTTGAGCCTTGAAACTTAGTAAATCAATTTGTAGTGATGAGTAGATATCCTGATTAACTTTTGAAGATATTCAGTAAAATACTTCATGAGTTCTGGCCCTTTGTAAATTTGGGCATTTTCTCCTTGTCAGCAAAATATCTAAAAAAAACTATTGAAGCTACAGCCTTGAAACTTGATGAATAGACTGGTAGTGATGAGTAGACAACCGCATTAACTTTTGAAGAAATTTTGAAATACACTTTTTGAGTTATGCCCCTTTGTAATTTTTGGGCATTTTTACCTTGTCAGCAAAATATCTCAAAAACTGTTAGAGCTAGAGCTTTGAAACTTAATTAACGGATTTGTAGTGATGAGTAGATGACCTGATTAACTTTTGAAGAAATTCTGAAAAATACTTCATGAGTTATGGCCCTTTGTAATTTGGGGCATTTTTACCTTGTCAGCAAAATATCTCAAAAACTGTTGGGAGCTAGAGCCTTGAAACTTGATGAATAGACTGGTAGTGATAAGTAGACAACCTGATTAACTTTTGAAGAAATTTTGAAAAATACTTCGTGAGTTATGGCCCTTTGTGATTTTGGGCATTTTTACCTTGTCAGCAAAATATCTCAAAAACTGTTAAAGCTAGAGCCATGAATATGGTGAATGGATTTGTAATGATGAGTAGACAACCTGATTAACTTTTGAATAAATTTTGAAAAATATTGAGTTATGGCCCTTTGTAATTTTGGGCTTTTTTATCTTGTCAGCAAAATATCGCAAAAACTGTTAGAGCTAGAGACTTGAAACTTGCTGAATTGATTGGTAATGATGAGTAGATGACCTGATTAACTTTTTTGTAAATTCTGAAAAATATTTCGTAAGTAATGGCCCTTTGTAAATTTGGGCATGTTTCCCATGTCAGCAAAATATCTAATAAACTGTTGAAGCTGGAGCCTTGAAACTTGATGAATAGATTGGTAGCGATGAGTAGATGACCTGATCATGCCCCCAGTTTCAAATGAAATTGATGGGGCATATTATTTTGCCTTCATTTGTCCATCCATCTGTTTGTCCATTTGTCAAGCTTTTTTGTGCATGTCATATGTTAAGAACCCTGCATGCTAGGGTTTTGAAATTTTATATTTGGGTTCCCTATGAAAAAATAGCTGACCCGTATTTTTTTTCTTGTCTAGCATGTTTGTTTAGTGTTAAGCCCCTTTGAAAAAAATCAGAATTAAATCTTGTGAGCAAGATATCTTGAAAAGTATTTAAGCTGGATTCTTGAAATTTGATATAGTAAGTGGGAATGATGTGTAAATTACCTGATTATATTTTGAGAGAATTCCGTGAAAATATTGATAAAGTTACGGCCTTTTGCAGTTCTGCCGATTTTTACCTTGTCAGCAAGATGTCTAAAAAAGTACTTAAACTAGGGTCTTGAAATATTATGTGCTGATTGGGATGATGTGGAGATTACCTGATTTGTTTTTTAGGTAATTCCATGAGAAATTGATGTAGTTATAGCCCTTTGTAGTTCTAGGCCTGTTAACCTTGTCAGCAAGATATCTCAAAAAGTATATGAGCCAGAGCCATGATATTTGGTATACTGATTGGGATTGAGGAGGAGATCACCTGATTAAATTTTGAACTAATTAAATGAAATGTTGGAGTTATGGCCCTTAGCAATTTCTGGCCATTTAATGTTGTTGCTTTATTGTGTATAGCATAAGTTTAGAACCATGTATGCTAATGTTTTGAAATTTGATATTTTGATTCCTCATGAAAAAATAGGTGACCCGTATATTTTTCTTATCCCAATTGTCTCCTATTTTAGAGTTATTTCCCTGTGATAAAATAACATTGAAATCTCATATATTTGTACTGTTGTTACTGTCGTAGTCAAGCAGTGTTAGAGTCAGGTAGTTGGGGGCATAGTGTTTTACAAACACCAGCTCTAGTTTTCTTATTTTTCCCAGAAAACAGGATGTCAAATCCTGTTTCCTGGGAAAAATAAGAAACAATATCAATTTTTTGTTTGCTGAAGTAGACCAGACAGTAAAGGTTAATGCATACTTGAGCCGCAATATGAGAGAATGTACCATCTGACAATAATTCATTGTGCCCCCAACGAAGACACAAATCAGCCTGCGCACCCGAGCAGTAAGATCGGTGTCTTTGTTGTCCCCATTAAGAAACTTTGCAACCCTTGGCTATCCAAAATGCACCAGTGAAGATTCTGATCAGACTGTATGTCCGTCTTTACCTTATGTTCATTAAGTATTCGGACAGACATTCCTGAGCTAACAGTGTAGACCCAGGGTCTTCAATATTTGATATTTATCCAGCAATTTTCACACACATAAACAGATACACTTATTTATCCTAAGATACATAGGCCTTAGCAAACAGTAGTCCTAGATCAGATGCCGCGTTTTGCCCCTCACCTAGACACATCATCAGGTTGTCCGATGGACTTACATCTATAGGTTTAATTGAATTTAGTTTGAAGACAGCTTGGGGAGTTGCGATGGCGTGCCATAGACTGCACGATTGTCAGACATTTTTCTTTTTTTCTTTCTCTTTCTTTCTTTCTTTTTTCAATCTTTTTATTTCTTTCTTTCCTTCGAAATTAATCGAATTTAGAGTGAGAACGAATTGACCAAAACGAGGACGAATTGACCAAGATGAGTACGAGTTGGCCAAATAAGGACAAATTGACCAAAGAAAATATTGTTGAGTACATCTTAACTGAAATGAGGACAGCAAAGGCCCAAATCAGCCTGCACGTTTGCGTGGTCTGATCAGGGCCTCCCCTGTCCGATCGCAGAATCATTGGCCACTTTAAAATGTATTAATGGAGAGCAAATACCCGGATGATTCTTTGCGCATGTGTGAGATGAGTCTGAAAATTTGCATTTTGCCATGCAAAATGTGTCTCTTTAGGCATAGTGGACAACGAAGGCATTCCCTGTCTGCTCGCAGAATATTTGAGCACTATAAAATATATCAATGGAGAGCAAATGCCTGTATGAAACATTGCGCATGCGTGGGATAAATATTAATCTTTGCATTTTAAGCATGGTAGGCGCAGTCCATATAGAAATACAAGGCAGTGTCTCTGACTCTTTGAACCCTTTAAGCACCCGTTACAACTGCAGTAGACGACAGTTATTACTTTTCATAGAAAATAAGTCCAGACATTCCATGTGAATTGTCTGCAAGGCAGACGATTCGCATGAAATGTTGACCTGTTTTTTTTTTTAAATAATATATATCTATATATATATATATAATTGTTGGTGCTTTAAGGATTAAATAAACAAGAGGCCTATGGGCCACAATCCGTTCAACCGAATTAAACAGCCATACCTACAGATGCTATGCAACATATACTACAGTATTGCCACATCAACTAGGACAAATTTGATCCTAGGGTCATTATTTGAACAAACTTGGTAGACCCTGCATCCCGGATGCAATATACCAAGATTCAGCCTCAAGGTTTTCTTGGTTCTGGAGAAGATTTTAAGTGTTTTACCATATATGGTGGTTTCCATCTTGTTTAATATCCAGAACCACTGAACAAATTGACAACATCCCTTTGACAGAAGGCCCTATGTGAAATTTGGTGAAAAGTGGGAGTTCCAAGTCTGCCAACACGTAATTTCCTTCACGTAATTTGCACAGGTCCCAGCAACTATAAAATAGACTTGCATACTAGATCAAAGAGAGCTCCCTGATGTACACCCTGCTTAAAGCTATACCTGTCTCAAAACCTTTCAGTATAAAATCAACAATTTACTTTGATCTCAAATAATGGCCATTGTTGTAGTAAAGGAACTCAATAAGGAATAGTTTAGCACCATAAAAAGATTTGTATATTTGTGAACTATCTATATCTAATATTGACTATCAAAAACTGGTTCAATTTTAGATGAAACTAACAAAAACAAGAAATTCATCTTCCAATTTATGTATGTTCCAGTTCTTGTCAACCTATGAATTTTGCATAGAAATAAGCCACAGGTGTCCTTTTCTGATATGTGGAGTTTCATGAAATTTAAAAACCGATAACATGCCTGTAAAATGCACGATATGCACTTTGGGCTGTTCCCAGTAAGCATTCTACAAAAATCTATAGCGGGCCGTTATCGGCCCGTCAGGGTAGCTGACGGGCCAATAACGGCCTGCTATAGATTTATAAAGAATGCTAGCTGGGTTAAGGGTAGAATTCAAAATTTTTATTGACTAGATACATCCCAAATATTCTGAAATCCATCATATAAGTAATTGATATCAGATTTAATTTATTTTAAAAACTCCAATTTCCTGACAAAACCAATTAAATACGCATCAATTATTAAAAAGTAGTTGGGGTATTATATAGACCATAAGTACTCAGTTCATACTCAGAGATGCATTACATGTATATGGGTCATGCAATAAATTCCGTATCATTCCTCGATCAAGAATAGTCAGCATTTTTCTTCATTTTAGGTGTAAGACAGGGTAGCCCATTGTGTGTCCTCATCAATTATCTCTTTGTGATAATAGAGTGGCTGTCTTGAAAGGGAGAATGCAATTAAGTGCCTTTTGTCTGCAAAGATATGTAAAAATCAAGGTGAGCCACCAGCAAACAGTCTTTACTAAATTTGTGATCTGCATTTGTAAAACATAAAGAATAGAGCTTTTCTTTATTTTTAGTTCAATCTTCCATTACTTATTCATCAATTGTTACCTCATAGTGAAAGACAGGCATTCCATAGTTTTGTTTAACAACAAACTGAATTATATATAAACAGAAACCCCTTACTTCCTCAGGCACTTGGCTCATCAGACCACAGTGGATCCGCTGCAAAAAGCAAAGATGTTCAAGTCTTCTATATTATCTTAGATTTGTTTTGTTAAACAGGTTTTTATTCCACACATTCAAAGGTGTTCAACAGGGTGCAATTTAACTACTTTTCTGATTTTCCACAGGTTGATATAACCAGTTAGGGTATTCTAAGCAAGCTATTTATAATGGACCCACGAAAAAACCTAACTGGAAAGAAATACTCGACATCACCTGAATATAGATCAATTTGTTACTGGTTTTCAATTTTTAAGAAATTTTGTGGAAATAATTCAGATATGTATGGCTTATTTTCATTTCAAAATGATAGGTTGACAACCACTGGAACCCAGTTTAATTAAAGATCAAATTTGTAAGAAAATAATTATGCAGCTGAAATATGGGCACATCTTGAAGCTAGCATAAACATAAAAATTCCAGTATCATACAAATAAGGAAGTGTGTGCTGTGCATATTTAGCAGTGACTTAATGACTTTATCAGCAAATCTGGCATCCAGGTTACGAGATACGGATACATGTCAAGTGTGTTTTTCATGCATATATAGCTATTTGTTCAGATGTAATTTTATACTAAACTGTCTATTTAAGCAAGGGCAATAGATGAAGTGGGATATGTACCTTATTTACAACAGTAATGCCCTAGGTAAAAATTGTGCATAATATAATGATATTCCATGCATGGACATAGTCCTATGTAAATTTTCTATAGGCTGAACTCCCCCAAAAAACATTTAAAGATAACACGATTTTATACATGTATATAGCCCAGGGCAAGGACAGATAGCGCCTATGGGATATTTTTGATTGTAACTTAAAAGTGTTACTATTTTAATCATACATTTTGAGACTAGAAATTGTGTTTGTAAAACACCATGCCCCCAACCATATGCTTGCCTCTAAAGATAATACAAGGTAAAAATGGCCCAATTTACAAAGGGCCATAACTCCTGAAATAGGTTTCAGAATTTATTCAAAAGTTCATCAGTTCATCTTCTTATCACTGCCAATCTATTCATCAAGTTATGATGCTCTAGCTCTAATAGTTTTTGAGATATTTTGCTGACAAGGGAAAATGCCCAAATCTACAAAGGGACATTACTCATGCCCAGAAGCAGTAGGCCTCTCCAACTTCCTTTTCATTACTTCCAATCTATTTATCAAGTTATTAGGCTCTAGCTCCAACTGTATGAGATATTTTGCTCACAAGGGAAAATGCCCAAATTTACAAAGGGATATTACTCATGCCCAGAAGCAATAGCCCACCCCCCCCCCCCCCCACCCCCTCCCAACTTTCTGATTACTACCAATCTATTTATCAAGTTATGAGGCTCTAGCTGCAACAGTATTTGAGATATTTTGCTGACAAGGGAAAATGACAAAATTTATAAAGGGTCATTGCTATATCTTTTTCAGAGTTTATTCTTGAGTTAACAAGGTCATCTACATGTCATTACCAATCAGTTCACCCTTTCAAGGCTCTACTCCAACAGATTTTGATATATTTCCTGATAAGTTAAAATGCCCAAAATTACAAAGGGTGGTAACTCATGAAGTATTTTTTTCAGAATGTATTCAGAAGTTAATCAGGTCATCTACTCATCACTACCAATATATTTATCAAGTTTCTAGGCTCTAGCTTTAATAGTTTTTTAGATATTTTGCTGACAAGGGATTGAATGCCCAAATTTACAAAGGGTCATTACTCATGATTTTTTTTTTTCAGAATTTATTTAAATGTTAATCTACTTATCATTACCAATCAATTCATCAAGTTTCAAGGCTATAACTCCCAACGTTTTTTTAGATATTTTGCTTACAAGGTAAAAATGCCCAAAATTACACAGGGCCATAACTGGTGAAGTACTTTTCTGAATTTATTCAAAAGCTTATCAGCTCATCAACTCATCACTACCAATTTATTCCTCAAGTTATGAGATCTAGCTTTAATAGTTTTTGAGATATTTTGCTGGTAAGGGAAAAATGCCCAAATTTACAAAGAGTCATTTCTCATGAAATATTTTTTTTTCAGAATTTATTCAAAAGTTAATCAGGTCATCTACTCATCATTACCAATCAATTCAAGTTTCAAGGCTCTAGCTCAAAGAGTTTCTGAGATATTTTGCTGACAAGGGAAAAATGAAAAAAAAAAAAAAAATACAAAAGGCCATAACTCATTAAGTATTTTTTTAGAATTTATATTAAAGTTAATCAGGCCATAACTCATTAAGTATTTTTTTTTAGAATTTATATTAAAGTTAATCAGGTTATTTACTCATCACTACCAATCTATTCATCCAGTTTCAAGGCTCTAGCTTCAATACTTTTTTAAGATTTGTTGCTGACAAGAGAAAAATCTCCGAATTTACAAAGGGCCATTACCCATGCAGTATTTTTCAGAATTTATTCAAAAAATGATCGGGTCATTTATTTTATCATTACCGATCAATTTACCAAGTTTCAAGGCTCTAGCTCGAACAGTTTTTGAGATATTTTGCTGACAAGGTAAAAATGCCCAAAATTACAAAGGGTCATAACTCATGAAGAAATTTTCAGACTTCATATAAAAGTTAATCAGAATATCTACTCATCACTACCAATCTTTTTATCAAGTTTCAAGGCTCTAGCTTCAATAGTTTTTTTTTTTTTTTTTTTTTTAGATATTTGGCTGACAAAGGGAAAATGCCCAAATTTACAAAGGAACATTTCTCACGAAATATTTTTCAGAATTTATTCAAAAGTTAATCAGGTCATTTACTCATCACTACAAGTTTATTCATCAAGTTTCAAGGCTCACGCTTCAATAGTTTTTGAGATATTTTGCTGACAATATTTCATCAATATTTTTTCAACAGGCAATAACTCAGGAAATGGGCATAATCCTGTCGAGGAAAAAACTACGTATCAGCTATTTTTTCATGAGGAATCCATATAAGAAATTTCAAAACAGTAGCATGCACATGTCTTAAGTTATGCTATGCATCAAAAAGCGTGATGAATGGAAGGATTAATGGACAAACGGACGCACGCCCTAGAAGCAATGTGTCCCTCCAACTTCTTCAAAGTTGGGGGCATATAAATGATTTTTCAACATTTTGTATGGGGATGCAAATTTGCCGTAAGAAGGTCACCTGTCATCTTAAGATTATCATTTGTACAAACTCGGTAGATCTTGAGGCCCTGTATACCAAAATTCAGCCTGAAGGCGTTCTTGGTTCTAGAGAAGAATATTATAAGTATTTTTTACCATATATGGACATGGTAACCTTCTTGTTCAATGGTGCAAATCATATATATATACATTGTATATATATATATATATATATATATATATATATATATATATATATATATATACATTGTATATATATAAAGAGAGAGAGAGAGAGAGAGAACCCAGGGGCAAGGGCAGTTAATCTCCAGGGTATATTTTTGATTGTAACTAAAAAGATTTACTACTTTAAAGGCGCCATATTCTTCAAAATAGACATTTTATTATCCAAGAAAAGTTTTAAAAAAATACTAATACAATCATAAAATGAGGCACTTGACAGCCTGTAAAATTTCAGTTAGTCTCTTGTTCTTGAGCTGGATCAAAAATGAAATGTTTTTGTTGTTTTTTTTTGTTGTTTTTTTTGCCTACATTTACTTAGAGATACAATAAAAAAATCATTTCATTTTTGAATCAGTTCAAAAAGGAGAGATTAACTGATTTTTACAGACTGTCAAGTGCCACATTTTATGATCGTATTAATACCATATATCAATTTATTAAATCTTTCTTGGTTACAAAATGTCTATTTTTGAGGACCATGAAGCCTTTAATCGTACATTGTAAGTTTCAGCTATAAGTCTTTAATGCATTTTAAGAAAATTTTGTATTGGGGCGAAAATTTGACCTCGCTAAAATGGTTAAAGGTCATCACAGGATTATCATCTGAACAGACTTGGTGAACCTTGAGCCCTCGAGGTTTTACACCAACATTCAACCTCAAACTTTTCTTGGTTCTGGAGAAGAAGATTTTAAGTGTACTTTACCATATATGGCCACGGGTATTTATCTTATATTGGCATGGTGGCCTTCTTGTTCAGTGGTATGAATTGATGATACCCCTTTGGCAGAAGACCCATGTAAAATGTGGTGAAAATTGGTCGAGCTGTTTCAGAGAAGACGTTTAAACGTCACGCAATTTTATACATGTATATAGCCTTTGGGTAAGTGTATATATCCCCATGGGTGGGGGTGGGGGACAAAAGTTTGATTGTAACTAAAAGGTGATAATACATTGTAAGTTTCAGCCACAAGTCTTTAATACATTTTGAGAAAATGATTTTTCAATATTTTCCCTATACAAATGCACAGGAAAGCTTTAACCTAGGTCAACCTAGAGTCATCATTTGAACAATGCTATATACCAAGATTCGGCTTCAAAGCTTTCTTTGTTCTGGAGAAGATTTTTAAGTGTTTTTACCATATATGGGCATGGTGGCCATCTCACTTAACAGACCGAGACCATTTGTAGAAACTTTCAATTCCCCTTTGATAGAAGGTTCCACATGAAGTTGGAAGAAAACTGGCCAACGGGTTTCAAAGAAATAGTCCTTCAAAGGTGTGGATAGACGAAGGACGAGGAGTGATCACAAGAGCTCATCCTGAGCCGGCAGCTCAGGTGAGCTAAAAAGGAGTACTGCCTAAGAATTATATGTAATCATCTTTATAGTCAATTAGAGCAGTTCCATATTTTAACATTGAATTTGTTTCTTTTTGAAAGCGTTGAGGTAATTGTTATACTGTATTCTAACATGATGTTAACGTTTTCCCATTTAGTCTAAAGGAAAAGTCACCATGATCACTGATCAAACTACGTGCAAAAGGGCGCATTTGATGATACCGCTTGTAAACATTTACTTCTCGCTACGTGCACTGCAAAAGAGGTCTTTGGAAAACATTGCATCAATGTCGATTCTCCTCTCTGCATCATGTTAGAATCGAAAATTTGTTTTTTACTGTGAATTGTTGCCACTAACGCATGGCGTTGTCGGGCAGATTTTTGGTTTGAGATAACTAGTTTGAAATAAAGGAATGATCATATGGCAAACTTAACCAGTATTGCCTTTTTAGCTCACCTGAGCCTTTAGGCCTATAGCTGAGCATATAGTATAGGCAGGCTTCCTTCAAACATCTCCTCAGACCACTGGGTCAGTTAAAACCAAATTTCATATGGAACCTTTCTGGGCAGGGGGAACAGTTCGCCACATCTGGCCGTCACGCCCATGTATGGTTAAAACCATTTAAGAATCTCCTTCTCGTGAAGTAAAGAGCCAATGGCCCTTGAGCTTGATATGCAGCCTAAATACGTTTTAAAAAATTATAACCCTCGGTTGACCTTGACCTTTTTTATGGAAAGATCACTTTTTCCTAAATAGACTTCTATAGGCAAAACTTTATAAATATTCATAAAACTTTACCAGAATGTATGTCTTTATAATATCTTGGTCAAGTTCGAATATGGGTCATGTCGGTTCAAAAACTAGGTCACAAGGTCAAATCATGAAACTTTACCAGAATGTTCGTCTTGATGATATATTGGTCAAGCTGGATTATGGGTCTGAAACTCAGGTGAGTGAGTTAGGGCCATCTTTGCCCTCCTGTTTCATAGACTCATATAGGGAAAACGCTTTAAATGTTTTCACCTCAGAAACCACTGGGCCAGTCAAAGCCAAATTTCACATGCACCTCAATGGACAGGGGCGACTAAAGTTTGTTCACCACATCTGGGTAACATGACCAAGATGGCTGCAATGCCCATGTATGGTAAAAATCTTTAAAAATCTTATTCTCCGGAGCCTTTCACCTTTTTTTTTACGGAAAGGTCAATTTTTATATGCCCGTTTGAAAAAAATGGATTTATTATATTACGGGGTCTGGCGCCCGTCCATCCATCTGTCCGTAAACTTTTTTGTTTCCGGCTAGCTCCTTCTACAGTTTACATGAGATCAAGATGAAACTTTATTTATAGACCATGATGTGGAGCAGCGCATCTTGTCTCGGGGGTGCAGTCCACCAAATATTAGCAGAGTTATGTCCCTTTGAAAATTTCTGTAAACGATTTGTTTCAGGCTACCTCCTCCTGCAGTTTACATCCGACAAGCTAAAACTTAATTCATAGTTAGACCATGATGTGGAGCAGTGCATATTATTTAGAGGTTACAGCCAACCAAATATCAGCAGAGTAAAGTGCCTTTGAAAATTTTGGTATTTTTTCCGATTCCTGCTGACTCCTTCTACAGTGAAGCTTGATTTATAGTTAGACCATGATGTGGAGCAGTGCATATTATTTAGAGGTTACAGCCAACCAAATATCAGCAGAGAAATTTCCATAACATTTTTGTGTCTGGCTAACTCCTCTTACAGTTTACATCTGATCAGGCTTAAACTTGATTTATAATTAGACAATGATGTGACGCAGTGCATACTCTTTTGAGGTTACAGTCCACCAAATATCAGCAGAGTTATGTTCCTTTGAAAATTTCTGTAAACTTTTCGTTTCCAGCAAATTCCTCCTACAGTTTACATTTGATCAAGCTAAAACTTAATTTATTGTAAGATCATGATGTGGAGCAGCGCTGTTGTTTCGAAGTTACAGTCCACCAAATATTTCTGTACTTTTTTACGGCTTACTCCTGCTGCAGTTTACATCTGGTCAAGCTGAAACTTGATTTATAGTTATACCATGATGTGGAGCAGCGCATATTATATCGAGGTTACAGTCCGCCAAATATTAGCAGACTTGTGCCCCTTTGGAAATTCTGTTAAACCTGAGGACCTGGTGAAAAATCACCTGACCATTTGTAAGCAGAACTTGGTTTTCCCACATGTGACCCGAGCGGGGCTCGAACCCCACTGGTGAGAAACCTAAATGAATCTTATTTCATTAGGTTTCTTACAGCTGTGGTTCAAGCCACGCTTGGGTTACATGTGGGAAAGCCAGGTTCTGCTTATGGATGGTCAGATGGTTTGCCCTGGTTCTCTAGGCCTAGACCTTTGATATTTGGTATGTAGCTTCATCAAAACCATATTTAATGTAAAATATTTGTTTCGTCAAATTAACTAATGCTAAGTTACATACCAAGTTAGTATGGGATACAGAAACTAAAGGTTTTTCAACCTGTGTCAGCTACAATTCTCATATTTTCAGTCTTTAAATTTATACCATAAACTTGCTCAGAACAAATAGTCTCAGGTGAGCTACATGACCATTAGTGCTTTAGTTTTAGTTTGAATTAGCAGTAGTTTGGTTGTCAGTGTTTGAGGTAACAAGAGTCAACTTTGTGTAATTTAACTTTCTTCAGATAAAGGAGGTCTGCAACTGTAAAGTGATCAAATTTCCCTTTGAAAAATTTCCTGCATATGTCTCAGAATTGCACGCTTACTGCTGGAAACCACTCGCAATTCAGGTAAGATGTTTCACTTTATTGATTTTTTATTAGTTCAGTCACACAGACAAAAAAAAATATTTTAACTTATCTAACAATTCTAACAATTAAATCCAAACAACATGCACATCCCCATACCATGAAGAAAGCACATGCAATGATTCAAAACAATCTGTACAAAACTGTAAGAGGAGTTGCGATCACAAAACACCCAGGGTAAATGTTGACTGATGGACGAAAGGACGTGCCAACAATTTGGGTTTAGGGGCAATGTCCCATTGTAAATTTCAATAAGGTTTTAAGGGCTATACGCTCCCTAACCCAAAAAGGTTTTTAATGTATCTTATCGGAATAAAGCATAATGTGGTTACAAAATTGAACCCCCTAACCCTAAATTTTTGCTCGGATGGACAGACGGAAACTTGCAAGCCGAAGTTGCCCTTTCCTAGGTCAAATGTCTGATTTGTTATTAATTTCACAGAAATATTATACACCCCTTTACTAAAATTGCTAAAATGGTTACACTCCACTCCACTCAACAAAATGGCTGTCAGAGCCAAAAATAGAAATAAAAACCCTTTAATAAACAACATTTCCTTCTCCGGTTTGAAAATAATTCCACAAAAATGTTCCTCGTTAGCTCCTTTCACCAAAATTGCTGAACTTGTTCACTTCATTGAACAAATTGCCTGCCAGAGCTAAGCTAAACGTAGAAAAAAAAATCATTAAACGACAACTCTTCCTAGACCCTTTGTCCAGTTTGAAAATGATTTCATAGAAATGTTCTTCTTTCTTATGTCCCTTTACCAAATTTACTAAAATGGTTTCACTCGGCTGAACAAAATAACTGCCAGAGCTACAAATAGAAAAATCTTTAATATAGATTGAACTTTAGTGAAGTTGATGTTTCACCTGCGAAAAGAAGTACTAATGTTTGTTTCAGGCAAAATGATTTAATATAGGAATTTCATCGAAAGCATATGCCTATTCTCATATGATGCATGAGAAGCTAGGCTCAAAAGGTACCTGCAGTCTATACATTTTCATAAAATCTGAGGTAAGGAAATGACAAAGTTAATGTGGAAAAATGACTAAAAACAAATTTAAAAATTATATTCAAACAACATGCACTTCTGCATACCCTGGAGAAAACATGTGCAAAATTTCAAAAAGATTGGTGTAAAATTGTATGAGGAGTCATGCTCACGAGGTACCCACTGTCTTTATATTGAGGATGAAAAATGACTAAGTTCACAACGTGAAAAAAGTGACAAAAATGATCTAACTATTGTATACAAACCACATGCACATTCTCATACCAAGGAGAAAACACATGCAAACTTTCATAACAATTGGTATAAAACTAAGAGGAGTTGCGCTCACAAGAAGTACCCACTGTCCATTATATTGTGAAAAATGACAAAGTTCACAATATAGAAAAAGTAATACAAAATGATCTAACAATTATATCCAAACCACATGTACATTCTCATACCATGAAGAAAACACATGCAAAGTTTCAAAATGATCGGTACAAAACTGTAAGAGGAGTTGTGCCCACAAGAGGTACCTACTGTCTAAATATCGAGGGTGAAAAACAACTAAGTTCACAATGTGGTAAAAGTGACAAAAAAAAACAAAAAAAATCTAACAATTATATCCAAAACCACATGCACATTCTCATACCATGAAGATAACACATGCAAAGTTTCAAAATGATCGATATAAAACTGTAAGAGGAATTGGGCTCACAAGAGGTACCCACTGTCTATATATAGAGGGTGAAAAAATGACCAAGTTCAAAATATGGAAACAGTGACAAAAAATGAAAAAGTTTTATCCAAACCATATGCATATCCTCATACCATGAAGAAAACTCATGCAAAGTTTCAAATCAATCTGTACAAAAACTGTAAGAGGAGTTGCACTCACAAGACACCTAGAATAAATGCTGTCTGATGGACAAACAGATGGACGAACAGATGGAAACTTGCACGCCTAAGTCTTAAGCAGGTGCAACAAAAAGACGTCTCCTAGGTCTAATGTCCGATTTGAAAATATTTTCACAGAAATATTACACCTGTTTACTAAAATCGCTAAAAAGTTCCACTCCATTGAATGAGATGGCTGCCAGAGTTAAAATAGAAAAAAAAAAAAACTTTAAATCACATTAACAACTAGGCCAGTTGCCCAATATGAAAATAATTCCATAGAGATGTTCTTATGTCCCTTTACCAAAATTGCTAAAATGGTTTTACATCGCTGAACAAAATGGCGCCTAGAGCTAAAATAGAAAAAAATCCTTTAAATGACATTTCCTCCTAGGCCAGTTGCCCAGTTCAAAATAGTTTCATACTAATGTTCCTCTTATGTCCCTTTACCAATCTTGGGAAAATTGTTCCACTCTGCTGACAAAATGGCCGCCATAGCTAGCAATAGAAAAACAATATTTAAAAGACATCTCATCCTTGGCCAGATCCCCAATTTGAAAATAATTTCACAGAAATACTCCTGTTATGCCTCTTTACCAAAATTGCTAAAATGGTTTTGCTCCACTGAACAAGATGGCCGCCAGAGAAAACCCTTTAAATGCCATCTCCTCGTAGGGCAGTTATCCAATTTGAAAATAATTTTACAGAAATGTTCAGTCCTTTTATGCCATGTTACCAGAATTGCTAAAATGGTTCCACTCTGCGCAACAAAGAGGCCATCAGAGCTAAAAATAGAAAAAAAAATCTTTGAAAGACATCTCCTAGGCCAGTTGCTCGAGTTGAAAATAATTTCCTAGAAATGTTCCTCTTATGTCCCTTAACTGAAACTGCTCTGAAATGGATCTGGCCCAAAAATGGCCACCATATCTAAAAACTGAAAAAGTCTTTAAACTACATCTCAAAAGCCAGATGCCCAATTTGAAATAGTTTCACAGAAATGTTCCTCTTATGCCTCTTCACCAAAATTTCTAAAATGATTGAACTTGGCTCAACAAAATGGCCACCAGAGCTAAAATAGAATTTTTAAACATCTCTGCTGAGGCAAGATGTCCAGTTTCACTATTGTTATGCAGAAATGTTCTTCTCATGGCCCTTTACCAAAATTCCTAAAATGGATTTGCTCTGCTGAACAAGTTGGCCGCCAAAGCTAAAACTAGGCAAAATCTTTCGTCATCTCCTCTCAAGCCAATGACTCTTTCACAGAAAAATCCCTTTATAACCCTCTATCAAAATTGCTAAAACAGTTCTGCTCAACTAAACAAAATGGCAGACAGAGCTAAAAATATGCCGGCCTCGGTGGCTGAGTTGGATGCGCCATCCGACTGGAGACCAGGAGGTCGCGGGTTCAACCCCTGCCGAGGTCGGCAACATTCTTTCGTGGAGATTGATCATGAAATATTTTCTACAGTCATTCTCTCCCTTCCGCTGATTCAAGAATGGCAGTTGTCAGTTTCTGGTGAAAGAATTTGCACAATACTGGTTAACCGCTTAGAGGACTAAGCCTGCCCAGTAAACGTGTGATTAGGTAAACTGACTGTGCTCGACATGACCCCATTAGGTTGACTGGGCCGTAAAACCTCATCACAAACAAACAAGAACTAAAAATAGAAACAAATCTTCTCTGAAGTCAGTGGCCAGAATTCAGTAGAGTGTCACAGACATGCTCCTCTTGTAAATAAACTCATATCAGAAAAACAAAAAACTTCTTGTCTGAAACTAGAAGGCTCAGCCATTTGATGTGTGGTACATAGCTTTATCTAATAGGCCTGTAGCAAGACTATTCAAATTAAAGATGCAGGGTAAAAAAATGGCCCCGCATGACTGCACGGTAATTCAGATAAAATTTTACAAAATTAGTTTGACAACTCCTTGTAGTTATAAAATGGCAAACAGTGTTGACCTTGATCAAACTACATTGTTTGCTATGACCTACATGTTCAAATATTTGACATAAATATGGTAGCATAAATATTTCCCTCCAGTAACACCTATTTGTTTTGAGAAAACATGAAACAAAATTGCTGGGTTTCACTAGGAAAATAAGGTAGGGTAGAGTTACCCTAAACATACATTTGTTTTGTTTGGCCTTATCTGACTTCTGTTTCAGCTAATGCTACAATATTATCAATTTGTGATGTGGATAGACACCTCAATTCGCTTCAAGACATCTGACCTTGATGTTCTGTTTGTAAGGGCCAAAAAGTATGGTCTACTTTCAAGATATGATACCAGTGATAGTTATCCGTTACCAAGCCATCTGCATGAAGATACATTCCTTTTCCTACAAGAGCCACCATGCCTATACAAGAACTATCATGACTGGCAAGGAGGACTAATAATAGTTCATGGTGGACATGAACTTATATATAAGTATATCATTCAAACATGGATTAAATGTGCACTCGTTGAAGAGTGTATGAAGACAAAACAAAATATAGGAGGAAACATGCTTTACTGTAAAACACATAAATTTTATCATTCTTGTCATAGATATGAACAGGCTACTCTGGGTTTATTCTTACACAGACTGTTCCCTGATTCCTTCAACGATTATCATCTAGATAATGACAATTACTACTATTTCAAAAGGATTTATTAACCCATTTTTGCCGAATATACCCCCAAACACTGTACACTGGAAAAGTCCAATTTCAATTTTAGGTATGTCAGGCTATGTCATGTAGATTAGAATAGAATTTTTATATGCCCCAGAGGGTCCTTGACTGGTGAATAAAGGAATGCTATTCTATTCTATTCCTAGAGATAATTGTTAAAATATTTGCATAACAGTGGAGACCCTGATCAGATGCAGTATTCATACATCTAATCTGGGTCTGAACTGTTTGCCATTTAACCGTTTTCCCCCCGATTAAAATGGGTAAGAAATGGTAACCTTTAGAGTGCTTATCACAACTGCAGCAGACAAGAATTTGATTTTTTTCTTTTTTTTTTTTTTGTATTACTTGGAGAAAATAAGCTTGACACTATGATTTTTAGAGAAAAAAAAGGCTTGGCATTTCATGTGAATTGTCTAACAATTTAAGGGTTAACAGACAATTTCTCTATGCAATCCACAGTTCAGGTTTGTTTGTTTTTTCTTGTTCTTGTAATGCGAAATTTCAATTTTGAACAAACATGTACGAGTCAGTGATGAACAAAAACTGGGCTGCGTTCAAGTACCCCGCCTCCCACTGGCAGTTGCCATTGGGTACTGGATATCAGTGCAAAATGTTCACCATCATTTTGCACTTCTGAATGCAGTTTACGGAGCCTATCCCAATGTTCCACCGTAGTATATGGGCCACAATGTCAACCATTGGACATGTGCACCCAATGAAGATTCAGATAAGCCTGCACTTCAACGAAGTCTGATCAGAATCTTCATTGGGCATTTTGGTCAGCTAAGGGTGCAACATTTCCTCTTACCAACAAGGAAGACTCTGATCAGACTGCGTGGATGCTCAGGGTGATTCGAGTCTTTATTGGGCGCACGTCAGAAGGTATGTTTTCTCACATAGTGAAAATAGGTGTATAGAGGTATGAAGTTATGTTTTCTTATACTTGTATATTGAAAATGGGTATATACAGTTATGAAGGTCTGTCTTTTCATATAGTGAAAATGGGTATGAAGGTATGTTTTCTCATATAGTGAAAATGAATATGTAGGGGCGCATATTGTTAAGTGTTTTTGTAGTTGTTTTTTTTTCAGATTTTTTTTGCAGTTTTGAATACAATGTTGCCTTTGGACTCAAAGAACACACTAAGGAATGAAAATCATTGACTCGGTTTTATTGTCTCTTCATATGCGCAGCCGTGTAGTTTGCAAGGGAGTATTAGATTTTCAAAGTAACCAGAATGGCTCGATGATGGTGAAGTAGAGAGAAATGTTTTACAGCTGCCACAGGGCACTTAACACAGTAAAGTAAACTCTAAAAGGCTGCCTTTGGACAAAGAACACACAGAGGAATGAAAATTGGAGACAAATTTTATTAAGTCTCTTCATATATGCAGCCAGCTTCTCCACTTGTTTGTTACTCCTTTTTACTGCATAAATCTGTCTTAATGTGCTAAAAAATCCAATTTTATATAGATATAGATTTTTTCCAAATTACTGGGAACACTCGTTTATGGTAAAGTATGTGTCTGTCTACTAAGGATACACTATAAAAAAGATCAGAAAAGGACTTATTTGATGATAATTATGCGATTTTTTTTTCTGATTTTCTTTATAAAGGATATGTTTTGGGTGTTCATTTGAAATGCATCTACAAATTGATGCAATTCAAATGAGTACCCACAACATATGCCTTTATAAAGAAGTAAGGAAAAAGCACACTGGCTGTTATCTGAGGACTATGGAATTTCTTGCGCTTATAGGGGTAAGTGACATACAGACCATGTGCCTAAATACCAGCCTCGCGCAGTAAATTTCTAACAGGTTGACTGGGGTGATTATGAGAGCCGACGGTTGTAAGGGCAGTTTTAGTGGCAGTTAGGTGATTGCGCAAGTGAGCTGGAGTTCTGACGTCGCAACGTCATGCGTGAAGGTCCAGATGATTGCAGTCCATCGGCAATGCGTATGATTGTAGGTAGGTAATATCTTATGAATTGCTTAAAATCAGAACACAACTTTATCAGGCATTTCTTTTTCACTTCAGCGTACTGTTCTATTTTGCAGAAATTATGGTGAAAGGACGGCTTTTAAATGAAATAATTTCTCCCTCATTGTGTCCCCTGGGACCCGAAGAAATTGTTTTCAATAACCCTTAGAATGCAGGAGTTAAAAAAATGTCCATTTTCTTGGGCTAGGCTAACTTCATCATATGCAATGATACATAGAAACCCTTTAATCTAAGGTTTTCTGACAGAGGAAGGAATTCCAAACAAACCTTGGTTTGTGTGCTTAAAAAGAGACTACTATACGGAAATAAAAACGTTAAACTATAATACCCCGCCATTGTCGTGTCGCGGACAGATAACTCTGTAAACATTCAACGAAATTTGCCCATTGGCAGTCCCAAACCAGACCTCAATAATATCAGTGCACATACTAAGTTTTGTGAAAATTCACTAATATATACTCAAGTTATCATCAAGAACGAAAAACGGACAGAAGGACACACACGCACGTCCAACATGAACATAATACCCCACCACTATCATATGGCAGGGTATAAAAATGATAAGATTTCCAGCTTAGTCAGAGGAATCCCTTCTCAAAGGGAGTGACCAATGCTTGTAGACGAGGTTTTCAAACTTATGTTATATGTACACGGTGTATCAATGTTTATGTGTCTCTGTAAGAGGCAAAGTGCATACCAGGTTTGATGACTGCTGGTCATAGAATTAATCAGAAACCCAGCTAATGCTCCAATTACAAAATATGACAATGTCGACCACAAAATATAGGTCAGGGTTCTAAAATAGCACTGCAGTGTTTGAATTTTTGTAAGGAAGAAAGCATATGCCTTGTTTGATGATTGCTTAACAGTTAATTAGAAATGGATTTAAACACTAAGGGTGTGTAAAAAATGGTAAATTTGTTAGACCATAAATGTTGATCATAAAATGATTCGGCACTGTTTGAATACTTGTTAGGGAGAAAGTGTTTGCCAGGTAAGGTGACTACAGGTATGCTAGGTAAGATGACTATACACTGTACATGTAGGTTAACAGTTATTTAGAGATGGGCCTGAACACAAGGGCAGTCACAAAAGTTGGACAGATGGACAAACGGAAAACCGAACACCTATATCCCATCTGCTCAGTAATTCCCTAAATATACAAAACATAACTTCATATATTTTAAAATTCTAAACAAATTTTTCCACTGTCAGAAAATTTCGCCTTTCGTCTCATTTAAAAACATTGTAAGTAGCGTCATTGTTTGCAGGTCTATTTATAGAGTTGCATAATTTCATCAACAAATGAGGGGAGTGGTCAGGCGAGTCTACATGTTATGAAAAGCAGGGAAAAAAAAAAAACCATTAAAAATAACAATTTACGAACCGGTTGAACAAACACATTATTGTGCCGAAGTTTTTATAGATTATCACGTGAAAAGAGCGTTAAGTCTATGTGTTATCAAAAAATCTACATCAAAGTGTACCTTATGCACTGAACGAATCATGCTTAGTTGAACAAACACATTATTGTGCCGAAGTTTTTATAGATTATCACGTGAAAAGAGCATTAAGTCTATGTGTTATCTAAAAATCTACATCAAAGTGTACCTTATGCACTAAATGAATCATGCTTAGTTTGTAAATAGACAGAGAATGGATAGAAATAAAATTTAAAGTGGAGACAAAATTCAAACTGGCGGCGATCGTAAATTTTGTAGGTTGACGTCATGTCTCCTGATTCAACCCCTTGCAATTGGAATACTTGGCGTTATTGGCTGTTTTGTTGCTATTATCGGCACGGCCGCGGTGTCAATAGCTTCTGCCAAATCACGAACCGCTTATTGTTTTTCAGGATAAGCACCGAAACCACCCAAATGTTTGTTGGACCATCAGAGTTTTGATCACACATCACTGGTCATATAGTTAGTCTATAGTAATGCGTCTGCACACCGAACCACTTCGCGGTTCGGGTTGGACGCATTATAAATAAATAAGCACCAATTAACCAGAAAGCAGAAATAAGCAATATGTACAATAGTTTGCCATTTTTAGAAAAAGAAAAAAGATAAAATAATCACTACATGCAATTGATTTGCTGCTGCAAAAAATCAACTTTAGGGACATAATATACAATTTCATCATAGGTGAATACTTTTAATGATATGACTATTAAGGAAAATTAAAACAGAATATATTTATTTAGCTAAAGGAAAAAAAAAAGAAAAAAAAGCAAAAAAAAACAACCAAATGTTTTAAATCTGTTTTGATACAACTTTTATGTTCATGGTAGGCATATTCAGCTTAAGAACTTACAAGACGGATATTTGTGTGCAGAAACAGCTGTCAGTATACATATAAGAGTGTGCAGTTTATGAAATAAAGTGAGGAGTATTCTATCCACCTTGAAAATTAAGCAGAAGGGATTCTGTCCAAAGAAGGGAGTTTGTCCTAGCTGGAAAATTTACAGAAGGGATTTTGTCCACCCTGTAAAAATGAGCAGGACAGATTATATCCATGTTGCAAAACAACATGGGAGGGATTATGTCCACCTATACAATACAAAACTGAGCAGAAGGGATTATATCCGGGAGGGGTTTTGTCCTACACTCATTTTTATCATGTTTTTTCTTATGTTCTAAAAAAAAAAAACGTTACTGGGATAAAATATTTATGCTAAATTTTTGGATAAGTTGGTCTCAGCAAACAGTACAGACCCAGAAAGGAGCAGTCTCATTAGGGTCTACACTGTTTGCCAGTCTGTCAGTACTTTTAGACACATCAAAGTGTAGTCAATCAGACTTGGTAAAACTTTATGTGAATTACGAAGCTAAGGCCAAATATATTTGGTAATAGCGCTTATACGAATTCCAATAATGCACTATTTATAGATGTTACTAATTTTAGCATCCTGCAGCATCGCTGTGACGTCATTGATTTTGGACAAACACTCTTGTATGAAATGTGTAAAATGCGTTATCTGACAGGCAAAACCAGTATATTGTTGCAAATTTCATGAGTTTTTCTAATGTTCAGAAGTTAAAATTCCATCATGGTGACTACAAAACATTGCTGTTACGGCGACTGTAAGAGTGGTTCTCGGACACTGGAGAAAAACAGCGAAATTCTCTTTTTCGGCCTAAACCATACAAGGAACCGGAGTTCCAGTTAAAACTGGAAGCAACATGCATGCTCTGACTGATGTTAACAATATTAAAATTTCATACCAGCCTTTTCAAAAAACCCTGTGAAACAGCCAGATCTTGAACTCGGGGGTGGGGGAGAGGGGGTGTAGGGAGGGGGGGAACTTAGGGGTGATTGTGGTATGAGTGTGCGAATCAGTATTTCAAAACCTACCCCATTCATATACCTGGCCCATTGATATACTAGATCGTCTGAAATGTTGACCTATTCATATACTGTCCTTTGATTTTTTTTGTACCCATTTATTGCTGGTTGTCAGACAAATATCACAGTCAATTCATTAAATACCAAGAGAACAAGCAGCCTCGAAAAATCTCAGGATGTCAGAAAAATGGGGCCTTTCACATAGGAATCCTGAAAAATCGGGTCATGCATATACTTTTTGTTGAAAAAAAAGGGGGCCAATCATATAACTGGCAGCGCTAAAAAAAGGGCCATTCGGCACGCACATCCGTACTATGACATATATAGGAAATTACCTCCCCCCACTCCCCCCCCCCCCCCCCCCCCCCCCCCCCCCGCCCCACACAACACACATCCTCCTCGAGATCGTGAAAGTCCTTCTAAACCTAAAACACTACATCACTTCAATGTTGAGTTGACAAAAATGATGATAAGATGGTCAAGTTTTACATTGGTTAGACATACTTGCAGTTCATGTGTTTATGGAAGTTTTTGGGGGACTGATGCAAAATACAGCAAACAAACAAAAAAAATCAAGCCTGGTCTAAAACTTAACGCTTAGCATGCCATTATGAAAACATGCCTATTCAAATATAAAGAAAATCTCACCTCCAAAAACAGAAAATTTTCAATGAAAAACTCTGATATTTTTTCATATTTCTGCTCAAAACATAGATTGAGGGTACTTGTAAGAAACGCCTCGGAGAGGCGGTTCTAACGAGTACCCACAATCTATGTTTTTAGCAGAAATAAGAAACATAATATATACCCCTGTAAACCCCAGTTTTACTATATAAAAGTGGGGTTTAAGGGGGTCAAAATGATATAGGCGTGTTTTCGTGATGGAGGCTGAGTTAAATTTCAGCTGACGACATTTTGAATTTTTTTGTCTTATTTTTTCCGAGAAAATAGAATTTGACAGTTCATGCAAATTGTCTCCTCTTAGAATTTGCATGAAATGTCATCCTGATTTGACATTTCATGCAAGTCTAAGGAGACAATTTGCATGAAGTGTCAAATCCTGTTTTAGAAAAATATATTAGTTTTATGAAAGGAAAAAATTAAACTCGCTGCCATTGTGTGTATTGATTGTGTGTCCGAAAATCGTCACGTGACCACGTGGGCTATTTTAAGATATTGGTTTTTCCTTTTCATGACGTAGGCAGCCTGGCAATTTGTACAAACGCTATTATGGTGTAATTATACATAAAAAAATAAAAAAGAATATATCTCTACTTACCCCACCTATTTTTTCTAACATGTTACCCTAAACACACATATATTTTTATTTGGCCTAAGATGTCTGTGTTTATGACTAGTTTTGTGCAAGGAGGAAGCATTAGTAAGGTCTGAGGTGTCTCACATATGTGGTAGGCAAGACACAAGCTTTCACAAAAAGTCACTGACCTAGGTTCATAAAATGATCTGAAACAGAAATAGAAAGTGCAGTGTACCTCACAGAACAAGAGCTCCGCCAAGCCGTGCATTATACACCCGTGGCATGTTATAAGATGTAGCACATAAACTGGCTCCTGTACAGTGCTCCGGATATAAACTGTAAGTGGAATTACAAAAAAAATTTTAAAACAATTTCATTTGGGAATAGCTCTGCTGATATTTCATGAACTGTAACCTAAGAGTCCAAGCTTGCCCAGATATTAAGGGAGGACACTTCTCCCTCCTGGGAAAATAGGGAAAAGTTAACTGCATCTAGGGAGAAGTGCTTTCCGACAGAGGTGACACGACAGAAGCATGGCTATATTATAAGCTCATACCAGCCTTTGGCTGATATTTGTTTTTCCTATACTTCAATATCGGACCCAACAATAACAAAACAAAAATAACCAAAAAAAAAAAAAATAAATAAAATAAAATGTTTTGATATTAGTCAAGCTTTTCTTAATTCAGTATCATTTATTAAATGTATTTATAAAGACTTAATAATGGCAACATTTCCTTGCAAATCTAATAAAAGAAGATGTTAAAAAAAAAAAAAAGAAATAAATAACTTGCCCATATGGCCATAACTTAAGTTATTTGCAACAAAAGTAAAAAAATACACCTATTATAAAATAAAATTTGCACACTAAACTTTCAAAGAGGCATAACTCTGCCAAAATTTGGTACACTGTAACCTCAAAATAATATGCACTGCTCCACATCATCCTGTAACTATTTATGAAATTTCAGCTTGATCGGATGTAAACTGTAGGAGGATTTAGCCAGAAACGAAAAATTAATAGAAATTTTCAAAGGCGTTTAATTCAGCTAATATTTGGTGGACTGTAACCTTGAAACAATATGCAATGCTCCACGTCACGAAAACAGGCTTATATAATTTTGACCCCCTTAAATCCCACTTTTATACAGTAAAACTGGGGTCTATATGATATGAATTATTTTTATTATTTCTGCTCAAAAACATAGATTGTAGATACTCATTAGAACCACCTCATTGAGATGATGCTAACGAGTACCCACAATCTATATTTTGAGCAGAATCATATCATCATATCATAATCGGATTTTTAATTAACATGCAGGTACAGGGGCAACATCCACATCAGTGGGCCCCCTTCCAGATAGCTGGCTTGCTGCACGCATGGCAGATCTCACACCAGATCTCCAGGTACGTCTATCATGAGAGTTGATATATATCAGAATCAAATATATCAGAATTTTTTATCTGAAAATTTTCATTTTTTGGTGGTGAAATTTTCAGAATATTTGAATAGACATGATTTCATAATGACATCATGGTCTAATTACAAATCAAGTTTCAGCTTGATCAGATATAAACTGTAGGAGGAGTAAGCCAGAAACGAGAAGTTTACAGAAATTTTCAAAGGGGCATAACTCTGCCAATATTTGGTGCACTGTAACCTCGAAATAATATGCACTGCTCCACATCATCCTGTAACTATTTATAAAGTTTAAGCTTGATCAGATGTAAACTGCAGGAGGACTTAGCCAGAAACGAAAAATTAACAAAAGTTTTTCAAAGGGGTATAACTCTGCTAATATTTGGTGGACTGTAACCTTGAAACAATATGCACTGCTCCACATCATGATCTAACGATAAATCAAGTTTCAGCCTGATCGGATGTAAACTGTAGGAGTTAGCCGGAAACGAAACGCTTACAGAAAATTTCAAAGGGGAATTACTCTGCTAATATTTGGTGGACTGTAACCTCGAAACAATATGCGATGCTCCACATCATGGTCTAACTATAAATGAATTTTTAAGCTTGATCGGCTGTAAAATGTAGAGTTAACCGGAAATGAAAAGTTTTAAGAAACGGCACGGCATAACTGTGCAAACATTTGGTGGACTGTAACCCCGAAATAACATGCGCTGCTCCACATCATGGTCTAACTATATACCAAGTTTAAGCTTGATAGGATTTAAACTGTAGGAGGAGTAAGCCGGAAACGAAAAGTTTACAGAAACTTTCAAAGGGGAATTACTCTGCCAATATTTGGTGGACTGTAACCTCGAAACAATATGCGCTGCTCCACATCATGGTCTAACTATAAATGAAGTTTCAGCTTGATCGGCTGTAAAATGTAGGAGGAGTTAACCAGAAATGAAAAGTTTTAAGAAATTTTCAAAAGGCATAACTCTGCAAACATTTGGTGGACTGTAACCCGAAACAATAAGCACTGCTTCACATCATGGTCTAACTATATACCAAGTTTCAGCTTGATCGGCTGTAAACTGTAGGAGGAGTTAGCCGGAAACGAAAAAAAATACTGATGGACGGACGCCATACCCCATAACATAATACGTCCCAATGCAATGAAAACAAATTCCGATTCTGACAGTCAAGCTTCAAGATGAGCGTTGGCACAAATAAAAAAAAAACAAACTAAAAAAACTAAAAAAACTACACTGTGTATGTGTCATAAATTTATTAAACAATTTCATATGTTTCAGACAATATCTCTATACAATCAAGATTAGTCTATTTACATAGGGTTAAGGAATCTATTACTTTAATCAGCTACCTTGTCCCTCACTACAAAATGGGCCACGGTTTACATTAATACATTCTATAGTGTCCAATGATTCTTACAGCAGACAGCAAAGGCCCTGATCAGACTGTGCAAATGCAGGCTGATCTGGGCCTTTGCTGTCTGTATATGCTTGCCCATACCCTGTATTTGGATTACCTTACCTAAGTAAAATGTAATTGTCCTAAAATTTTGTACTCCACTTCTTTTACAAAATGGCTTATCCCCACAGTTCAAACCCAGATCAGACCGCTCCAGCTTCTGATCAGGGTATACAATCTGCCATTCCACCAATCTAATATGAAACAAACACATAAAACAATAGTTAACCCTTAAAACGCCTGCATCTGAAAATGTCGTCTGCTTATGTTGTCTGATGAATATTCTTGCAAACTATTCAAACCTTTTTTTGCATACAGGCAAACAGTGTGGACCCAGATCAGATGCTCCTAAATGAGCAACCTGATCTGGGTCCACACTGTTTGCAGAAATGACTTTTAAAATCACAAGCAGATGACAAAGCAGACGACAATTGTTGTGATTGGCAGTTTAAGGGTTAATAAGTATAGAATAAAGTGTCTGAAAATTTAGGATATAGCATAACTGCATAACTTACAAATTTTATCTGTCAAGAACATATTCCATTAATAATTACATAACAGACTAGTATTTCATTCAAAACAGAATTTAGTAATAACAGAATTTAATTTATAGCAAACAATTTTATCTATAATAAGAATTATATATCATAACAACCCTAAGTGTTGGGACAGACAGGCCTGAGCAAACATTGTAGACGCAGATTGGATGCCACAGAAGGTGTCATCTGATCAAGGTCTACACTGTTTGATACTCGTCCTGCCTTTTACACACGTCAACATGCAGTAAAATAGCTTTGTTCAAATGTCAGGACAAGTATGGTAAGGAGATAAGATGTTCCAATATTTAGGAAAATATGGGATACATTGCATAGGCCTGATTCAATATATATGGTATGGGTACTAAATACTGGATAAAAGTGGAGACCTCATCCTTTGTTAGAAAATAACCCTGATACAATGAAGCAATCAAATCTAAAACAAATTTCATTATTTCTTTTTTTACATTTGATACCATAATAATCTAGAGTCCTGGGACAGACCTGACCTTACAGTGCAGACCTAGATCAAATACCACAGAATGTGGAATCTAATCAGAGTGTACACTGTTTTCCACACTTTCAGCAGTTTTAAGACAAATTTCTGGTAGTAAATCAAAGCACTGAGAGTGCTGATAGGGGCGGTTGCCTGAACTCTTGAACTGATTGGGATTTACGTCAAATAAAAAAAAAGCAATAAACAATACTCAATAATGGCAACCCTTTTGGGGTTTTATCCATTTAATAATAAAGACATCCCCATTTCAAATACAGATATCTCTTTTAATAAATACAAATATCTGTAATTTTTGGAATTATAGATATCTCTAAAGGAAACGCAGAGAACTGTAATGGAAATATATTTAACTGAAATGCAGATATTGGTTTTTGTCACACAGACACCTCTATTTTCGATCACAATATAGATCTCTGCATTTTAATTAGAGATATCTACATGTCAAATACAGATATCTGCAATGCAATTAGAGATATCTTTAAGCTGAATTCTGGATATCTGCATTTAAAATACAGGTATCTCAAATTGAAATGCATACATATGTATTTGAAATGAGATATCTAATTTCTAAAGTAAATACATGTATCTGTATTTCAGTTAGAGATATCTGCATTGAATAAAAGACATCTGTAATTTTATGACTGAATTAGAGATATCCCTATTCACACCACTTATGGGAAACTGATACCTCCCTTGTTGATGTTTACATGTGCATCTTTAACCTATTACAAATACCTATGTGACCCATGACGCAGTTTGCCCCCTTACAGACGACAATAAATAAACTAAAGATGCTCAAGTTTTCAAATCATCATCTCTTTACAGTCAAACCCATCGCTATAAACATTCCCATATTTTTGGTTACAAAAAAGCAAACGTAAACTTTATTCGCATAGGCCGCCATCTTTGTTGTGCCAAAAGACAGCTTGAGAATAGCCCCTTCTCTGCCCTTTTTCTGTAGTCAATAGAACCGCGGCTAAGGTAACTTTTTTTTTTCAGAGATTACTACAGAGCATGGGATTTGCACTGATTTCTGGTGGCCTGTCACAGTGTAATGTCCTGAATGTGGGTCTGCTTCACAAAAAAATAAATAAATAAAGATTTCCACAGTTTTCTGTGACTTTTTTCATTTTTTCCAGACCTGAAAGTATTTAAGAAATTGTTTTTCACCCATTTTTCTCTGATATGAAAGCAAGGTATGCTTTTTTTTCCTTTTTCTTTCTATCCTATAAAATATAGCTGGTTGTTATTCATAAGAATCACCTCTCTAAGGCAGCTCTAATGAAAACCCACAACATTTTATGGAATACAGATATTTATGCCTCTGTATCATCAAATGCCTGCCTTATCTGTTTCTTATTTGCATAAATTTCCAGCAGCACTATTTCAGTAGCTTTATCAAACGCATGTTATACAAAATTATGAACAGTCTTGTTGCCATACCACTACCTACATATTTCAAACGGACCACATCAAGGACACATCATGGCCTGTCCCATCCCCTCGCAATCAGGCAGATTCATACCTCCTTCAATTTTTATAAATATTCATTCTTCCCCTTGGCTGTCTGGCAATGGAACAGACTACCCTCTAATGTTGTACTCCTGCCTACAGTGACTCAGTTCAGTGTGGCAGTTCGGTCTCTCGAACACCAAATGCCATAAACACAACAGCCCTGTTTTTAACCTGACTTTAAACTCATCTGTTTTTAAACACACTATTATTTTTTTCATGCCTCACTATCATACTCTTTAGCCTCACTATTCATCTCCCTTTTCCTCACAACTTGCAATCATCCTGCCTGTAATCCTTGCCAGGGGGTGTGGCAGTACTACTAGATAGACAGATAGAAAATTATCACTTACAATACTATGGACAAATTCATCAGACAAAAAATTAATAAGATTTTTTTATTTTTCCCCTAAAATAGGATATGACATTTCATGCAAATAGTCTCCAAGAGAAACAATTTGCATGAAATGTCAAATCCTATTTTCTGGGAAAAATAAGAAAACTATTTCTTTATTCTGCTTTCTTTCCCAGTAATTCAGTGTGTAATAATAATACCCTTCTGCCTTTAGTAAACTAGACCATAAATACCCCTGGCCATGGCCATCAGTGATAACATAGTTTCAATGTTTTGGCATTTGGTGATGCCTTGTGGGGAAAAAAAGGCTGAATCATTTGCTTGTTTGTCCATTTGTGTTATGCTGTTTGTTCCTATACCAAATTTCAAGTTTCGCGGTACAGTAGTTTTCAAGATATCTTTGACACAAAATAAATGTTACTCAGATAAATACATATCTAAATAGTAAGAATTACAAAGGGAAATAACTCTTAGAGAACTGGCCCCATGGCCTCTGTTTTCTCTCTCACAATACAACTATTCATTCTTGTCAGTGGTACCAAAAATCTTCGACACATAATAAATGTTATTAAGAAAAATACATACTTCAATAGCACAAATTACAAAGGGAAATAACTCTAAGAGACCTGGCCCTATGACCCCTACTTTCTTTCCACTGTACAATTAGTCATACTTGTCACCCGCAGTACATACATGTGCATACATAAAATAAATTCAAACAAAATCTGGAAACAGGTATAGAAGTTATAAACAAAAATACATGATTAAATAGCCAGAACAACAAAGGGAAAGAACTCTGAGGGACTTGGCCCCATGGCTCCTATTTCTTTTCCTACAATACAACTAGTCATACTTGTCATGTGTACTTAATTTCAAGTGTTTAGGTGTAGTAGTTCTTGAGAAATCTTTGACACAAAATAAATGTTAACTCACACTCAAATAGCCAGAACAACAAAGGGAAATAACTCTAAGGGACCTGGTCCCATGGCCCCTATTTTCTTTCCCACAATACAACTAGTCATACTTGTTATGTGTATTAAATTTCAAGTTTCTAGGTACAGTAGTTCTTGAAAAATCTTTGACACAAAATAAATATTAACTCACACACAAATAGGCAGAACAACAAAGGGAAATAACTCTAAGGGCCTGGTCACGTGACCCCTGTTTTTTTCCCACAATACAACTAGTCATACTTGTCATGTGTACAAAATTTCAAGATTCTAGGTACAGTAGTTCTTGAGAAATCTTTAACACAAAATGAATGTTTACTCATACACAAATAGCCAGAACAACAAAGGGAAATAACTCTAAGGGACCTGGCCCCACAGCCCCTATTTTCTTTCCCACAATACAACTAGTCATACTTGTCATGTGTAAAAATTTTAAAGATTCTAGATATAGTAGTTTTTGAGAAATATTTGACACAAAATAAATGTTAACTCACAGACACACAGAAAAGACAAAAACTATATACCCCCTTAGCATACTTCATATGCCGGGGGTATAATAATGAATGACTAGTGAAAGTACTAGAAACATGTTTTGTCATAAAACTGCAATATACAACAGAAAAAGAATTTTACAGTTTTTGACAGGTACTAAACAAACAAATCACATTAATTTCTGCAAAATAACATGTACACCCAGTGAAGACTCAGATCAGCCTGCATATCCCCACAGCCTGATCAGTCTTTGGACAAAGAAGCAGCATATCTTATAGAGTATGTGGTGAAGACTGCTCAGACTGTGCAGATGTGCAGGCTGCTCTGTATCTTCACTAAACATGCAGACTAGTGTGTAGAAATAATTGTGTTTCAGAAAATTCAGTTTGTGTAATTGCAGAAAATAAATATTCACATTTTTGGATACAATATTATTTTTTTAATTTCCTTCCGGATTTATTATATAGTGCTCCATCAGTCGGTTAAGGGTTCAGTTTGTGAAGCCTTCTTATTTACTTAAGAAAAAAATAAATAGATAAATAAATAAATAAAAAAACCTTCAATTTTATATTTTTATTTCAGTTTATTTGTATTTTTTTTTCACAATGCAAGAAAAAACAACACTTATATTTTAGAAAAACTATCAAAAAGTAAATAAATAAAGTGATACAACATACCTCAACAAATTAAATGCAAAATTTGCAAATGAATTTATTTGGTGCTAAAGTAACTTCTAGATTATATGAATTACCCCTTATAAGGCCCCACCTAAGGAGACTGGACATCCTTATATTGACTATATAATCACTTAGATAAGCCTTTGATGAGCGCTCTGTTATCAGGACTGTATATTAGGGCTAATTATGAGAGGGGGGTCTAGCCAAAGAAGGAAAAAAAAGTGTCTTTAAAGTGCCAATCACAGTTACAGCAGATGACACTTTGAAATATTTTTTGTTATTTTCTAGAGAAACTAAGGTTTGACATTTCATGTGAATTGATTCATATGAAATGTCAAGACTTATTTTCTCTGAAAAATAACAAAGTCATTTTTAAAATGGTATCTGTTACACTTTTGCTTAGCACTCCTAGGGTTTCAGTCAAGATTAGCCTATACTTCCATGTAATGTCAACATGAGTTCACCGTCTGCTTGATAATTTTTTTTCTGCGTTGTGGTTAAAGGCAATGACAACACTACTATGCAACTTCCCTACAATAGCCACCCTTTAGAAGTCACCTGGCTTGATCTTGATCATCCTATAACCTTTTGATCAGCTGACTGGAGCCGTCACATTGAAAATATACCTCTCCGATAGTCTTTGGCAATGTCAAAGCTTTCTACCATTACCACATCATCAGGCAATCTATGGCAAACTGTCTTTCTCTGTTGGGGGACAAAAAATGAGTCAAGCGACAATCGGGCGACATGCCCGTTATTGTCAGCCAATCATCAACCAACCAGATGATGCTTTCTTTCGCATCAGGGCAAGAAGCAGCATGTCATGTCACTGACGCACATTCCAGGGCCTCATATGCAGTCAAAACTGGGCACAAACTGCTTACCAGACTGCCGGCCACTGGTCTGGGTAATGTGACAGTTGTATAAGCCATCATTTAGAAGTTAGAGCTTCTGGTAATACTGAATGATACTCTTTAAAAACATGGCACAATAGTTTGTGAATTTTGTGACAGTTTGCAAAGAGTAAATAAACTTAAATTACATATTGTAAACAAGAATACATGTATGTGTTTTTAAGCAAAGACAGCACAGCAGTTTGGTAGATTTTGTTGTGCCCTAGCTCATGTTGAATAAGATGAGACTTGTTACAGAAAATTATTTTTATCAATAAAAGGTGTATCATCCAGGACTTGTTTTAATATGTATTAGTTGTCTTTAAAATTCACTGCAAAAATTGCCTTGTTTGGTTCTCGTCTTACACATTAATAGCTAGGTTGATTCTTGTATTGTCATCATTCTGTTTATACCATAATTACCATAATTATTAGTATACCTAAGCTCCTTAACCTTTACCACCTCTAACAAATTGATTATATTCATTACGAAAACATGCCTATTCAAATATATAGAAAATTTCACTTCCAAAAACTGACAATTTTCAGATAAAAATCTCTGATATTTTTCATATTTCTGCTCAAAACATAGACTGTGGGTACTCGTTAGAACCACCTCACCAAGACGGTTCTAACGAGTACCCACAATCTATGTTTTTGAGCAGATATAAGAACAAGAATTCCATGGAAGGCGTCATCGCACCTGCTGGGGCAAAAGTCACAGGAGCCACAATCAGAACGTGGTTATTAAATAAGTTTATTTCATTCTTAGCAGTGCTTACTTGGAAAACTGGGTTGAAAAAAATGTAGACAAAGTGCCTAGTGGGGCACATATATTCCAGGCCAGTCCCATTCCCTCTAATGGCTATATCTTCAGCACTGACTTTTCGTATCATACAGCCCAATGATAATGGAGCGTTGACGTAAAATGTGTAAAAGTCACTGGAGCATGAAATATAGGTCAAGGTCACGGGTCAAGATACCTGCTAATTCAGTACATCAAGGAGAAGCACAATGCAAGGTAAAGTGGTTGTAGGCCTTATAGTTGAGGAGTTATCAAACATCAACGTAAAATGTGTCAAATATAAGTCAAGGTCACTGGGTCAATGTACCTGCCAAGCCAGTGCAATGAGGTGAAGCACTATGCAAGGTTTAGTGGTTGTAGGTCTTATATTTGAGGAGATACCAAACATCAACATAAAATGTGTCAAAGTCACTGGAGTGCACAATATAGGTCAAGCTCACCAGGTCAAGGAACCTGCCGAGTCAGTACATCGAGAAGAAGTGCTATATAAGGTTTGGTGGTTGAAGGCCTTACAGTTGAGGACATAAGGAAGGGTGACGTAAAAGGTTTAAAAGTCAATGGAGTGCGAAATATAGGTCAAGGTCACCCAGGTCAAGGTACCTGCAGAGTTCGTACATTGAGGAGAAGCACTATGCAAGGTTTGATGGTTGTAGGCCTTATAGTTGAGGAGATATTGAACGTTGACATAAAATGTGTAAAAGGCACTGGAGCGCAAAATATAGGTCAAGGTCACCGGGTCAAGATACCTGCCGAGTCAGTACATCTAGGAGAAGCACTATGCAAGGTTTGGTGGCTAGAGGTCTTACACTTGAGGAGATCTAGAATATTGACGTAAATTATGTCAAAGTCACTGCAGCCAAAATATAGGTCAAGGTCACCAGGTCAAGGTATCTGCCAAGTCAGTTCATTGAGAAGAAGTACTTTGCAAGGTTTGATGGTTGTAGGCCTTATAGTTGAGGAGATATGGAACGTCGACACAAAATATGTCAAAGTCACTGGAGCGCAAAATATAGGTCAAGGTCACCGGGTCAAGGTACCTGCCAAGTCAGTACATCTAGGAGAAGCAATATGCAAGGTTTGATAGTTGTACACCTTATAGTTGAGAAGATCTGGAACGTCAACGTAAATTGTGTCAAAGCCAATGGAGCGCAAAATATAGGTCAAGGTCACTGGGTCAACATACCTGCCAAGTCAGGAGGTCAGGGAGATGTGTCATGCAAGGTATCATGGTTGTTGTAGAATTGTAGTTGATAAGACTACTAACTTTGACGTAAATGTCAAACTTCGACATAATAGAACTGTTAACAGACAGACGGACTGACGAACGGACAGACGAATGGAAAAGCGGGCACCTATGTCACAAAGTCGGGAGGTCAGGGAGATGTTTCATACAAGGTTTGATGGTTGTTTAGTCTTGTAGTTGATTAGAATACTAACTTTGACATAAATGTCGAACTTCGACATGACAGAACTGTTAACAGACAGACGGACGGACGAACAGACAGACGAATGGAAAAGTGGGCACCTATGTCACAAAGTCGGGAGGTCAGGGAGATGTTTCATGCAAGGTTTGATGGTTGTTTAGTCTTGTAGTTGATTAGAATACTAACTTTGACATAAATGTCGGACGTCAACGTAAATGTTGACAGACGGACGGACGAATGGACAGACATACGGAAAAGCGGACGCCTATGTCGCAAAGTCAGGAGGTCAGGGAGATGTTTCATGCAAAGTTTGATGGTTGTTTAGTCTTGTAGTTGATTAGAATACTAACTTTGACATAAATGTCGAACGTCGACATAAATGTTGACAGACGGACGGACAGAAAATCGGACGCCTATATCACACCCTGCTAAAAGCAGGTGCGATAAAAATAACGTATACCCCAGTAAACCCCAGTTTTACTATATAAAAGTGGGGTTTAAGAGGGTCAATATCATATAGGCATGTTTTCGTGATGTTTTCTCTATTTTTTTTTTCTGAAAATATGCTTTGACAGTTCATACAAATTGTCTCCTTAGGAGAAAATTTGCATGAAATGTCAAAGCCTATTATCTGGAAAACAAATAGGACATCAAAAGAGTTGTATAGCTTGTAACAAATGGCAGAAAATCTACCAAAACTATCCAGTCCCAGTAATTCCACATGACCAGGTAAGCCTGAATTCTGCTTGGCAGCATGACAAACAGTATAGCCCATGATCAAACAGAATGGCAAACTATAGACCCTTAAGATCCAAAAGGAGCCGTTTGATCTAGGTCTATACTGTTTGCTCAGACATGTCTGTCCAAATCAAGGGTTGATCGTAAGACTGTAGCAAGTCGGTTGTTTTTCCCCAATACTTAATCTCCTCACCATAAAGGTGTTATGAAGATTACAACATTTCTTTCTGTAAACAATGGAAATTTAGGTGCCATTGCTCGTATGAGCAATGGCACCTAAATTTGCATTGTTTACAAAGGGGTCAAAGTTGCACCTAGACAAGGGTTTTAAAAATATGTTTGAGTTACTACAGTCTTGCGCTCAACCCTCAAAATACAGTTATACATGTACCACTTTCAGCAGTCATCCTCTATATTTCCTGAAGTTTTCCCCAGCTTGGGCCCACTTTAACTTTAACTGGCATTTTCACAGGCAGTTCCATAGTATGCTCCATACTGTCTTTGATAATATCAGCAACTTCATTAACATCTCGCTCATTTACCTCATAGATTAGCTCATCATGTAGCTGCAGAACAAGGTAGCCACCACGAGGTGGGCCTGTTGTCTTATGCCACTTCTTATCTGCAGCAGAGCAAACAATATAACTCTAAGAAAGTTATCTCAGGTACTGTACCTATCCATGACGAAAACAAGCCTATTCAAATATACTCAAAATTTTACCACCAAAAAATGAAAATTTTCCAATAAAAGTTTGGATAGTTTGATATTTCTGCTCAAAACATAGATCGCGGGTACTCGTTTGAACTGCCTCGGTGAGCCGTTCTAGCAAGTATCCACAATCAATGTTTTTTGAGCGGAAATAAGAACAATAATGTATACCCTTGTAAACCCCAGTTTTACTATATAATAGTGGGGTTTAAGGGGATCAACATTATTTTGGCATGTTTTCGTGATATTAGTATCCAGACACTTTATCCCTTATCTTTCTTACCCTAAACATTTTAATGTCCAGTGTTCTGCCAAGGCCATACTACAAATAATGCAATAAAAATCATCCAGTGTTCTAATTGATGCTAAATATTCTGCCACATATGACTACAGCATGATAGACAAAGAACATTTTTGAGAATCGCTACACCAATAACCAGCTGAAGGTCAACATAATAGCAATTTTGATTAGTTAACGATGACCACCAATAGCTTACAGTTTCAGTCAATCAGGCATTCTGCAGCCTCTGACCGGGTCTACACTGTCTGTCCAAAATATCTTGCATCATGAACAAACCTTTACCTGTATAAGCACCGTACTCTTCCTGCTAGTATACTTAACCCATTTATGCTGCATGGACTCTTCTACCTTCACTCTTCTGACCGGTCTATTTCCAATATAAGGGGTGTCCAGTTAGTTTTTCTTATTCCCATATTTTATAGAATTTTTTATTGTGTTTGGGTTTAACGACACATCAACCCTTGTGGGTCAGTTTGTGTGGTCTCCCAGAGAAATGGAGAAAAGAGACAGAAAGACAGGGGAAGAGATAAAAGAGAGGAAAAGGAAAGAAAGAGGAACAGGAATGAAAGTAAAGAAACAGAAGAAACAAAAGCATTCCCCTTCTACTCTTACCTGCTACAAGGATAGCAGGTCTTGCCTAACTGTAAACCAATATCAGTTGGACGCCCCAGTGACGTCAGATATACGACACCTTCGCATCACCCGACCACCCCTATATTTTACAGAAATTCCTGTATTTGATGTAAACAGTGTAGACCCTGATCAGATGCCACATTCTGCAGCATCTGATCTAGGTCTACAATGTTTGCCAATGTCCCTCTTATAGGACGGCATAAATGGGTTAATCATTCATAATTGGCATGCTGAAATGACTTAATATCAGTACTCCAGATAAAGTTTTGGTACAAAGAGTATTTTACCCTATGATTTAAGCTTAATGCTGAAATGCTCATTTCAATTCTTACAGGAAAACAGACATCAAATAATAAATGTATTAGAAAATAAAGAGCCTATAAAGCTGAGCATTTTTCATGAAAATAAAATTATCAAAACCATTGAAGAAAATAAGAAAATTATTAAGCTTTGAAGATCTAGACAAGGAAGTTATTAAGCGTTGAAGATCTAGACCTGATTACCAGACAAGTTTCGAGTCAACTGGCCTTTCTGTTCAAGAGAAGAAGTTCATGTAGATTTTCAAGATGGTGGCCATCTTGGATTTCCAGTCAGAATGAGTTAAGCTACTTCTGACCTACAAGTCACCTCAATACATGTACTTCCAATGAGGTTTCGAGTCAATTGGCCATTTGGTTCAGGAGAAATAATTCAAAATAGATTTTCAAAACGGCAGCTAGGGCGACGATCTTGGATTTCCAGTTGGAACAATTTTAGCTATTTTTGATCTACAAGTCACCCCAATACTTCCTACCAAGTTTTGCCATCGGAGACCATTCACAGGAAATGTCAAATCATATTTTCTGGGAAAAATAAGAAAAATATTACCAATTTGTTCTCTGCTGAATAAGCCCAGTGTGTGGAAAAGGTTAATGCCAGAAAAATATAATTACCATGTAATTTCTGTTTATGGGTGGCCTGACAGTTGGGAAATTTCTCCATCAATTTACTATCAATTTCAATCATAGCCATCTTGACCAGGTCAGCAGCAGAACCCTGTACTGTTGTGTTCACAGCTTGTCTCTCAGCCTGTGATCGGGCATGAGGGTTGGTCCCTGTTATAGACTGTAGGTAACGTTTCCTACCTAACATTGTCTGAACATACCCTTTCTCTCTACAGGAATCCACTGTCTGTCTTAGATATTTTCTCATGCCTGTAACATTTGTGCTAAATTTTAATACATTTGTTTATCACTATTATCTAAATTAGGTAACAATCATTATTTCTATTCTTCCTTTTCATGCAGTTCCAAATACTTTCAGTACCATGCACCAGATATCATTATAATAATAGGTATATACTATCCTGGGCCCAGTTGTTCAAAACTAATGATGTCATTAGTTAACGATTCGTTAAAATTTACATCGAGTGATACTCAAATATGCTGAAATTTTTTGCTGAAAAAATGTGAGTAGCTTTTGCACTACAAAAGCTACTCACATTTTTTCAGCAAAAAATATCAGAATACTGTGTATTGAATCCTCTAAAAGCAGTTAACGAAATGACCCTTAACAAACTCGTTAAGCTAATGACGCTTTGAACGACTGGGCCCAGTTGTTGTAGTATACAGTGAATGGACAGCTATAGTAAATTGTGTGATACTTACAAGCGCCAATACTCTATCACACAGTGATCTAAGTCTGCCCTTTAACAAGGTATAATCCTGTCTAATGATGCATGATGTCATTTAGAATAATCCCTGATAAGACCATTGTGCAACTAGAATTTGTTTTCTCTATGAAAACAGATGTCTTCCCCATTTGAGTACAGCTTTGTACAGTTAGTAAGGGTTAAAAAGCTAGCAGATTCAACTTAACACTACTAAAATGGGTATAAAGTATTCACAATGTTCAAAGGCCCATAGCTACAAAAGTAGGTAAACAGGAGTTATGGTTCTTGTGTTTTGCACACTGTCTCACTCTGCTTAACATTTATGTAAACTTACATGAAAATATCTTGACAGGTTTTCAAGTTTAATAGCGGACATGGGTATATGACAGAAATCACTTTTTATGACTTTCAAAGGGCTGTAACTCCAAAAGTATGCAAAGAAGAATTGTGGTTCTTGTGTTCTGCATAATGTCTTATGGTGCTTTATACCTGTATATAGTTTCATGAAAATATCCCAAACAGTTTTCAAACTACAGAGTAGACATGAGTATATAATGGAAATGACCAGACCAGACCAGAGTTATGTTTTTTATGTTCTGCATGTTGTCTTATGTTACTGTATATTTGTGTAAAGTTTCATGAAACAGCTCAAAAAGTTTTCAAGTTACAGAGGGAACAAAAGTGTATGTCAGAAACCACTATTTACAACTCCAAATGTAGGAAAACCAGAGTTGTTATCCATGTATTCTTCACATCGTCTCATGGTGCTTTATATTTATGTAAAGTTTCATGAAAATATTTTGTACAGTTTTCCAGTTACACAGAAGTCATGACTGTGTGACAGATGGGCAGATCATGGGAAAAACAATGTCTCCCCACCCTGTAGTGGGCAGGCATAATTATATAGAATATAATGACGTTATCATTTTGGCGTAATGTCAAACGTCATTAATGTTTTCCTGACATCTCCTGCCCCATAAAAAACATTCCAAGGACAATCAGATATGAATCACATCAGATAAAAATAATAAATAAATAAATAAATAAACTCAAAAAGAAATAACTAACCTAGTATAGAGTTCAAAGAGATAATAAGAAGAAAAAGAAAATTGGAAGTAAAAATGACTTCTAAATGATTTGCTAAATAACTATCATAATATCATAATCGGATTTTTGATTAACGTGCAGGCACATGGGCAACATACACATCATAACTAAATAAATAAAATAAATTACTAAGTAATTACATACATAAATAATTAAAATGATAATTAAATTATTGTAATTAAAACTTAGGTATTTAATGCTCAGCACTCTGGGTAAAAATTTCAGCAGATGACCCATTGAAACACCCCCTCACTCCCCCAAGAAAGCAGGCCCCTCATGTAAATCGTCTCCTTTGGAGACAATTCACCCAAAATGCCAGATCCACCCTCCCGGGAGAAATAAGAAAAACCATCACCAGTCTGTTGTCTGCTGAATTAGTATTAAAAATGAAAAAAAAATGTAGCTGTATGTAGAAAATTTCAAGCTAAAGAAGGCTTTAAAGCTGAAACGTTCAATAATAGAATTGTTCATGCTTTTTTCATAGATCTATATAATCCCTGCTGAATACAATTTATGAGATATATTTACTTTATGAGAATATGGCATTAACTCTTTTTAACAATTTTATTGGATGATAGTTCATATTTAATTAGTGATCTTTTTCTAAAGTTTTTGGAGAAAGGCTATCTCAATCATTGTTCTCATCTTATTAAGTTATTAAAGGGGTCTAAGCTAATGTGTATCTTTAGATCTTTTGTTTGTGTTGAGGTTTTACGGCCCAGTCAACCCAATGGGGTCATGTCGAGCGTGGTCAGTTTACCTAACCACACGTTTACTGGGCAGGCTTAGTCCTCTAAGCGGTTAACCAGTATTGTGCACATCCTTTCGCCAGAAACTGACAACTGCCCTTCTTGAATCAGCGGAAGGGAGAGAATGACCGTAGAAAATATTTCATGATCAATCTCCACGAAAGAATGCTGCCGACCTCAGCGGGGGTTGAACCCGCGACCTCCTGGTCTCCAGTTGGACGGCGCATCCAACTGAGCCACCGAGGCCGGCTATCTTTAGATCTGTTGGTGGAGTTGTTTTTATGATTCTTAATCTAGGGGCTGTAGGTTTGAATCTGGTGCTACCATTTATTTCATTTTATTTCAATTATTTTTTTATTTTTTGTCTGATCGTTTTTTTTTCAGTGAGAGAGAAAAGGATTCCATTTTTAAACTAGAGATGCTTTTAACAAAAAAACATATGTCTCCCCCAGCTGCCACTCATATATAGAAAGTTCATCCATATTAATTGTTTATCATCGTTGCAGGCCCATATGTAGAGGTTGGTGCAGTGGGTGTGAACCCTTTTCTGGGAAAATTATTTCAAAATCATGCTTTTCAGCAGAAATTTAAAGCCTCCATTTTCCTTAAAAATAGACAAAAAATATCCAAAAATGGTTTAATAAATTAATACATAGTTTTAATACTATCATTAAATGTGGCATCTGACAGTCTGTAATAAGTCTCCCATTTTTGAACTGGATCAAAAATGAAATGATTTTTTATTGTATCTCTGAATTAATGTTGACAACATTTATTCAGAGATACAATAAAAAATCATTTCATCTCAAGAACAAGAGACTAACTGAAATTTTACAGGCTGTCAGATTCAACATTTCATGATTGTATTAATACCATATATCAATTTATTAAATCTTTAAATGAAATGTCTGTTTTTGAGGAATATGGAGCCTTTAATTTACATCCCTAATTCTAGCCACTAAATAAACACCCTGTGCTAAATACCTGAAACTGGCACCCTGCTTTTTCGTAAGCGGTTGTACTGGCCTGCACTCTGTTTTTGCAATGATCACAGGCAACTGCTTAATCCTTTCAGCAAAGTTTATGAAGTGAACTGTCCAAAAGGAAGAGTCCACTGTCTGAAGAAAGGAATTAGAAACAAAAATGGCAAACAATGGACCAGAAATTGGGATATTCAACGGCATACAATGTACTATAATTACTCTAAATATTGAGACACCTTAACCAATTACTGTAATTATCTTAAAATTTGAAAAAGTTTGTTTTATCATCTGACGATGTGTCAAAAAGTGCAGGCAGAATGGCAAATAGTGTAGACTCTAATCAGATGCTCTTTTAGGAGCAGTCTGATCTGGGTCTACACTGTTTGCTCAGGCACCACTGTTGCAATACTGTGGGTTATTAACTGTGGATCCTGAAAGCTGTAAGGCTGGAAAGATCAATAGCCACCAGAATGTGCTGTACATTTTGGACAAAAAAAAAAAAAAAAAAAAAAATCAATAAAAATTCAGAATAGTAATATAATACAGTTTTTGTTCCCTAAATGTTCTAAAGGTGAATTAGTTATTGTGGATATTTTTTTTTGCAATTTCACTGAAATCAGCCCCTTAGGAACATACTGTTGTCTCACTAGATTAAAAGAATATAGTTAGAAGTGCAGCTGATCTTGTACTGTACACAGTATTAGTAGTAGCCTAGCTGATCTTCTTCTGTCTTGTTCAACCCTCTGTGATTTAACTGACGGTTTTCTTCTGCTCTGACATCAGACTGTTATTGCGTCCTCAACCCTGAGTCATGACTGTCTTAATCTATACCTAGTTGTTCTGCTATGTATTTTGTTGTTATGACTCACTGTTGATTGACTGTGCTGGGGTTTAATGACATGTCAACCCTGGAGGGTCATTTTGTGTTGTCTCCCAGCAAAAGGGAGAAACAGAAAGAAGAGATAGTAGAGGCGATGAAAGACAGGGATAGGGAAGAAAGAAGGAAATGAAAGTGAAAAAAAACAGAAGAAATAACAACATCCCTGCTCTATCTTTACCTACTGCAAGGACAGCAGGCCTTGCCCAACTGTAAGCCAATATCAGTTGGGTGCCCCAGTGACAAAAGCTACAGGACACCTTTCACCTCAACCAACAATCCACCCTGCCCCACCCCCCCCCCCCCCCCGCCCCCCTCCCCACCCCAACCCGACTCACTGTTGAGCTAGGAAGCCTCCACGCTGATCAATTTGTTATTGTTCTTACGTTATACAGCACTGGAATTGAGAGCAAGGGTTGAAATTTTATCAACTGGAGATGCAGCCCCCACCCCTCAACCCCAACCCCCCTTGGTTTTGCTGCTGTCTGTCCTAAGGTGGTCATTCCTTTGCAGTGTCTTATTTGTTAACTGGCTTTGTACCATTGGTTCCTGTTTCGTCTGATATTTTGTGTGCGTGTCTTTCGATTTATAGAGCAGACATGCAACTACTATTGGGTATAATTCCAAAAATATATAAACTAGAATTAATGTTCTTGTGGTCTGCACCTCGTCTGATGATGCTTTATGAAGTTTCATGACAATATCTTTAAACAGATTTCAAGATACAGAGCGGACATGAAATGACCACTGCTAAATTTCAAAGGAGAATAACTCTCGTGACAGACCAGCAGACAGACAGATGGACTGACAAGAGTTATGCTTCTTGTCATCTGCACATCGTCTGATAATGCTTTATATTTCTATGAAATTTCATAAAAAGTCTTGAACGGTTTTCAAGTCATAGTTTGCTTGTTTGTGTTGATGTTTTATGGCCCAGTCAACTCAATGGGGTCATGTCGAGCACAGTCAGTTTACCTAACCAGATACTATCTTGAATGACTTTCAAGTTATAGAGCAGACACAAAATTACCATTGTCTAATTTCAAATGGGAATAACTCCAAAAATGTATAGACAAGACTTATACTTCTTGTCATCTGCACATCATCTTATGATGCTTTATATTTCTACGAAGTTTCATGAAACTATCTTGAAAGGTTTTCCAGTTATAGAGCGGACACGATTGTTGATTCGTCTGTAAGGTACTCATGTCCGATCAGATTTTTCCAACTTGTTTTGTGAATTTCAGGTGAGGCCACAGGGTAGATGATACATCTGCCAAGTCAGATAAATCACAGATGACTAGAGACATAGCAGATACCTAAAATCAAGTTTAATGTTGTAAAATGAAAGACATTCTATGATTTGCCTTAAGGAAGTCTAAAATCCCTTAAAGGAGGCTAATATCAAAACCTACCTACAAAAGTTTTTAATGGTGAAAGCTAGCTAAATGTCAATAAAATCTTAGTGTGACATAAACTAGGGGTGATGAGAATTTCATATTTTTTTCTTTCACATACATATATATATATATATATTATATTTTTTTTTTTTTTTTTTTTGTGGTCACTGTGTGTACAGAGGCGACAGTACTCCTAAGTGTCTGGCCACTGATGATTACTGTAAATATTTGTCTTATCTGTTTTGTGAATACACTAATCTTAAGTTTTATGTCTAAGTGACTGCAGGAGACAGAATATCCATCTGGCTTCCTGAATGACATGTCTGGATTCAGTGATGCATACTGAACACATTTCCATGTGCCTCAGTCTGAATCCTGACTTGTAACAGCAACTCTGTTGCCATTGTTTTACCTCCTTTCTGAAAAGGGGTGTATTCCAAAAAAAAAAAAAAAAAAAAAAAAAATGTGCTCCCCTTGAATGTCAATTCTTTCCTTTTAGAAGTGACCTCTTTTCGTTGGGGCTTGGTGTGAGCAGGAAAGCAAACAGGAAGTCACAAAAATTGTCTTCCTTTTAAAAAATGGTGGAAAATCTACTAACTGCATGTAGTCCACTAAAATTTAGGAGTCATTATTCTATTCAAACTCAGGATATAAACAAGATGATACCTGGATATTTGGATTTAAATGTCTCTATAAATGCAGCAGCATCATTTTCATCCACTCCTAACTGTTCTCCTAGGGCTCTTGGTCCTATACCATAGATCATACCATAACACACCTGTCACACAGAATATATACCATAGATCATGCTATAACATACCTGTTACACTGAATATATACCACAGATCATACCATAACACACCTGTCACACAGAATATGTTTGACAGATCATACCATAGCACACCTGTCACAGAGAATATATACCATAGATCATACCATAACATGCCTGTCACACTGAATTTATACCATAGATCATACTATAACATGACTGTCATATAAAAATACATACCATAGATTATACCATAACATGCCTGTCACACAGAATATAGACCATAGATCATACCATAACACCTGTCACACAGAATGTGTACCTTAGATTATACCATAACACACCTGTCACACAGAAGATAGACAACAGACCATACCATAACAAACCTGTCACACAGAATGTATACCACAGATCATACCATAACACCCCTGTCACACAGAAGATAGACAATAAATCATACCATAACACACCTGTCAGAAAGAATATAGACCATAGATCATACCGTAACACACCTGTCTCACAGAACTTATACCATAGATCATACCATAACACACCTGTCACACAGAAGACAGACAATAGATCATACCATAACACACCTGTCAGAATGTGTGTCAGAAGATAGTCCATAGATCATATAACAACACACCTGTCACACAGAAAACAGACAACCGATCATACTATAACACACCTGTCACACAGAACATATACAATAGATCATACCATAACACACCTATCACACAGGATATAGACCATAGATCATACCATAACACACCTGTCAAACAGAATATATACCATATATCATGACATAACATACTTGTCACAAAGACTATATACCAAAGATCATACCATTACACACCTGTCACATGGAATATATACCAGAGATCATACGATAACACATCTGTCACATGGAATATATACCTTAGATCATACCATAAAACACCTGTCACAGAGTATACCATAGATCATACTATAACACACCTGACACACAGAATATATACTATAGATCATACCATAACACACCTGTCACTCAGAACATATACCAGAGATCATACCATAACACACCTGTCACACAGAATATATACCAATACCATAGATCATACCATAACACACCTGTCACACAGAACATATACCATAGATCATACCATAACACACCTGTCACACAGAACATATACCAGAGATCATACCATAACACACCTGTCACACAGAATATATACCAATACCATAGATCATACCATAACACACCTGTCACACAGAACATATACTATAGATATATACTATAGATCATACCATAACACACCTGTCACACAGAATATATACCATAGATAAGACAATAACACCTGTCACACAGAATATCCACTTTTAAGACCACCATCGAGACTGCCTAAATGTGGTCTTATTAGTGGGATGGTCTTAATATAGATTATAGAATAATAAGGAAAGAATTATTTTCTGGCAAATGCTGTTCAGCAGAGTGGTCTTAGTTTTTGAGTGGTCATAATAGGGGAATTTTACTGTACACCATAATTATTCTACAGTCCATTTGACATCACTTTTTACTTGGTGATTTATATTTGAAATAAAAAAACTTGTTCTGATCTTTATTAGAAACCATTTTTCTTTTCTATTTTTGTACTTTTTCCTCAAATATTTACTCTACAATAAAATTTATGACTTAGATATGGTCTGACCTATGCAACTTTTAAAGGAGAATGATTTTTTTTTTTTTTTTTTTTGTTTTTATATAAAGCTAAAAACAAGTTTTGCTTTGCATATGAAGTGCATGTACCCAGTTTTGTTTGTGTTGAGGTTTTACGGCCCAGTCAACCCAATGGGGTCATGTAGAGCGCGGTCAATTTACCTAGCCACACGTTTACTGGGCAGGCTTAGTCCTCTAAGCGGTTAACCAGTATTGTGCACATTCTTTCGCCAGAAACTGACAACTGCCCTTCTTGAATCAGCGGAAGGGGGAGAATGACCGTAGAAAATATTTCATGATCAATCTCCACGAAAGAATGTTGCCGACCTCGGCGGGGGTTGAACCTGCGACCTCCTGGTCTCCAGTCGGACTGCGCATCCAACTGAGCTCAGTTTACACTTAAACTACTGACAGATATGCCTTAACAAACACTGAATACCCTGATCAAACTGCTCTAAAAAGAGTCTTTTAGAGCAATTTGATCAGGGTCTGCACTGTTTGACACTCTGGCAGTATCCAGTATCTTTTAGCACGAGTTTCTTTATCGGATTTTTTTTACCTCCCGAGGTTTATAAATCCCATATTTAAAATAGGAGAAATGAATAAACTGTATTCCTGTTTTAAATATGGGATTTATAAACCGAGGGAGGTAAAAAAAAATCCGATAAAGAAACGAGTGCGAAGCACAAGTTTCTTTACTGGATTTTTTTTACCTCCCGAGGTTTATAAATCCCATATTTAAAATAGGAGAAATGAATAAACTGTATATTACATGCATTTCGCCGCAACGGAGTACACCATTTAAGAGGCTTTTGTGGCAAGTCTAGTCTGCCGGTTTGTTTACGCTGTCATTTCTATTTTGGGTCAGCGTAGTAATAAATAATATATTTAGGATAGCTTTTGTTTTTATCCTAAATGATATTGACAGCAGGGTCAAAATCTAGGCTGTTCATATGTTACAAAAAAAAAAGTAGTTCCGGTTAAAGAGATTTATTTCCCCGACTAAGAGGAAATATTTCTTCTTGGAAAACAAGGAAAATACCAGTTTTATGTCTGGTAGAAATCATGGTATTTCTTGGTTATGCATGTAATATAACTGATTTTTATTTCTTCAAATGTAATTTATATATTTTATACAATCTAAACTTATTTGTTTTGCATAACATTTGTAGGATCAAACTCTAAAACTATTACAGCCAAAACAATGTGAAAATGAGCCATCCTGGATAGTACTGATACCATAACTCTTCACCTCATTTCCTGCAAAATTTGCTATGTAGTGATGTATCTAAAAGATACTGGATACTGCCAGAGTGTCAAACAGTGCAGACCCTGATCAAATTGCTCTAAAAGACCCTGATCAAAACTGCCCTTTTTAGAGCAGTTTGATTAGGGTATTCAGTGTTTGTTAAGGCATATCTGTCAGTAGTTTAAGTGTAAACTGGGTACATGCACTTCATATGCAAAGCAAAACTTGTTTTTAGCTCTATTTTTTCTTGACTTTACTTCATAAATTACACGTAGCTGTGACTTCTCATATCTGGAGCTAGCCAAATAAATATTTTTCTTATTTCTCCACACACACAAAAATGTTATTCTGTATTTACCTAACTACTTACCATACTTGTCCTAAAATTTGAATAAAAGCACCGCAAGCATAATACCCCGCCATTGCAATTATTTGTTTAAGTATTAAAGTTATCATTGCGAAAATGTCTGGAAAGAAAATGACGGAGGGACAGATAACAATCCTAAACCAGATCTTGATAATATCAATGGACAGATAACAATCCTAGACCAGATCTTGATAATATCAATGTAAATAGGCAAGTTTGGTTAAAAGGTCTTGTTATTTACTCAAGTTATCGTCCGGAAATGAAAATATGGGCGTGTCTCAGGCTGATAACTCCGTAAAAATTTGACGAAATTCGCCCATTAGCAATTCCAAAACAGATCTCTTTAAGGTCAATGCATATAGCAAGTTTGGTTAAAGTCCCTTGTTATATACTCAAGTTATCGTCTGGAAACGAAAATATGGGCGTGTCTCAGGCAGATAACTCCGTACAAATTTGACGAAATTTGCCCATTAGCAATTCCAAACCAGATCTCCTTAATGTCAATATATATACCATAGCAAGTTTGGTTAAAATGTTATTTACCCAAGTTATCGTCCGGAAACAAAAATATGGGCATGTCTCGGGCAGATAACTCCGTAAAAATTTGACAAAATTTGCCCATTAGCAATCCCAAACCAGATCTCCTTTATGTCAATGCATATAGCAAGTTTGCTTTAAATCCCTTATTTACTCAAGTTATCATCCGGAAATGAAAATACGGGCGTGTCTCAGGCAGGTAACTCCTTAAAAATTTGACAAATTTGCCCATTAGCAATCCCAAACCAGATCTCCACAATATCAATGCACATACCAAGTTTGGTGAAAATCCACTGACGTTTACTAAAGTTATCATCCGGAAACGAAAAATAGATGGACGGACGTACGACAGACGGACGGACCGACGGACGGACAGACACACGGACGTCCAACGTGAAACCATAATACCCAGCCACTATTGTGTGGTGGGGTATAAAAAAGTCTACTTTACTACCTATTGATGTGTCTTAAATCGTGTTGGATGAGTGGCAAACAGTGTAGACCCTGATCAGATGCCCCATTCTGCGGCATTTGCACGGGCCTGTCAGTCCCATTATTTAAGGTTATTACGGTAATTATAATATCATATCACCTCATTGCTCTGATTCTAATGAGTACAAGCAGTGCAATTTGAGCCTACAATGTGCATTCTGGTCTGTCTGTCTGTCTGTCTGAATATTTAGGGCCAATACAATAATGAACATAGCTTCAACTGAAAAATATTGGTATTTTTCTTCATTCGCTACAAACATACTGTAGTTAACCTAAGTATTTGGACAGACATCCTGAGCAATCAACACAGAATGTGGTATCAGATAAGACTTTACGCTGTTTGCCTTTCATTTTGAAGACTTCAGACTCATTAACAAGTAGTAAAATGAAGTTTCAAGTATTAGGACAAGTTTGGTAAATAAATACAATAAGTAACATTTTTTCTTGGAACTTTGAGATTATAAATGTCATGCTTGGCAAGCCCTGCCTGTTATTACTGACAAGGACTTAACCATATCACATAGCTCAGTGAGGTGCTTCTAATGAGTACCCACAACATATGTTTTTGTGGAGAAATAAGAAAAATATTAAAACTTTTTTTTTTCTTGAAAAAAGAACATGCTATTTCAAGACTTCTTAAGCTGACATATCTTGCCTGTTTAGCTTGGGCCCTCTGATCTGAGGTGACCTCGACTACTGGGATATTCTTCCACTGAGCTGTGATCATCTTGAAAACATCACCATCTTCATTCAAGACTCGGATCAACTTTTCATCTCCCGACAGATACGCAATCATCCTCAACTCAAGCTGGGAGTAGTCTGCCGCTAACAGTACACCACCTATCAGGAGAAGACTTTTGAATGGGAAAAGTTACATTTTTGGCAACTCTTGAAAGCCTTTTTTGTTTAACAAACTTGTTTCTCCTATTTCCACAATTTATATTTTACAGTCACACTCTAGCATGAAAACTGACAGACTTTAAAAACACAACACTTGGGTGGCAGCTACATTTTCTTTTTCATTAAAGAGTATCTCAAGAGAAACTGATTGTCATAAAATTAATTTCAAATTTCAAAACTGCAAACATTGTCAGACAGGTTTTACTAATTAACCCTTAAAACGCCAATCACAACTGCAGCAGATGACAATTTTTTTTTTTTTCAGAGAAAACAAGTCTTGATATTTCATGTGAATCATCTGCTTGGCAGATGATTCACATGAAATGTCAAGACTTGTTTTCTCTGAAAAATAAAAAAGAATTTTTGAATGTCGTCTGCTACAAATTTTGCTTGGCGCTTTAAGGGTTAAATTGGAAAAAATGCAGTTAGTTCAAATACTCCTGTTGCTTTCAATTGAAAATCATGAGAAGCGTAAATTACATGTACCCAACTTCATTAGCAATCTGGAAAGTGATCACACTAGCTGGAAGGCTTATATTATTGGCTGTGCATGTATGTAATGATTTACTTTCAGTACCTGTTGTCCAAATGGCTGGATAATGCAATGTTTTAAGAACAGTTCTGATGATTTGATTTGCATTTGGCACTGTAACATCATTTAGGTTAGTTGTGCAACAACTCCTTAAGTGTCGTAAGAAGACATTTGCTCATGATAACATAATTGTAGCCAGGAAGGTCTATAAAACATTTGCTTTAGAAGGATATACAGGGAAAGTACTGTGTTTTCAAAGTCTATGAGTATATTTGTTTTTTACTACTCACATTTTTTCATGAAAAATATCAGTGTATTTACAGCTCATCCAACTTTTTCAACCAATCAGATGACTGGCTTTCAAAATTTTGTTAACCCTTGTCATGCTGAATAAATTAAGATGCCACACCTACTTCTAATTTTCAGCCAGTCAAATACTTGATCTAGGTTGTTGATATAAATTCACATACTTAATGGCAAACAGTGCAGATCCAGATCAGTTGGCTTCTTCAGAAGCCAACTGATCTGGATCTACACTGCTTGCAAAGGCAGGGCATATCCAGGTTCAGCAGGACAAGGGTTAAGTTGGAATTTTACAACCCAGTCAACACAATCAACTGAAGGAGGAAAATGACTGTAGAAATTATTTTATGATCAGTCTCCATGACAGCTATGCGGCTGAATTGGGATTCAAACATGTGACCCCTGGATCTGCAGTCAGGCACAATGCCAACTCCACCACAGAGCCCTGCCTGGCTTTCACGAGCTCAATAAATTGAACTGCACAAAATTTCTGCTGTACCAACTATTTTTAATAGTCACATAATTTAGTTTACATAGGCAAAGATTATTTGACCTTTTCTTGTTTTAAAATAGCATTTTACTTCAGTAACAACCCTAAGTATTAGGACACACATGCCTGAGCAAACTGTGTAGACCTAAATTAGATGCCACAGGCATCTGTTCAGGGTCTACATTGTTTGCTACTCATCCAGCAATATTTTGGACATATCTACTGGTAATCAAATGGACATTTCCAAAATTTTAGGAAGAGCATGGTGAGGATGAAAGATGCCCCAATACTTAGCGTAAATTAAGAAATAAATTATTCCAAACTGTGCTCAAATGCCCAAGGTAAAGCATTGCTGAGTTTGGATTGTACCCATTTGAGCACGAGCGAGCATAGCGAGCGAGTGTTCAAATGGATACAACCCAAACTCAACTGTGCTTTATCTGTGGCATTTGAGCATGGTTCGGAATAATTTATTTCTTTTCTAACACCCCTCATTGAGCTAATACTTTGCATAAATGAGATTTTTTATTGAATTTTTTTATTACTTTTTTTTACCTGACTTCCCCTTTGGTCCTTGACATTAACTCTTAAGCATTACATCACGCGGTTACATAGTTATATGGTTCGATGACAAATATTCAAAATGGCGGATAACTTATGCAAATCAGCTGATGATGTAAACTATAAAAAGGATGTAAAATGTAAAAACTTGTATCCTGTGATCATGAAAGAATTGCAAAACGTACGAAATTGGAGTGCCACGATTGACCTAAGACGGACAGATATAAAACAGCAAAATAAGAATGTTAACTGACTTACTTTTGTTTTTGAACATGTCAACAAATACACGATGTAAACAATAAGTAAAAAGAATGTGTTTGAATGGGATAACTTGTAGAGGAACTCATCAGGTTAAAAAAAAAATAAAGTCAAAGAACCGCAGTGTTCACTGATCACTTTCTGTCTTACTAGATCTAATATAATTTATTATGTATATGAATGTTTCGACCAATATTGCAAGCTAGCGTTCATAGTTACCAGGGGTTCAACTCTTGTAACTGATTAGTTTCCCGTTGATAACGCGCGACGAAATTCCTATGCTCAAATACCTTAAATAAATCATGGCTAGAAATGTAAAGACAAGTAAGGAACAACACGAGCAGGGATGTTAGAATATGGTATTTGAATATGTAGAACTTTTATTATGACTAGAGAAAACGTATACCTTTAAAAGGGATAAACGCATGTCTCATACTGACTGAGAACATAATGGCAGTGCTATCATCTGTCACCCTAGCAACCTGTCGTTGACCAATCAGCTGCTGCAGCTTAGATTTACCTCCTCTGGTTTGTCTACTGACCACATTGGCTGGTGGACTTTCTCCAATTAAATCTACCAAAAAAGTCTGATCTATTATATTCAAAAAACTTATAATTAAAAAAAAACAAAAAAAACAAGAAAAAGAAAAATCATTGAAGCCTTGCAAGCATATATACATACATGTATGTATTCAGTTTCATGTCAGAATAAAGTATGATTCCTAAACTTTAAAAGGGTCCAACTATTGGAATCATTCTTTTACTGCAAATTTTTGTTTGGTAATCATGATGGTTACATTTACTTTCACAAATATAAAATTGTAGGCACAGCTGGCAAAAGATGCATTTTAAGTAGCATAAAATATAAAATGACAAACAGATATTTGTTGGCTAAAATCAACACACAGATTGATTGGCTGTTTGCATTTGACATACATGTAATGTCCCTTTTCTCATTTTGTTTGACTACTGTACAAGAGAAATCAATTCATGTCTGTGTTCATTCATATACCTGTTAACTTTTTCTTCACATATTCTGGCCTTGCCTTTGCAAACAGTGTAGATCCAGATCTATTAGCTACTGAAGAAGCCAAATGATCTGGATCTGCACTGTTTGTCATGAAGTATGTGAATTTGTATCAACAACTTGGATCAGTTAATTTTCTTGGCTAAAAATTAGAAGTGGGCATGGCATCTTCATTTATTCAGGACGGTAACAGTAAATTTTAAAATGACCCAATTATAATCATTTGGTAAATCTCCAACTTCATCTATATGTATGGTAATATTCAGGAAAGGCAACAGATCACAGAAAAAGCACTCACAATGCATCCAATCAGATTACACAAAACAATACCACAGAAAAACACAGCAACAGAAACAGAATGAACAAAGCAAATTAGAAACTGCAACAGAAATACCCCCTTGAAATGGTCAACTTTTAAACTGTTGGTTGGCAAGAGGGGAGGACTATAACCTTTACCACTCCCTGGGCAAATGAAGCAGACTATAAATTGATATTTTTCTTATTTTTTTTTCAGGATTTGAAATTTCATGCAAAACTGTCTCCACTGAGAGATTGTCCTGTGTGACAGGAATGTTAGGGTATGATCTATGATCTGTATTCTGTGTGACAGGTGTGTTATGATCTCAGGGACAATGTAATAGCTCTTTCATTAAGCAAGCTAAAAACCTCAAACAATCACTTAGTATTCCTACCTGGCATTTTTATCTCAAAATCTTTAGGTATATTCTGCAAGTTGGGTTCTGACAAACTGACTCTACCTGTCGCTGAGTGGAGTTGGATTTCACCAAAGATACGATACATGTCCAGCTGGGAACATAACACCTTGAAATGTCAACAAGAAAATGTGCATGTATAAACAATAATTTTCATGAACTTGACATATATTTTACAAATACCAGTTCAATTTTAGAGTTTCTACTTTAATTTATTCTTCTAAATTCTCAAGCAGAAACATAAGACGTAGCTCTTGATAAGGTGCTTTTTTCAACCAAAAAGTATCTATATTTTTCTTATTTCTCAACAAAAACATATGTTGTGGGTACTCATTGGAAGCGCCTTGCCAAGGCGCTTCTAAAGAGTACCCACAACATATGTTTTCATGGAGAAATATAACAATTATTTTCCAGATACCCACTCTTATCTAGACTATGTAACACATACATGTATACCTTAAAATCTTGGGTAATAGTGTAGACACAGATCAGCCTATTCTAATGGAGTAGTCTACTAGGCGTCTGCAGTATTTGCTGTTCCACCAGCAAATTACTGACGCACCACTTGATATTCAAACTAACTTTTTTCTGATTTTAGAATAGAAATGGAAAGCAGCTAAGACATCTGAATATTTACAAGAGTCAACCTGTTGAAAACTGGAGACCCCTAAACAGGTAAGTAACAAACAGTGCAGACCAAGATCTGATGCCGCAGAAAGTGGTGTCTGGTCAGGGTCTTTACTGTTTGCAAATGGCTCTACCTTTTTTCTTTACAACTATTTATATCATATAGCCTGACACACCTAAAATCACAAATGGACTCATCCAATATACAGTGTGGGAGAGTTTATTAATAGATCAAGAGGAATTGATGCAGGGGAGGGAACTTTCAAAACTTTTGTCTCCCCTCTGAAAAGGGGTCTACTCTAAAGGAAAGAATTTGCTCCCCTTGCGAACAAATTCTTTCCTTTAAGAGTAGACTACTTTACAGCAGGAGCTTTTATGTGCCAGAGAGCAAACAGGAAATCACAAAGTTGTCTCCCTTTTACAATATGGCATAAAATCTACCAAGCATATCCCGTCCCTTTACAATACACTCTAGTTAATCTTAAATGACAATTTAGGGTCCAAAAACATAATCTTTCAGGACAGGTGGTCTCTTAATTGTTTGTGTTGAGGATTGGTCAATGGGGTCATGTCGAACCCAGTAAGTGGCCTCTAAAGACAAAAGTAGTCTTTTAAGACAAGTCAGACATAATAGGTATATTTTCTACATATGTTTACATTTTGTATGGTCAGTTATTACCACATGCTTCTTATATTCTTTGATCTCAGTGCGTCTAATGAGTACCCACAAGATGTGTTTTTGTGAGAAATAAGAAAAATATTTACCTGATATCCACTCTTATCTAGACCTATGCTTTCTTTAATATATTTTTATATAGGTAAAAAACCTTTTTGACCTGGAGCTACATAAGGCTGAAGTTACCTTTTCTTTCTGTAGAGGAAATACAACTTTTGTCAAGGCATTTGTAATTCTTCTCCATTCCAGTATAACGCCAGGTAATGGGTGTAACTTTTTCAGTTTCTCCAAGATCTCCTTAGATGTACTGAACTGGCATTTCTGTCGCCCCTTTCTTGGGCCTCCTCTCTTGTTTGGGACCAGAGTTCTTGCTGCAGGGCCAGCACTGGGGTCCCCATTTGGAGGTAGCTGCAGCTCGATGAACAGAACCTAATGAGTGTAATATGAGCCACAACATGAGAAAATGCACCTTCTGACATGTGCACCCAACACAGACTCAAAGCAAACTGTGCATCTGCACAGTCTAATCCAAGTCTTCACTAGCCAACTGAGAAAACTTTGCATCCTTGGCAACTGAAAATACACAGTAAAGATTCTGATCAGACTGTAGAATGTGATATCTGATCTGAATCTTTGCTGCATGTCAGAAGGTATGTTTTCTAACCTTGCATCTCACACATAGCTGCAGATAAGGCACTTTTTTCATTCAAAATATACTTATATTTTTTCTTATTTCTCCACAAAAAACATATGTTGTGGGTACTCATTAGAAGCACCTTGGCGAGGTGCTTCTAATGAGTACCCACAACATATGCTTTAATGGAGAAATAAGAAAACTATTATGTGATACCCCATCTTATCAGGAGATATGCTTATGTACCCTATTTTGCTTTCAACATCTTTCAGAAAGTTGTTTTTGCTTGGCGCTTTACACAGAAGAAGTAAATTTGCAAACTTTTGTCATAATTTAATGCAAAACTATTTGTCGTAAATACCTATGCACAAAAAAATTCATTCTAGTCATTGTTTTTTCTAAAAATCAAATATTTTTACTTTTTTCCCCAAAGTAAAAATGAATGCACATTATACAGACATCTGTAGGGTAAGTAACTTGGAGGCAGATTTTCAACAAGTTCTGCTTGTTCAATGTTTTGAAATTTTCACAATTTTGTTGTGAAACATCAAAATTTAAAATTCAGTAAAGAAAAATAAAAAATATTTTCTTAGACAAAGTTCCAAAAATAAATCACTTTATTTATTTACTTATGGCCAAAAAATGGTCTTACTTATACAGCATAAGTCAGACCATTTATTGGCCATAAGCTTAATATTAGGGTAATTATTTGAGAACCAAATGCAGAAACAGAAAAGACAAATGGTTTCTGATAAGATGTGGTCAATCAGAACAAAATATTTTCATTTAAAATAAAACGCCAAGCAAAAATCACCTTTCCGAGTGATGTCGAAAGGACAGCAAATATTCTGAAACCATAAGGAGAATAGAAACATCTCTCTAAGAGGAATAATTCTAACAAAATATCTACTTCCCTTTTCATGGGGTGAAGGGGAGCTACTCTGAAAGGAAACAATATGATGGTTCTGGGAGGAGTTTCTTAAAGAGTAGCCCCCATTTTTGGAAGGTTTCAAATACTAGGGAGGCAACTTCCTGTCTGTGAAAATTGTCTCCCTTTGCAAAATGGCAACAAAATCTTTAAGGTGTGTTCAATCCCCTTAACTCCTTACCATATTGTAATAAAATTTTAACATTTCCAATCAAATACATGGTGTTGTGCTTTAACCCATTGTAGACTGAACTAGTAATGGTTTTTCCAGAGAAAATGGATGTCACCCAACAATGAATTTTCAGCTTTTCTACTGTTCAGACTTTGAAATTAGGTCAAGGTCACCAAAATTTAACCAGTTCTATGTTATGTTCCAATCATATATCCATGAAAATTTAGTTAGAATCCAACCACTGGTTGACAAGATATTGTGCAGACAAGAAAGTATCATGTCAATGCCAACACCAATGCCGACCCCAATGAGATCAGCACCAGAATCCATATGCGCCCCCTCCCCGTAGGTTGAGGGACATAATGAACTCCCAAACATTATATATTGGAAGATTCTAATTTCAATTTTTGGTATGTCTGGCTATGTGAATAAGATATTCCTAGAGAAAAATGGTTGAACTATTTGCAACAGTGGAGACTCTGGTCAGTCTGTCCTAATTCTTAGGGAAAATCTGGTTATTATAAATTTCTCCATGAATACAAACTTGTGGTTGGTTATTCAAAACAATTGCATACAAACTTGTGCTTGGATCTCAATACAATCATCACAAAGGTAGAAACTAAGATGCAAGTAAGTCCTTTCATTGGTTTAGAGCTTAATGGCCCAGTCAACACTGTTAAGGTCATTTCAAGCCCGTCAGTAAAACTACTTACTCTTTTCCTGGACAAGTTTAGTCCTGTAAGTGTTTAATCAGTACTTGGTAGAAACTGACAACTACCCTTCTTGAATCAGTGGACAGGGGAGAATCATCACAGAAAATATTTTCTGATCAATCTACATGAAAGAATGTTGCCAGACTGGTAGGGATCGAAACCAGCCTCCTGATCACCAGTCAGATGCACATCCAACTGAGCCACCTAGGCCAACAACAAATGAGTCTAACCTAAGTACAAAATCATTAAAAACATAATTGCGATTAGAAAAATATATTTAAAAGAACATCTTCAAGCTAGAGAAAAATACTTAAAAAGGAAAATTTCAACATTTAAGTGGACTGGTAGTTTCTACCATCTTTTACAACTTATGTGACTTCCTGTTTGCTTTCCTTCACATCAAACCCATTCAAAAAGTGGTCTATTCTAAAAGGAAAGAATTTATTTCAATTGGGAGCAAATTCTTTCCTTTTGGAGTCCGACCCCTTTTTCAGAAGGGTGACTAAATAAGTTTGACAGTTATCTCCCCTGAAAGAGTACCCATTCCCCATGAGCTATTAAAAAACCTGATAACATTAAGCCTGGTCATTCTGAACCTGGATATACCCTCTTTCTGCAAACAGTGTAGATCCACATCAGTCTACTTCTGAAGGAACCTACTAATCTGCACTGTTTTTCATCAAATACAGGAGACTCTCATTATCTCGACTTCCCTTATCTTGAATAACCGCTAATCTCCAAGTGGAATTCTGGTCCCTATTTTAACATGGAATCTAACAACAGGTAACAAAATGTTGTTAAAAAGAGGAGAAATTACTCCTAGGGAGCAATTTCTCCTCTTTTCCACAATATTTTCATTAAACCTATTACTCAAGGAGTCAAATTACATGCTCATTTGCTAAATGTGATTGTTCTGTTTATTTTATCCTAAAATCTGATATGTCGAGATACAGATATCTTAAAGTATTTCAGAGAATTTCTTGGACTTTGAGATATTGGAGTTGACCGTATGTGAAACATTGTAGATCCAGATTAGTGGGCTTCTAGGAAGCCATCTGATCTGGATCTGCACTGTTTTTTTATTATTTAAATTTGTATCAACAACCTGGATCAAGTAATCTGATTGGCTGAAAATTAGAAGTGTGCATGACACCTTTATTCAGCATGGCAGGAGTTAACAAAATATAACAAAACCTGTGATATATCTTCTGGAGCAGAGAGGGAGAAGGGATGTCCAGCTAATGTATAAGCCTGCTCTTCAAGGGCAGATAACTTGGCTGTCATTATGTTCTTCTGGCATTCACTCTCCTCTTCGCTGAAACCTGGAAGAATAGGAAACTAGAATTGAACTGCAGTATGAGACAAAATGAGCTGGCACACAAGAAAGGGACATTACGTTTGTCAGTTTGTGGTTCTTCAAATGCACATACACCGTCCCCTTTTTGAGCTACATGAAAATATATGTTGTGGGTACTCATTAGAAGCGCCTCAGCGAGGCACTTCTAATGAGTACCCACAACATATGCTTTCATGTAGAAATAAGAGATATCAGCATTTTTCGGAAGAAAGAAGCGCTCTATCTGTTGCTATGAATGTTTCTGTAAATGGACAGTGAATGCCACTTAAAACTGCCCAAAGGCACAGGCTGATCTGAGCATCTGGGCCCAGTTGTTCAAAGCTACGATGTCGTTAGTTAACGATTCGTTAAAATTTACATCAAGTGATACGCAAATATGCCGTATTTTTTTGCTGAAAAAATGTGAGTAGCTTTTGCAGTGCAAAAACTACTCACATTTTTTCAGCAAAACATATCAGGATATTGTATATTGAATCTGCTAAAACAGTTAACGAAATGACCCTTAATGAGCTCGTTAAGCTAACGACGCTTTGAACAACTGGGCCCTGATCTCCATATATTCCCCTAAGGTACATCTTCACACAGTGTGGCTGACTGAATACATGGAGGAAACATAGTTGTACTGAACATCTACATTTTTACATGGAAACATAATGAATTCAACCCTTTCATCCTTCAGTTTCTGAAGTAGAATCTTCTATTAGTGAATTTGGATTTGTCCATTGTTGCAAAATGGGGTTATTCAAAAATCAAAAACAGAATGGCATACAGTATAGATCCAGATGAGATGGCTCGTTACAAGCTGTCTCGTCTGGATCAAAAGTTTGCAAAGGTATATGTTTTGATCTGCAGGACTGAAAGAGTTAAGGTGAATGGACACATGCCAAAGAGCGCACTCTAAGCTGAGATTTCATCTGCCAGTTCAAACGGATACCACTCCAGCAAAAAAGGATCTGCTTCCCTGGTATATCAATCCCTTTTCACGGGTGCTACTCTTAGAGGAAAGAATATATTCGCCTGTCTTTACTTCCTTAAAGAGTAGCCTTTATAAAAAGGGAGGCAAATTTTTTGTTAGAGTGACCTCCCTTGGTGGTATATCCATTTACATTAACATTGCTATCTTAATCTAGAGCTCTATGTCCACGATATCTGTCCCCAAAAACCTGAATATTTTGAATTTTGAACACAAATGCATGCATCCAAAACTCTGCACCAATATGGGCATATAAGAGGATTATCCAATGTTCTGTAGAGGCTGCATCTTGACACCACTTGTGCAAAAAAAGATCAGATTACATCAGATCAGATCAGATCAGACCAGATGGCTGTCTGTCTGTCTGTCTCTTTCTTTCTCTCTTTCTCTCTACCCATCTATTTATCTATCTATCTTCCAGTGTTGGCCACTGCAATTCATCAAGTATCTTGTCAATATGCCTGGGCGTCAACAGCATCTGCAAGTCTAAAGGGCAGCAGTCCTCTGTACCTTCTCAATTTAATCTTTTACAGCCTGACTGTATGGATTCCAAAGTGGAACCACTTAGTCCAGTTTGAGATCCCCAAGTGTTTTGTATGTAGTTTCCTTGGTTTCTCTGGGTGGCAGAGAAAGGTTCTGGTGGAGAAAACCAAGGCTCTGTGTAGTTCTAGAATAAATATCTTAGACATGCTGACCCAAATCCAAATTGTCTGAAACTGTCTAAACACCCAGGTACACTGAACCCTCGTTGCAATGACAGCACTTGTTTCCAAAGACGTTGCCATTAAAATGAATTTGTTGTTGTACAGAATACTTAAATAAAACTGCAAGCCATGCACCATGCCCCGCCACAGGGATATATTCCCTATGTACTTCTGTAGTATAAGGGCTGAAAACAATCTAAGTTAAACATGAAGAGAAGCATTAAACAGTTATTTCATAACTCAAAAAAAAAAAAAAAAAAAAAAAACACACCAAAAGGTCTAAGTTAAAAATGCAATAAAAAGTGATAAAAAATAATTTCAGGATTCTGAAAAAAAAAACAATATGCATATCTTCAGACCATCCTAAAAGCGTGTGTAAAGTTTCAAAAGGATCGGCCTGAAAATGTAGGAGGAGTTGCGCATACAAGGTACATACTCCCTATACATTTCTGTAGTATTAGGGCTCGCAAAAAGTCTAAGTTAAAAATGCAAAAAATGTAATAAAAAATAATTTCAGGATTCTGAAAAAATAATATGCATATCTTCAGACCATCCTAAAAGCACCTGTAAAGTTTGAAAAGGATTGGCCTAAAACTGTAGGAGGAGTTGCGGGCAGAAGGTACATACTCCCTATACATTTCTGTAGTATTAGGGCTTGAAAAAAGTCTAAGTTAAAAATGAAAAAAATGTAATAAAAAATAATTTCAGGATTCTGAAAAAACAATATGCATATCTTCAGACCATCCTAAAAGTGCCTGTAAAGTTTGAAAAAGGATTGGCCTAAAACTGTAGGAGGAGTTGTGGGCAGAAGGTACATACTCCCTATACATTTCTGTAGTATTAGGGCTCGAAAAAAGTCTAAGTTAAAAATGAAAAAAATGTGATAAAAAATAATTTCAGGATTCTGAAAAAACAATATGCATATCTTCAGACCATCCTAAAAGCGCCTGTAAAGTTTGAAAAGGATTGGCCTAAAACTGTAGGAGGAGTTGCGGGCAGAAGAATGGTGGGGGCGCTGACGGACGGACACTCAAAATTTCAGAGGGTATAACATAATACCCCGCCACTTTTTTGGTGGCGGGGCATAATAACAGACTGGGCCCAGTTGTTCAAAACTAACGATGTCGTTAGTTAACGATTCGTTAAAATTTACACTGAGTGATACGCAAATACGCTGAAAGTTTTTGCTGAAAAAATGTGAGTAGCTTTTGCAGTGCAAAAGCTACTCACATTTTTTCAGCAAAAAATATCAGGATATTGTGTTTTGAATCCGCTAAAACAGTTAATGAAATGACCCTTAACGAGCTTGTTAAGCTAACGATGCTTCAAACAATTGAGCCCTGATATGTAAGAAAGGTTTTGATTTGTTATTTTCTCGTAGAACATATGTTTTAGATAATTGTTAGAATTGCCTCAGTAATGTGATTCTAACAAAGACCCAAAACATATGTTTATTTAAAGTATTAAATACATTATTCTTGCATAATTTGTGACTAATTGTTACCTCTTAAGCAAAGGTTTCGTGACAGTCAAATTGTCATTATAATGAATTTTGTTGTTGTATAGAGTGTCAGTATAAAGAGGGTAGACAGTATTTAGGAGATTGAATCTATTCGAAAGTTTGACTGTGCACAATCTTCTTCACAAGTTATGTTCCTATACAGGACACATTTATCTCGAACAGATATCCTGAAGACCTTTAAATGCAAACAGATATACTGAAGACCTTCAGTTATCTGGGAGATCACTGATGGTAAAAAAGTTTGATGTAGGAACAGTATAACGATAGTCAATCTCTGGCAGTTTCAGTAAGTCACCTTTAATTTATTGTAAATCAACATAGCAGGTCCATCGGAGAAAAACTTAGAAGCAATTTCTAAGTTTAAACGGCCAGTCAGTGCTGAATAAAATGAGACAAGAATTCCTTCTTCTTGTCAGCTTTTTATTTAAAAGTTAGCCCCATTATAGAAAATAAGAAGAAAAACAGAAAAAAAAAAATGATTTTACCTTAAATCAACCAAGGTAAGGAAAATAAACAATTTTGTAAAGGGAGGCAGTTAATAAATATCCTAGACATGCTGACCCAAATCCAAATTGTCTGAAACAGTCTAAATACCCAGGTACAGTGAACCCTCATTGCAATGACAGCACTTGTTTCCAAAGACGTTGCCATTAAAATGAATTTGCTGTTGTACAGAATACTTAAATAGCAAACTGATATGTAAGAAAGGTTTTGATTTGTTCTTATTTTCTCGTAGAACATATGTTTTGGATATTTGTTAGAATTGCCTCAGTGAGGTGATTCTAACAAAGACCCAAAACATATGTTTATTTAAAGTAGTAAATACAATATTCTTGCATAATTTGTGACTAATTGTTACCTCTTAAGCAAAGGTTTCGTGACAGTCAAATTGTCAATATAATGAATTTTGTTGTTGTATAGAGTGTCAGTATAAAGAGGGTAGACAGTATTTGGGAGATTGAATCTATTGGAAAGTTTGACTGTGCACAATCTTCTTCACAAGTTATGTTCCTATACAGGACACATTTATCTGCGAACAGTTATTCTGAAGACTTTTAAATGCGAACAGTTATCCTGAAGACCTTTAAATGTGAACATATATCCTGAAGACCTTCAGTTATCTGGGAGATCACTGATGGTAAGTTTGATGTAGGAACAGTTTTCATTGGATAACGATAGTCAATCTCTGGCAGTTTCAGTAAGTCACCTTTAATTTATTGTAAATCAACATAGCAGCTCCATCGGAGAAAAACTTAGAAGCAATTTCCAAGTTTAAACGGCCTGTCAGTGCTGAAAAAAATGAGACAAGAATTCCTTCTTCTTGTCAGCTTTTTATTTAAAAGTTACCCCCATTATAGAAAATTAGAAAAACAGAAAAAAAATGATTTTCATCTTAAACCAACCAAGGTAAGGAAAATAAACAATTTTATAAAGGGAGGCAGTTAAATTCTTCCCTTTGTAAAATCTTGATGAAAACGTGAACTGATAATACCCAACAAGTATCATGAGGCAAGCAGATAACTCTGTCAAAAATTAATGAAATCTAACCATCAGCAATCCCAAACCAGATCTCCACAATATCAATGCATATACCAAGTTTGTTGAAAATCCATTGATATTTACTCAAGTTATCATTCAACAAAATTATGGATGGATGGACACACATACAGACAAACACACAGACAACCAACGTGAAACCATAATACCCTGCCACTATCATATAGAGTAGTAGAATAAAAGATAAAAAAAAGTTTGTAAAGGAAAGCAAATCAAACAGCCCTTACAACAATGGTCATTTCCAAATTAGACTGCAGGTAAATCTATTTTTTATATTTCAGGATGAAAGCAACATTACTTACCAAATCCATTTAGCTCCATCCTACACAGGGATATAGCAGCTGGCATCTCCACATCACAGAATGATGAATATAAGCCATCCTTCAATAGGCATGCCCTGAAGTACTCGGCGAGATGTCGAACAAGTACACATTCTGTTGTAGCTCTGTAGCGCCCTGAACCCGGGTTCTGTGGGTTCATACCTATACTGCCATAACCTATTCCTCCACCAATACCTGTTAATACAAGCAAGACCAACTTGGGAATAGTCAAAAAAAAACCTAGCTTAAGATAAGGCTCTTTTTAACCAAAAAGGATTGATATTTGTTTTTATTTTTCCACAAAAACATATTGTGGGTACTCATTAGAGGCACCTCTATGAGGTGCTTCAAATGAGTACCACAACATATGTTTTTGTGGAGAAATAAGAAAAATTTTTACTTGATACACTCCTTTATCTAGAGCTATAAACAGCTATGTACTGAACAGGGTGGACCTGGGCATGCTTGCACAATAGTATGGTATGGTTGACTAGTCTATGGAAGAATTTCCGTTGCAGTTGCTCTTTGTTTCACCCCTTAAAACTTACATCATAACGATGATGAAGATTTTTGTCAGTAACTAATTCTTCAGAATCTTGCTGAACAAACTAGGATTTTATGAAATTCAGAATATAAACTCACTGTTATAGGGACTGTCTGTTTTTCAAAAAATCGGAATTCTGAAACTTGACATATATTGAGACAATTCGACCATCCATGTTGATATTCATAACACTAATTATCTAAGCGTACTTGGTCGAAGTATATTCTGACAATTCGACCATCCATGTTGATATTCATAACACTAATTATCTAAGTGTACTTGGTCGAAGTATATTCTGACAATTCTACCATCCATGTTGATATTCATAACACTAATTATCTAAGTGTACTTGGTCGAAGTATATTCTGACAATTCTACCATCCATGTTGATATTCATAACACTAATTATCTAAGTGTACTTGGTCGAAGTATATTCTGACAATTCGACCATACATGTTGATATTCATAACACTAATTATCTAAGTGTACTTGGTCGAAGTATATTCTGACAATTCTACCATCCATGTTGATATTCATAACACTAATTATCTAAGTGTACTTGGTCGAAGTATATTCTGACAATTCGACCATCCATGTTGATATTCATAACACTAATTATCTAAGTGTACTTGGTCGAAGTATATTCTGACAATTCTACCATCCATGTTGATATTCATAACACTAATTATCTAAGCGTACTTGCTCGAAGTACATGTACCTTCAATAACTAGAATATGTATGTAGTTTGCATTTTTTGAGAAAGACAGTTCTACATGAACATGTTTAGTTCCCTGAGTGGTTTTCTGCTGCATTATGCACTCTTCATGATTTTGCTGTAAAGCTGAACAAATGTTATCATTGCAACTAAGTGCATACATATTGCATGCCATAGTGATGATGTAGGATGGTGGGAGTGTGTTTGAGCATTCTATTCTTAATCAAGAGCAGTTCATGTATTTAAACCCATATCTGGTGCTTTCAGAGGGCTGTTTTCCATGACTTTTGGCTTATCCTGAATATCTCTATATGGCTGCATATGGGATGATAGCCCTGTAATCATAATAGCCACAACTTGAGAAAGCGTACCTTCTGATATATGTCCCTAACAAACACTTAAATCAGCCTGTGCATCCGCACAGTCTGAACAAAATCTTCATTGTCCTCATGAAGAATATTTGCAGCCTTGGCTTTCCAAAATGTGCCCATTTAAGATTTTGATCAGACTGCGCAAATGCGCAGGCTGATCTGAATCTTCACTGGGCGCATATCTGAAAGTAAGTTTTCTGGATGCTACCTGTATGGTCTCGCTTTACTGTTGACTGCTCCGCAGCAGAATTTCTGTTGCAATAGCCCTTTATTCATTCTATTTTTCATGAAGTGCTGTTTTGTGTTGTTTAATGCATTTAAATTTAACCATTTCACCCCTGTGTTTCTGAAATGGACCCTTCCATGATAATTGAATTTAGACACCTCCACTGTTCCAAATAGGGTGTTAGACAAAAGTCAAGAACAAAGTGGGAAACAGTGTAGATCCTGATGAGATGGCTTGTCTGTATCTACAATGTTTGCATAGACAAATGTGTTCGTTTGCAGGGGTTGAACGAATTAAACCCATTTCCAGGGCCTTAGATGGGCTGTATTCCATGATTGAAGCTATTCTTTAGTATCTCTACATGTTTGAGGAGACAATATGCATGAAATGCCAAAGCTTATTTTTGGGGATAATATTTTAAAATGTTGTCTGCTGAAATTTTTATCAGCATGCAGTGTTAAAAGACTAAAAGATTGTACCAAACTGCTATTATAGCTGGTTTGCACTGCAAGGCAGTACAAGTGTATTATATACCTATATCCATGACAGTCTCCCTCAAACTGAAATTCGTCTCTGAATATCTAGGAATCTGAGAATCATGTGACATGACACTGAAGGATCTTTAGTACTTATGTTGGTTATTTACGTGGGTGCCAAATATTACAATCACCATTAATTTTCCACATCCTGGAATTAAGCCTGGGCCACCGGACTCAAAGTCCTGCACTCTATTATGTCGCTATAAAAAGCTGGCTTGCACCCAAGGCAGTACAAGTGTTATATACCTATATTCAGTTACATGAGTAATCAAATTTTACTGACCATGTAGCATATGGACCTCAGTTGGTAACAAGTTGGTGACCATTCTGTGTAGATTCTTCTCACTGGCTCCTGGATCTAACATCCAACATGCAATCCTGGGGTCTTCAAACTTTCCCTTAGGTGGGAAACCAAGACCATTCACAAGAGCTCTGAAATCATAGGTACTGAATCATGAAAAGTGTAAGATTTGGTAGTAGCTGGCATATGCCAAAACTGAATGCTACTCAATGTTAAATGAAATAGTTTTTTTTAACAACTGATCAATAAAAACATGAAATGATAGTACCCTGCCATTATTGTGTTATGGCCAGATTGCTCTGTCAAAAATTGACAAAATTTGCCCATTAGCAATCCCAAACCATATCTCCACAATATCAATGCACATACCAAGATTGGTGAAAATCCATTGATATTTAATTATTGTCCGAAAACGAAAATATGGACAAGTAGTGGGCAGATAACAGATAGCAGAGTAATTTGCCCAGAAGTTAAACTCATTAGGTAAAGCCCCTCATCTAATCTTGCTCTCTGTGGACCAGCATCATGTTTTTGTGATACAATACATTAGACTTCCTTCTATTCTTACTTTAAAGCCATTTATTTTGTGATACAATTTCAAAACAAATAATTCAACTGACTCATTCAAAAGGAGTCAAACATGCACATCCGTAAGTTGACACAGAAGTTGATACAACCTTTGGAGAATCACGTTGTATAGTCACAGTACAAAGAGAATATTTATATTATAACTCCTAAAATATTACGCAAAATTGTAGCAGACAGATTCTACATTTTGTTCTATCATTTTTTCAGAAAAATTAAGACCTTGTTTTGTGTTTGTTTATGTTGAGGCCAAGTCAATCCAATGGGGTCATGTCGAGCACGGTCAGTTTACCTAACTACTAGTTAACCAGTATTGTGCACATTATTCCACAAGAAACTGACAAATGCCCTTCTTGAATCAGTGGAAGGGAGAGAATAACCTTATTTTCATGATATTCATGATCAATCTCCACGAAAGAATGTTGCCAACCCAGCAGGGGTCGAACCCAGAACCTCCTGATTACCAGTGGGACCCACATCCAACTGAGCCACCGAGGCTGGCAATATGACTTGATATTTTATGTGAATTGTCTGCTAGGCAGTTTCTCTAAAAATTCAAAATATTGACTGCTACAATTGTGATTCGCACTTTATGGGTTAATGTTGTCTTTGTAGAATCACCAGGTGTATAGTCAACAGTACAGAGAGAAAATACATTTTAGGCAAACATATTTTGACTGGCTTTCATCAGAAGCATTTAGAGAGAGGAAAATCAATTACAAGCATTGATAGCCTTTGATTGTTTTTCTTGTATATCTGGTAAAAAAAAAAAAAAAAAAAAGGAAAAAAAATTAACACTTTTCAGTCACTAATAACAGCTTGCACATCTCTAATATTAATATAGATCGAAATTTAGTCACTATCATGTGGCGGGGTATAAAAAACAGGGAAGATTTGCATCAGACTCTGAAATATAGATCAAAGTATTTTCATAAGAAGTAGGGTGCCAGGTTAGTTTGTTTATGATAAGGTTTTATGACCCAGTCAACCCAATGGGGTCATGTCGAGCGTGGTCAGTTTACCTAATCGCACTTTTACTGGGCAGGCTTAGTCTTCTAAGCAGTTAACCAGTACTGTGCACTTTCTTTTGCCAGAAACTGACAATAGCATGTGTTACGGCTACGGGAAATGGAGCTTAACAATGCGGTTGATGTAAAAAAATGCCAGTCATTGTATCATGAACAAAAGGTCATCATAAAATGATACCACAATGTTTGAGTTCATGTTGGGGAAAAATGTATGGCAGGTATGATGATTACAGATGTAACAGTCATTCAGAAATGGACCTGAACACTAGGGCTGATACAACTGTTAATGAATGGCTGGATGATCGGACTCATATATCACACCTGCTTTACCAAGCAGGTGCAACAAAAAAGAAAAGTAAACAGGTCAGTCATCTAGTACTCTTACCTGTACTGTGTTTTCACATCAAATATAATCATGGTAACAGCATCATCTTTACATTTCTCCTGCTGCAGAACAGACTTGATCGCCTTCTGACGAATAGAGAAGCTAATATCAGGGTCAGATGGGGGTGGGGCTAAACTGTCATCTGGATCTCCTAAATATTTCAAAAGTATTTCAAAATGTTATCAGCTGCAGTTGTGATTTGTGCTTTAAGGATTAAGTTTGTATACATTGTAATTGCACAACTGAAGCAGAAAACATTTTGATTTTTTTTTCTTCATTACTTTTCAGGCTTGGAATTTCATGCAGACAATTCACATAAAATGTCAAGCCTTATTTTCTCTAGGAACAATAAAAACTAATTCAGACTGTCATCTGCTACAATTCTGCTTAGCACTTTAAGGGTTTAATTGAAAGTACTTGCTAAGTCTGATCTTGTTATATCATTATATTTTGATGTCATTTAATGATCATGTGATGTTGTATGAGTCAATGTATTCACTAAAGAGTGAAAAACATCATGTCCCAATAGTTAACTACAGGTTTTTTTTTCTGAGAATGTAAATATTTCCAAATGTTTCTGTACATTTCATTGAATCTTCTTCTCCAAATAAGACAGTTTAAATGGACTGCAAAGCTATGGTTTATGGTGAAACCATTATTAAGGGGACTGGATACACTTGGTAGATTTTCTGCCATTTTATACAATAGGGACAACTTTTGTGACTTTCTGTTCACTTTCCTGCACACCAGTCCTATTCTGTAAAGGGATCTACTCTTAATGGAAAGATCTTGCTCCCAAAGAGCCAGTCTTCTTCCAATAACTCTTTGCATGATGAGTAATTTTGCCTACTTTTTTGTTGTCGGTGGATTTTTTTTTTTTTAAATTAACTTTTTGAAAAAAAAAATCTTTCAGGAATACCATTAAGAGTGTCAAACAATTTGGATCCAGATCAGGGCCTGATCTGGGTCCAAACTGTTTGCAAAGGTTATCAGTAGACGACAAAAGTTGCCACTAGTGGGGAAAGAGTTAAAGTGTGTCAATTCACTTTAAGGTTTTGTGTTATCACTTAAAATCAACAAGCAGTGTAGGCCTAGATCAAGAGCAGTTTGATCAGAGTCTAAAATACTTGCTGTTCAGCCAGTGCTTTTGATACACATCAATAGGTACATGTAGTCAAAAGGACTTGTTCAAATTTCAGAATTTCTATTCTAAGTATTCAGACAGTTATGCCTGAGCAAACAATGTAGACACAGTTTGATCAGGGTATGTCATTTTTATGAGGTAGACAACTTGCATGTTTTGCTGTTTGCTTCTTTGCACACCAGTCCTCTTCTGAAAAGGGGTCTACTCTAAAAGGTAGGAATTTGCTCCCCTTTTTCTGAGAAGGGGTCTACTTTAAAGGGAATTTCTGAAGAGGGGCAGAAACAATTCTGACAGAGTTGCCTTTCCTAAAAGTGTATTAACCCATTGTATACTGAATAGACTCTCCCATACTATATATTGGAAGAGTCCAATTTCAATTTTAGGTACGTCCAGCTATGAGATTTACATATTCCTAGAGAAAAATGGCTACACTATTTGCAAACATGGCGACCCTGATCAGAAGCCACATTCTGCGGTGTCTGATCTGGGTATGCATTGTTTGCCAATTACCCTTTTACAGATCTCTCAACTAAAATGGGTTAAGATTCTATAGCTGAGTTTACCGTGAGGCTCTTCATGTGTCAGAGCTATATAATAGGCATCTCTGTTCTCCCAGGATACCGCGACACCTACAAGCATCAGTCTGTCATCTAACATTATTCCACCGCTGTCCTCCACTGATTTACCTGGTGTGTTACCTGAAACAACCACATCAACTACAAAGTTCAGTTAGCCGGCCTCAGTGGCTCAGATGGATGTGCATCTGACTGGTGATCAGGAGGTTACGGGTACGACCCCTGGCCGGTCGGCAACATTCTTTCGTGGAGATTTGATTATGAAATATTTTCTACAGTCATTCTCTCCCTTCCACTGATTCAAGAAGGGCAGTTGTCAGCTTCTGGCTAAAGAATGTGCACAATACTGGTTAACCGTAGAGGACTAAGCCTGCCCAGTAAATTTGTGGCTAGGTAAATTGACCACACTTGACATGACCCCACTGGGTTGACCAGGCCAAACCGCAAGACAAACAAACAAACAAATATCAGTTCAAAGTTCCAGATAAGGGGAATACTCAGAATGAAATTTCTGTTATTTATGCACCAGATAAGGGGAGGAATAGAATGCTAGGTGGTAGTAAATGTTGATGTCTGGACGAACAAATAGACCAATGGAAAACTGGAAGCCTATAGCTCATCAGCTTACTTAAGAAGGTGTAGCAAAAAATAACATTTTTTTGGTTGAAAAAAAAAGTGCCTTATCCTGAGCTATACTATGTGCAGGGATGTGGAATTATCAAATTTTATTACTTGTCCATGGACACTTGCCCAACCAAGATTTACTTGCCCGAAAATTGACATTTTTTCTAATTTCTCAAAGAAAACATATGTTGTGGGTACTCATTAGAAGCGCCTCACCAAGGCGCTTCTAATGAGTACCCACAATATATGTTTTTTCCAGAAATAAGAAAAATATCTATCTTATAATCTGGATACTTTTTTGCCATAGCTATGAATTACTTGTCCCAGGACAAGTAAATTGAAATTACTTACTTGTCCACAGGAAATGGGATGAGTTGGACAAGTTGGGCATGGTATTTCCACAGCTCTGACTATGTTCTTTCTATAGTAAGTACATGGTGAATGATGATGATGATGATGAGTTCAGGTTTAACCATGCATGAACCCATGAGAGTCACTTGCATCAAAATGGTATATTACTCAGGTCTTGATTGTGCTGAGGTTTAACGACACGTCAACTGTTGTGGGTCATTTTGTGTCGTCTCTCAGGGAAAGGGAGAAGAGAGATAGAAGAGATACTAGAGGAGATGAAAGAGAGGGACAGGTAAGAAAGAAGAAAAGGAATGAAAATGAATAAACAGAAATAAAAACATTCCCCCTCTACCCTTACTTGCTACGAGGATAGAAGACCTTGCCCAACTGTAAAATAAAAGTCAAAAAGGACTGCCTTTGGAAGCCAATATCAGTTGGACGCCCCGGTGACTAAGATAAAAATATAAAACTGGGACGAACTTAAAAAATTAAAATAGTTGTTTTTTGTTAAAAAATTAACACGTTAAGTAGAGTGTTATCAGCTGGTACATCTAAGTACATGGTGAAATTTCTTGTATTATTTGTTATAAAAAAAAGTAATTGTTTTGTTTTTCTCTGCTGGTATTTAGTTATCATTTAATTATTATGATAATTATCTTTCATGTTTTAAAAACTTCACAAATTTTCAAAAAATAAAAAATTGTTGAAATCTTGCCTGCAATCTATATCCCATCATTTTTTGCAAAATTTACCATCACTTAAAAGTATCAAGTTCTTTTAAACAGATGAATAAAAAAGAATAAGGTTGTGCAGCTTGTTATGATAAAAAGCCTTACACTAATTCACAGCTAAATTCATACTTTTCTGATAAAAGCTCCCAGGTACACTTTTTTAAGCAAAGAATATTAGCTTCATAAAAGTCAGACAAGATTCAATTACCTTTTTGAAACTTTCCTCCTATACCAGAGCCAGGAACAATAGTTTCTGGTCTCTTCTCACAGGCCAAAGCTATAGCATATCTGGTTTTAGTCCTCCATTCCATTATAAACGTCTTAAACAATCTTTTGTCTGCACAAACATCTATCACTGTGAAGGATGACTGGGTCAGAGGAATGCCAGTTTCATTTAAATCAAGAAATGATGCTGGTAACTTGTTATCTTCATCTATATTTTCATCCAACTTCTCACATTCATTATCTAAAGTATTTTTGTCTTCTTCTGTTACCCGAGAACCTTTACTGCCTAACCCACTTTCCTTATGAAACAGACCTTCTAGAACTTTACCAGCAGTTTGTGTCTGTAACATTTCAGATTCATTTTTCTCATTATATGTTTGCAGTAGTCTCTTAACTTCAGGGGACTGAACATTCTTGTGATGCCTTAGTTTTGGACTAAAAGGTGACATTAATCTCAGAGAAGATTTAGGTGTTTTAGGCTGACATAAAGGGGAAGATGACTGACTTTCATCAGGGGGTGTTGGTGGAACAAAATCGCTCTCTGTACTTGTATTCTGGAGAGAATCTCTCCTGCTTTCCTCTGGAGTTTTTTCATTCAAATCTAAGTTTTTTAATCTTTTCTTATCACAAGTTAATCCATGATCATCTGCAGACTTATTTTCAGCATTTCTTTTCCTTGCAGGTACTTGTTTATCACCACTCTTTTGTTTACCTCTAGTTCTTTTCTTGTCTATATTTAAAGCCTCTGGTGTAGAATAGTCTACAGCATTGATTTTTCTAGATTTTGGGGTCCTAGACCCTAGGGTATGTTTTGCTCTTTTAGGGGCAGATTTACAGTCTGGAGTCGTAAAACTATCACACATGTTATTCAGAACTGACAAAGTACCTGGACTTAACTCTGGTTTCTTGAAACAACTTTTAGGCACAGTACTTGTATAATTAGAGTTTTCTTTAAGTTTTATATTTCCCTGAGACAGATTAACAGAAGGTATCACAGATAAAACGTCATGATTACTATTATTACATAAGTCACTGACAGTTCTTGAAGAATGAAGACTGTCATTATCACAGCATGGCTTTGATTTTAAGTTATTTTCATTTGTTTTTTCTGTACTATCATATGTGTCATCATTCAGTACATTTTCCATCATTGACAATGTAAGGGAATCACCCATATGATCTTTATCTATAGCCTTTTCATGTGGTACAGTATCTTCCTTCCTGGGAACTTTTGAAATCACTTGTGTAGAGAAAGTACTACTGAATGAATCTCCCATTTCTAATGCAATAGCCATATCCTCCTGCAAGTCATTGTTATCATAAGCACAAGCTGTAAGCATGGGCTTGGGGCTGGAGAATTTCCCAAGAATACCATTGTTCACAGACTGGCTTTCCAAATTTCCTAAAATATTTACTTCTCCGACGTCTTTAGAAGCAATATTGTGCTTGTGATCATCCATATTTTCAAAATACTGCTCCTGACCACTTTGATATGGTATATGAAGATCCACATATGAATCATTTATACCTTGATCTTGTGTTCTTGATTCATTAGAACAGACTACTCTATCATAATTACTGGCAGCAATTAACTCCATTGAAGCATCTATACCACTTTCAGAAATGTTCATTTCCAAATCAGTGTCAGAAACATTAGATTCATTATCTGATTTATTACTGTGTTTTGTAGTTGCTCCTTTTAGACCTGTAACAGTATCAAAATCTCTGTTATTCAAATTATTAGTATTGATACTACTTTTATTCAAATCTTTATCCACTCCCTTTATGTATTCTAAGCTTGTATTAAAACTGCAGTATAAATCATCCTGTGTAAACAGAGATTCTGAGCGTAAACAATCTTTCAGAAAATTATGTTTTGTATTGTCAACAGACTTTACAATACTATTTCTACAATCTAAATTACTACTGATTATAATTTCATCTATCTGTTTAGTGTTTTTATTTTGAGCTTCCATATTTTCTTTTTCTTCGGTTAGATCTGTTTGAGAATCTATCATAAAACTGTCAAAGAACTCCTTTTCTTCAACAGTTTCAATATTTATACCATCATCTAATTTAGAAGGTACACTTTTATTACATGGTGCTGATTCTAGCTTTTCACACGTTTCTACAGTGTCCATGTGCTTTATAAACGACATATGTTTACTTTTAAAAAGTTCCTCCTCATTAACAATATGGTTTCTATAATCAATATTCCCTTCTCTGTTTTTCGTTATTTTCTTGGTTTCAATAGTATCTCTATTCTTGTCATTATCAAATATTTTTTGTATGGCAACTTGCTTTATAGGTGTCTTTATAATTTCCACCTGGTCTTCTGTAAACTTCACAGACTTCACTTTTGAACTCTGCCCAAAAGGGTTTACTACTTGTGGTTCATATTTATTACAATGCACAGAAGCTTCAATTTCAAGACTTCTCTTTTGAGAAGACTTGGGTTGTATTTCAAGTGCAGTTTTTGTCATAACAACAGAATGTGCATCATTTTTCTTAGATGTTATGTTCTTGAATTTTTTTTCTGTTTCTCCTTTGATTTCCTGAATGGTGTTTTTGTAACCAGACACGTATTCCAAATTTGTTTGTTCACTGCAAGTTATTCCTGTTACTGCCTTTAACCCATCATTTGTCTCCACAGTAGTGCAAGATACATTCTCTTCATCATTCTCATTGTTTTTATTATTCTTCATTTCTTCTAGGATCACTTCTGTTTTAGTGCTCATAGAAATCAAAGTGTGATGCTCTTTTTTAAGTTTCCCATTCACTTTATTTTTGTTAATCGGTTTGACTGCACTGGTCTCTGCTTTGTTTGACTTCACATAGGTGGTAGCTTTGTTCTGATGGTCTGCACTGAACTTACCTGGGCTTATTCCTTTAGTAACAACTGGTATAGAAATACTTTGTCTTGGTCTGTCAGACTGTGATGTTTTATGACTTTCAAGTACAGTACTCATTTTTTCTACATCATCTGAATTTAAAATAGTCTGACTGTCAGTTGCTATACTTCTAACATGTACATTTCCATCAGCATTACTGTCATTCCTTTCATTATCAGAAAAAGCCACATTATTTACTGAAGTGGTTATGATATTTTCCTTGTCGGTTCTGGTGTTATCCTGTTTGCTTTCAGTGCTTGAAACCTTGCTGATCTTATTCACTGGTGGCGGAGAAACAGCACACAACACTGGTGGTTCAGAGTTCTGACACTGGCCTGCCTTCTTATTATTCTGATTCAGTGGACTAGTGCTTTTTCTGGTTAGTGAGGACTTCCTTCTGTAAGTTTGTCCTTTTTTCTTACTCTGAGGAATTCTTCCTGAGACTGAAACAAAGTTTGAGGATGCTATTATATAAATATAACATTCCTGAGAGGGTGATAGTAAATCATCATTCTGAGAGAAAAGATCACCGACTGAGGCTAAGCAGAGGTTGACAATCATATTCTGAAGTGTGATATTTTTAACTGTCACCATTTCAGGAATGTAACTTTTATTAAATTATATGAAATACCTATAAAGCAAACAGCAAATTGTAGTTTTCTGATTTCACCAACTGCAGTGTTAAACCTCATTTCACATGTCGACATACACAGCCAAAAATTATTAAAATTATTTTTTACCTCAAAGTATTTGGTTTCATGCAACAAAGGAAAACTACCTATACTATGTGCTTTTCTTAACATTCAGCATGCTTGATAAATATTTCAGCAAATGACATTTTGAAATATATTTTTTTTTTATTATTTTTCCCAGATAACAGGTTCTGACATTTCATGAAAATTATCTCCCTTGGAGACAATTGGCATGAAATGTCAACTGCTGCTTTCTGGAAAAAATAAGAAACATATCATCAATTTGTGGTTTGCTGAATTAGCTCAGAGAGTGGAAAAGGTTAAATAATAATCAAATTTCAATAGTTAGCCTTGGCTTAACTAGCCAGTAAGTGTGGAAAATACAGTATTCAGGTCTTGCGGCTTTAAAGGAGTAAAAAAAAAACAGCAACCAATTTAACTGTTGTCTTAAAGTTTGTTTGTTTGTGTTGAGGTTTTACGGCCCAGTCAACCCAATGGGGTCATGTCGAGCGCGGTCAGTTTACCTAACCACACGTTTACTGGGCAGGCTTAGTCCTCTAAGCGGTTAACCAGTATTGTGCACATTCTTTCGCCAGAAACTGACAACTGCCCTTCTTGAATCAGCGGAAGGGAGAGAATGACCGTAGAAAATATTTCATGATCAATCTCCACGAAAAATGTTGCCGACCTCGGCGGGGGTTGAACCCGCGACCTCCTGGTCTCCAGTCGGACGGCGCATCCAACTGAGCCACCGAGGCCGGCGTATCTTAAAGTATTCTGTTTGATCTCCTTTTTAAAATTAAATCAGAAATACATTTTATAGAGTTATAAGCATTTCTTCATTTCTTTCAAGAAGGAAGCATGAATATGTGCTATAAAGAAGAATAAATGGCTGATATTAAAATGAACTGTATGTGCATCAGTTGTGTGTATAGCATAATTTAAATCTATTATCCATTGCTAAGGGAAACATGTGATAGTCGAAATTGTCACTTTCATGCCTTTCTTCATAGGGAAATCTCTTGAGGTATAATAAAAGATAATATTTCTAGTATGTACAGACATAAAATCCTTCATGGCACCATATTTCTGTGGAATTAAGAGCTTGCTTAAAGGCTCAATATTCCTCAATAAGAATTCTGAGGGAGGCAGTGTCACACCTGCTGGGAGGCAAGGCAGATAGGACTCCATTAATATATATAAAATATAGGTCAAGGTCACTGGGCCAAGGTGCGTGCTGAGTGAGGATGTTAAGGAGAAACACTATGCAAGGTTTGAAGGTTCTACAAACTATAGTTGATGAGATTGCAAGGGTCAATGAAATTGTTGACAGACGGATGCATGGAAAACCGCAGCAGATGCCACAAAAAATTTTCATCCAAGAAAGGTTTAATGAATTGATATATAGTATTAATACGATCATAAAATGTGGCCTCTGACAGCATGTAAAATTTCATTTAGTCTTTCGTTTTGGAATGGATAAAAAATTAAATGATTTTTATCGTATCTCTGAATTACCGGTAATGTTGGCAACACTAATTCAGAGATATAATAAAAAATCATTTTATTTCAAGAAAAAGAGAATAACTGAAATTTTATAGGCTGTCAGATGCCACATTTTATGATTTATACTCTACAAAATAATTTAAAGGTCACTTAGTGCAATTTCCATGTATGCAAACTTTGACCGAGTCTATGGGCATAACCATAGAAAATATTGAAATATTGTTGATTTGTTTCTCATAGTGGAACCCAAAAAGGAGTGTTTCCAACAACACATTTTGAAATGAAAATTGTCATTTTAGAATTTATAAAAAAATGTTACTTTTTACCCAAAAAAGGGAAACTGACATTTGAATATGATAAGTAATGTCTTGATCTTAAACTGTGAGGAAGCTATAACTTAAATCAAGAAACTCACATTTTCCTACAGGTACCCTCTATAGGTTATTCACAGTCTATGGGGAATCATCAAGGAAATTTTAGCAGTAATATCCCTTCTGCACCAGCATACGGCGTTTATGTTTCACAGTTAATCCGTTATGCCAGAACCTATTCAAATTATCAGGACTTCATGGAGCGTGGGAAAGTGCTCACTACAAAGTTGTTGAGCCAGGGGTATTAAAAAACCAAACTGGTAGCAACACTTAAGAAGTTCTATGGGCGACATCATGATCTGGTCAGTCCCTACAATGTGGCAGTTTCCAGAATTGTTTCTAAAAAGCCAGTGACACGCCATAAGTAGACTTCCCAAATCCCGGACATACGCTTCTACCGATATTTCCTTCGGGCATGCCTATGGGCATGGTGGGCGAAGCTTGCTTACCAAGTAGTGCTTACTATCCGCAGACGCCTGATTATACCCTTTATTCTGGGGTCCATGTCTATTGGTCTGAACATTCTGATTCGTCATTCGTTTATGGATTTATGAGTTTGGATTAGGTACCATGACTGCAACTACTCTTAAAAGGTTGACCTCTTTTTCTGGCCATATCTGTGTGTCTTTTACCCCTAAGAAAGTGGAGTTGTCAAGAGTGTATTTTGGGTAAATCATTGTTTTGACTAAAAATAGAAAATTCTAGATATTCTGAAAAAACATCATTTTTGGGTAAAAAGTCATTTTTCAGAAATTCTCATTTTCTCAGAATCTTCTAGGCTGACAATGTTCGCCCCATTGACACTTTGTTAGCTAAACATATTGCTGTCATGTTGAGCTTATTGAAATGAACTTGCAAACAGCAGTATTGCCCACAGAATAATTTTAACAACTGGTCACATCTGAATGTTAATCAGAGGGAAACTGAAACTGGTGACCCTTTAATTATTTTGTTTGTATATTAAACTAAATGTCTATTTTTGAGGAATATGGAGCCTTCAAGCAGAGGCAACAAAAATAACAATACTTTTGGTTGGAAAAAAAAGCAGCTTATCTGGATACATCTTTTAACCCACTGTAGACTGAATGAACTCCTCCACATTATATACTGAAGAGTCCAATTTCAATTTTATGTACGTTGGGTCTTGAGATTTAGATATTCCTAGAGAAAAATGGCTAAACTGTTTGCAAAGAATGCAGACCCTGATCAGATGCCACATTCTGCAGCATCTGATCTGGGGCTGCACTGTTTACCAATAACCCATTCAGGGATCTCCAAACTACAATGGGTTAAGTTATTGCATGACAGGTCAAGATAAGTTTTGAACAGAAAAGTATTTTTCTTTATCTGGATACCCCCTCTTATCTGGAGCTACAAACACATACAGCATTTTGTCTACCTGGACTTGTGACAACTGGTGACTTTATCTCGGGGACAGGAGTAGGAGCATTCCACTGTATACCCAGCCCTCCAAGTTCCTCCTGTATCAGGCACTTTGCCTCCTCAATTATAATCACTGCTGCCTCATATTCTGTCATCCCTTTGCGACCAGGCAGAAATATACAGCGAGTTTTTCTTCTCTCAGCAGCTTCCCATTCTGTCTCTGTATCTTGTTTCTTCTTGCTGAAATGAGTAGACACCTTGCTGTAATACGGTTTTAAAGCTTGTGTGATTAAAATTAAGAATGATCAAATTTGGGAGTTTACAACTTTGCTAATATAGGTTTGAAAACCTGTGTATGTTAAATTAACACATTTTTTAAGACAAGAACTTCATAGAATACTTGTTGGCTGGTATCTGACAGTCCTACAGTAAATGCCTGGATCAATAAATGATGTATTCACAAGATCATGAAATATATATCAAGGTCATAAAATAATACTGCTCTGTGTGAGGCATATCTCAACAAGAGGCCCACGGGCCACGGGTCGCTCACCTGAGTGACATAGCCACTGCAGATATGCAGATGTTATGCAACATTTTTCCAATCCTGTCATCGCAACTAATGAAAAGATCATCATTTAAGCAGTTCTTTATTTTGAAGAAGAAGATATATGGCATGCCAGTCAATTGAGTGTGATCATTTGAACAAACTCTAAATGGCAGCCAGCTTGGATTTAAGATCGGCACGATTTTAGCTATTTTTGATCTACGAGTCACCCCGATGCTTCCTACCAGGTTTCGAGTCAACTGGCCTTTCAGTTCAGGAGAAGAGGCGAAAAATAGATTTTCAAGATGGCTGCCATGGCGGCCATCTTGGATATCCGATTGGCACGATTTTAGCTATTTTTGATCTACAAGTCACCCCAATGTCTCCTACCAAGTTTGGAGTCAATTGGCCTTTCGGTGCAGGAGAAGGAGCTAAATATAGATTTTCAAGCTGCCGGCCATGGTGGCCATCTGGGATTTCTGATCAGAACGATTTTAGCTGTATTTGATCTACAAGTCACCCTGATGCTTCCTACTAAGTTTCGAGTCAAGTGACTTTTGGGTTTAGGAGAAGAAGCGAAAAATAGATTTTCAAGATAGCCGCCATGGCGGCCATCTTGGATTTACGATCGGCATGATTTTAGCTATTTTTGATCTGCAAGTCACCCAAATGCTTCCTACCAAGTTTCGAGTCAACTGGCCTTTTGGTTCAGGAGAAAAAGCGAAAAATAGATTTTCAAGATGGCGGCCATGGCGCCCATCTTGGATTTCCGATCGGCACGATTTTAGCTATTTTTGATCTACAAGTCATCCTGATGCTTCCTACCAAGTTTGGAGTCAATTGGCCTTTCGGTTCAGGAGAAGAAGCGAAAAATAGATTTTCAAGATGGCCGCCATGGTGGCCATCTTGGATTTCTAATCGGCACGATTTTAGCTTCTTTTGATCTACAAGTCACTCTGATGCTTCCTAGCAAGTTTGGAGTCAATTGGCCTTTCGGTTCAGGAGAAGAAGTGAAAAATAGATTTTCAAGATGGCGGCCATGGCGGCCATCTTGGATTTCCGATCGGCACTATTTTAGCTATTTTTGATCTACAAGTCACCCTGATGCTTCCTAGCAAGTTTGGAGTCAACTGGCCTTTCAGTTCAGGAGAAGAAGCGAAAAATAGATTTTCAAGATGGCGGCCATCTTGGATTTCCAATCGGAACGATTTTAGCTAATTTTGATCTACAAGTCACCCTGATGGTTCCTAGCAAGTTTGGAGTCATTTGGCCTTTCGGTTCAGGAGAAGAAGCGAAAAATAGATTTTCAAGATGGCGGCCATGGCGGCCATCTTGGATTTCCGATTGGACCGATTTTAGCTATTTTTGATCTACAAGTCACCCCGATGCTTCCTACCAAGTATCAAGTCAATTGGCCCAGGGGTGTAGGAGGAGTAGGCTTTTAAAGCAATTGTTGACGCCGCACGACGCATGACGCACGATGCACGACGGACGACGACGGACAATCACTGACCACAATAGCTCACCATGAGCACTTTGTGCTCAGGTGAGCTAAAAAGTGTGTCTTTTTTTTTTTGTTTGTTTGTTGCTTTTTCTGTTCATTAAAAAAAAAAAAAAAAAAAAACCGTACATTTCAACCTCTTTATAACATGGTTCGTTATAACACAGTTTTGATACAACACGGTTCAATGATGGATCCCAAAAATATATAGATTATATTGAAAAATGACCATAAATGGTCATTTTTCAACATAATCTATATATTTTTGGGTCTTTTTTCAATATAATCTATATATTTTTGTTTGGATATAACACGGTTTATGCTTTGGACCCCAATAACAGTGCTATAAAGAGGTTGTGGTGTATGTTGTGGTACTCATTAGAAGTTCCTCACTGCGATACTTATAAGTACACTCAACCCTCTAGATACCAACAGTTGATACAATGTCAAAATTTGTTATAATGACAATTTGAATTTCTTGAAACCTTTGCTCTGGAAGTGACTGTTAATGGGAAATTACGCAAGAATATTGCATTAAAACTTCAAGCAACACAGTTGTTTTGGATATTTGTTAGAATTGCCTCACTAAGGCAACTCTAACAAATATCCATAAACACATATTCTATGGGGAAATAATAATAAAACAAGGTATTTCTTACATATCATTCTGACCATTAAGGATTCTTTTACAACAGCAAATTCATTTCAATGGCAACATCTTTGGGAACAAATGCTGTTGTTGTAACAAGGGTTCACTGTACTCATAACACATTTTTGCATGGAGAAACAAGGCAAATACCTATCTGGATACTTCTCTTATCTGGAGTTTTGTTGAGGCTGAAATGAAGATGTGGCATGTGCCAGGTTTGTTGGTTGTAGCTTTTATAGATAATCAGACATGGACTGTTGGCTGTTTGAATCTTCTGAAGGAAATAACATCGAAGCTGCATTGATATTATGTCATTCTTACCTTCTGATAAAGACTGAAGTCATAAGACTTATTAAGGAGGAGTATATAATAATAATTCTGGGATATTTTTCCTACTTCTCAATAAAAAAAAATTATGTCGTGGGTACTCAATAGAAGTGCCTCAGCAAGTCACTTCTAGTGAGTATCAATAACATATGTTTTTATGGAGAACTAATGAAAATCATCCCAAATATCGCCAAATACTTCCCCTTAAATCCTCTGGTGAAGCCTAAAAATCACGCTACACTAACCTCTGAAATGGTGCTGAATTTTTCAACAAAGCTTCCACATCCATTGGAGAGGCACTGGCTAGGGCTGCCACAGTCTGATAACCTCCACTGTACAGCACCCTCGCTCGCTGGCCATTCAGGGTGGATAGTCTCACCAGGTCACAGAGTTCACGCTGCACACCAAATGTGAGACGATTTTGGAACTGTGAGAGAATAAGCTCCAGGTTAGACCAGCCAAGTCGAGCACAAAACACAGTCACCATACCTGGAAATAAAAGACAAATAGAAAACAAAATAAAGTTCAGCAACTTTTTTTTTTCCTATTTAGACCTTATTTATACTGTTCAACTCTCCTTTCGACATCTTTCAGAGTCGTTTTTTGCCTGGCACTTTACATAGAAGAAGTAAATTTGAAAACATTTAGCATGCTTTAATGCAAAGCCATTTGTTGTAACTACTGTGCACAAAAATTTTATTCTAGTCATGGTTTTTAAAAAATCAAATATTTTCAGTTTTTCCCCATCGTAAAAATGGCTGCAAAATATGCAAAACATTGCTAGGGTAGAGAGTTTGGATGCAGGTTTTCAACAAGCTCCACTTGTTCAATTTTTTTTAAATTAAGGAACATCGATAATTCAAAATCAGTGAAGAAAAGCATAGGTCAGACCCGTTTTTGGTCATAGAATTAAATCAAATTTGCAGTAAATATTTGGAAATAAAGTGCAGGAAAAGAAATAACAAATGGTTTCTGATATTTAGAATAAAACACCAGGCAAAAACCATCTTTCCAAGGGATGTCAGAAACATAGTAATTAACAACAGTTACAGGGCCGGCCTCGGTGGCTCAGCTGGATGCGCCGTCCGACTGGAGACCAGGAGTTCGCGGGTTCAACCCCCGCCGAGGTCGACAACATTCTTTCGTGGAGATTGATCGTGAAATATTTTCTACGGTCATTCTCTCCCTTCCGCTGATACAAGAAGGGCAGTTGTCAGTTTCTGGCGAAAGAATGTGCACAATACTGGTTAACCGCATAGAGGACTAAGCCTGCCCAGTAAATGTGTGGTTAGGTAAACTGACCGCACTCGACATGACCCCACTGGGTTGACTGGGTCGTAAAACCTCAACACAAACAAACAAACAACAGTTACTATTGGCCAGGATTTATTCTTAATACCTGACAGAGGCAGAAAAATAAGACCTGTCTTACATGGCAATTAAAATTAAAACACTAAAAGTATGTTTTCTAAGTCATAAACCAATAATTTTTAAAAAATTTTATTAATAAAATAGCAATGTTTATTTTGAGCAGCAAATCATGTGTTGAATTACCAAATAAAGATACATAAACTCTTTAAAAATGAGTCGGGCATTGATTTTTCTACCAGTAGATCTGAATTTTGTTGGCATTTGCAGATAAATCCTATCAAAAACATCACTCAAACAGAATATGCAGTTGAAAAACAAGGCAAAACTATGTGTAATACAAGAGGCCCATGGGCCACTGCTTGCTCATCCGAGTAAAACAGCTACTGCAGATATGCAGATGCTATGCAACATAAGTCTATGGGAGCTTTCTGTTGCCATGGCAACCAAACCAAGAGGCAGATTGGCAAGCTTTTAGCCGCCAGTTTGAATTGACCTTACCCAAGAAACATCTGTACCAAATTAGAGTCATACTGCTTCAGTGTTTTTAGAGTTGCCATTTAAAAAGTTCCTTTTTCAAAAAATTATTTGTTGCAATTGCAACCAAACAAAATGGCCACCGGTCATAAAACACAGAGTAGACAATCATCAAATGATCATAAGTGCCAAATATGGTTCACATCACTTCGCTAGTTATGGAGAAAATGCAATTTAACCATTTTCCTATTATAAGTCTATCGGAGCTTTCTGTTGCCATGACAACCAAACCAAGAGGCAGATCACCATAATTTTAACTGTTTTCAATTGCCCTTTTACATGCAACATTTGTACTAAATCAGGGTCATACTGCTTCAGTGATTTTGGAGCTGTCATTTCAAAAAATCCTTTTTTATTAAAATTAAATGTTGTCATGGCAACCAAACAAAATGGCCATCAGTCATAAAACACAGAGTAGACAATCATCAAATGATCATAACTGCCAAATATGGTTCATATCACTTCACTGGTTACGGAGAAAATACAACTTAATATTTTCCCATTATCAGTCTATGGGAGCTTTCTGTTGCCATGGCAACCAAACCAAGAGGCATATCACCATATTTTAGCTATTTTTAAATAACCTTACCCAAGCAACATTCTAACTTAATTAGGTACAAATCGCTTCAATGGCTTTGGAGGAGGTGTCATTTCAAAGTGTTAACAGAGGGACAGATGATGGACAAAAAGTGATCACTAAAACTCATCCTGGGCAAAGCTCAGGTGCTAAAAACTAAATCCCCAGTAAAATCTGTTGCACGTCGATACAATTATTGCATAAATTTGAATAAAAATATCTTTTCTTACCCCAAAACTTCCAGAAACATTGGTGGAATCAAAGTTATAAAATCAATATTACCAAATCCTACCGTATTTACCATATATATTCGGACAGACAGGCCTGAGCAAACAGTATAGACCCAGATGAGACGCCGCAGAACGCGGCGTCTCATCTGGGTCTACACTGTTTGCCACTCATCCAGCAATTTTTAGACACAACATCGGGTAGTGAATTGTACTGGTTCAAATTTCAGAACATATATGGTAAGGAGTTGAGCTGTCTGAATACTTAGGGTAAATACGGTACTTTACAAAGGTCACCAGATCTTCCCAGTATCTTTTGCTGTCCCTAAATATTTTTCACTGCTTTATTTTATAGGACAATACCCCTGTGACTGTCAGAAATACATTTTTGGTTTTAGCTGTAAACCACCATTTTGTATCTGATAAGGTACCTGTGCACACACAATAACGCAGATATAAAAAACAATTTATGCGGGACACAAATGAAAACCTGGTAAATTGCATATCAATGGGATATGCACTTCAAGGGTCAATCTTACCAGCAAATGTGGCTGCTGACTGTTGAAGAGATTGTAACTGTCCTTTGTTACAGTTATATTTCCGAACAACCTCATTCAGTGGCATCTCATGTACAAGATCGTGTAACACCAGGGCCGTGTAGAATCTCTTGTGTATTCCCAGCAGTTTCAACTGTGCATCAGTCTTGGTGAGTATTCTTCCTCTGACTGCTTTTGCAAGAAAGGACTCTTTGACCCCAACTAGTTCTGCGACTCGTTTCATGCCAGCTGGCAGCATCTCCCAAAGGCAAAAATACTGGTACCAGTCTATTGAATCACCAATTCCCACAGCATAAATTGGGGTGACCTGCAAATAATCTGACAAATGCACTCTGGAAAAATCAAGAAAACAATACCACATGCAAACATCAATGATCCGGACCAGATTGGTGCTGTTTGTTACACATTATATCATGTACATCTGGTAGTTGATGATGATTTGGTATTTTACTGCACTTTCAACATTATTTAGGTCATATCGAGATAATGGTAGGGTGATAATGAGAGGTTCTGTGCAATGAAGCGCCGTACTGTTATGAACTGAATTCCATCTCCAGTGAGACTCACTCTCATGATCCAAAGTCAAAAGCACTCACCATTCAACTACCCAGATGCTTGTACATTCATTCTGACAACATTTCCCTAGTAAAAGACAAACAGTCCAATGATTAACCTTTACCACTCTCAGGGCAAATTCAGAACATAACAAACTGATGACTTTTTTTTTTTCCAAGAAAGTAAGCTTTGATATCTCCACATGCAAAGTGTCTCTGCAGGAGACACTTTGCATGAGATGTCAAAGCTTATTTTGAAATGAAATGTCAAAGCCTATTTTCTGGGAAAGATATTTCAAATTGTTGTCTCCTGAATTTTTGTCCAGCATGCATTAAATAACCCTTACAGAACCAAATTCAGTGTTGACAGAAACATTCTAAATAAATACTTTTCTTACTTTTCCATGAAATACACTTTCAGGGGAGGAGGCAACTCTTATAAAATTGTTTTGCCTCCCTTTTGAAAGGCAACCACTCTCTTAAAAGAATCTGATCCCAGGGGAAGCAAATTCTTGCCTTTTAGAGCAGATCCCTTTTTAGAAGGGGCATAGGGTGCAGGAAGGCAATGAGAAGTCACAAAAATTGTTTCCCTTGTATAAATGGGGGAAAATCTTCCAAGAGCATCCAGTCTCCTTAAATCCCAGGGTCCAGCTGTTCAAAGCATCATCAGCTTAACCAGCTCGTTAGTGGCCAAAATGTTAACTGTTCTAGTGAGTACAATATCTAATTCATGGATATTTTTGCTGAAAAAAATGTGAGTAGCTTTTGCAAATGCAAAGCTACTCACATTTTTTTCAGCAAAAATATCAGCGTATATGGCATATCTAATGGTCAAAGTTTTAATGATTTGTTAACTAATGACAATGTTAGTTTTGAACAAGTGGGCCCAGATTGTATTATTCCATCATGGAAGGCTAGTTGGTTGGGTCATGTCCAGCTGGTCAGTTTACCTAACCACACTTTTCCTGGCCAGGCTTAGTCCTCTATGGGGTTAACCAGTGTTGTGCACATTCTTTCACCAGAAACTGACTACTGCCCTTACTGAATCAGCGGAAGGAAGAGAATGACCATAGAAAATGTTTTAAGATCAATCTCAATGAAAGAATGTTGCCAGACCTGGTGGGGATCAAACCTGGGGTGTCATGATCAGCAGCAGGACATGCATCCAACTGACCCACCAACTGAGCCCCATCATGGAATGATAATTGCATAGCTCCAGCCGGGAGATAATTCTAATTACAATGCAATCTTCCTACAACAGCCTCCAATGAAATCAAATAAAAGTGGCTGTTGCAGGGATGGCTATTATAGAACAATTAAACATAAACGAGAAGTGTCAATAAGCAGTACTTATTAGATAGCCCTTGCAAGGTAATAACTAACTTCTGATAAATTACTTGGTAAGAGAAGAAGCAGAAACCAAAATGTAATGGACAGACGGACAATGTGAAAACAATATAAACCCCACCTGCACCCACAAACACAGTATGCAGGGGGTGTAATTAAAACTGCACTTTGGTATATTAGAAAGGTGGCTGTTAAAGAGAGGTGCCTGTTGTAACAAGACCTGTCACTAGACAGGATAGCTCGCCTGATACTGCACATTTTGTTTCTGGACTAAATCTGTGATCTTGATTTTGACATGACCTAAACGGAGGGGAGTGGGGTGGGGATGGGGGATTGCACTGCACAAAATTTTGGATCAATATGTATCATCATACCAAAGTTGAATCAAATCGGTGATAAGTTTAGGAAATAATCAAGTCTTAAAAGCTTTAATGAAAACTTCAAAATCTTTAAAATTCTAAGTCTGTGACCTTGACCTCAAGGCCAGGGTCATGAGTGCTGATGATGCTGATAAAAACTTTGGACCAGTATATATCATGATACCAAATATATATTAAATCCATCATTTGGTTTAGACATAATGAGGTCCTAAAAACTTTGACTTAAAATTTTAACATGAAAATTTTGACATGCCTGTGAGCTTGACCTTAACATAAATTAGAGAGAGGGGATGGTACTGGGCAAAATTTTGGACCAATATGTATCATCATACCAAAGATGAATCAAATTGGTGATAAGGTTAGGAAATAATGAGGTTTAAAAAACTTTAACAAAACCTTAACATTTAAATTTCATGTATGTTACCTCGACCTAAAGGTCACGGTTATGAGTGCTGATAGAGCTGATAAAAACTTTTGACCAGTATCTATCATGATACCACAGAGGAACTAAATCCATCATTTGGTTTAGAAGTAATGAGATCCTAAAACTTTGACGTAAAATTTTAACATTCTAAGTTAGTGACCTTGATCTTGACATAACCTAGAGGGGAGGGGATGGTACTGTGCAAAAGTTTGGACCAATATGTATCATCATACCAAAGATGAATCAAATCAGTGATAAGGATAGGAAATAATGAGGTCTTAAAAACTTTTACCAAAACTTTAACATTTGTGGACACCAACGCCAATGCAGCCGCCAAGAGCGGTAAAATAGTTCTCTGTGAACATTATTCAGGTGAGCTAATAATAAAAAGGGGGCCATCAATGGAGGTTCCACTGTAGATCCAAGAAAAATCCAATGTCTATTTACCAAGTATATAACATGGAGTTCATTTTCTAACACAAAACACTGTCTTGCTCTCTGTAACTCGGCAAAGACTTTCAGTCCTTCATCGGGTCCCAGTGACGATGCTAACACGGCTGCTCCAAGCTGGGTTGGTACAAATCTTTCTACAGTCTCCCCTGTAACAGTGATGAGGCTACTATTTACTGTATTTATCCTAAATATTGAGATACATCAATTCTGCACAATATTTGTCCTAACTTTTAAACAACTTACAAGTTTGTTTTTGCTTCCTGCTGATGTCCATAAAAACTGTTAGATAAGTATAAACAGTGTAGACCCTGATCAGATGCCACATCTATTTACAGAGGCTTGTTGAGTGTTGTTAACTTCATTACTGCTTATGAAGAGTCTCAATAATACCGAGAGTCCCATTTTCTAATCTGTAGTGTGTTCTTTGTTTCCAAAGGCAATCTTTTTGACATTTATTTTACTACACTGCAGCTGGTGTTAGTGCTGTGTGGCGTGGGTAGAACATCACCATAGTGCAGATTATATTTCATTTCTTTTGGGATCATTGGGCCTATTTGTGGTATATTTGAAAATGGAGTTCTGCTCATGTATATGCTAGAGGGCATAAGCAGTGTTGCAAACTTCATTACCGCTTATGAAGAGTCTCAATAAAACCAAGACTTCCATTTTCTAATTCGTAGTGTGTTCTTTGTTTCCAAAGGCAATCTTTTTGAGGTTTATTGTAAATAAGGTATATACTGCCTGCCAAAATACACAATATTCCAAGTTCATTCTTGTTTTAGAGAGAAGTTACCAACCAATACTTTTCTTATTATCAGGACTTTTTGGGAGAAAAAACTTAGGTATTATGGTACGATGTATATTCATTCATCTGTGACACTATGTTTTTTGTAATTAATGCTATAACTGTCTCCTAGACCATTAAGAGTTTTAAACCTGAAACTTTTACATTGTAAAGCATGCACACACTCATGAAGGAGGTTCATTTCTGTAGTCCCTCTCCTCTTATACTTAATGGCAAAAATAGGAATAAGAACCGGACAAAACTGGATGTGCCAAAGTGATTCCTATATAGCCCCAAACCATGTTTGGTGGGAGAGAAATATCAATCCTTAGAAGACAATGTACAAGAAACTTCACCTGTCTGAGCAAATAAGATCTGTCATCTGGCATATCAACCATTGTCCTGCTGAATAAATTAAGCTGCCACTCCCACTTCTAATTTTCAACCAATCAGATTAATTGATCTAGATTGCTGATACAAGTTCACATACTGGCTGTCAAACAGTGCAGATCCAGATCAGTTGGCTTCTAAAAAAAACTGAACTGGATCTATACTGTTTGCAAAGGCAGGGTATATCCTGGTTCAGCAGGACAAGGGTTAAGACTTGAGCAAGCATCATTTGTTAATTCTTGGAACTCTAGGCAAATACAGCAGACAACAAAGTGAAGATACTATTCTTATTTTTCCCATTAAATTGGGTTTGACATTCTATGCAAACCATCTCAAGAGTTAATTTGCATGAAATGTCAATCCATTTCCTGGAAAATAAAATGTCAAACCTATATCTTCAGGCAACAATATGCACAAAATATCAAGCTTATTTTTTTTGGAAAAATAAGAATATTTCAATGGCTGAACTTTTTTGTCCAGCATGCTAAGGGTTAAATAACAAATATAACTTCACCATTTTCTGTAACTTTCTGGCTGCAGACAAACTCATTCTCCTGTAAAAATGCAATACATTCATCAATCAAGTCCTGTGTCTTGTCTGTGTCTTTATCTACAGAAGCTGCCAGCAATGTGCAAGAGGCATATAAGGCCACATCCTTGGGTGCCATGGCAACACCACTGACTACCACTTCTAAGATGGCTCTTTTCATACTAGAACTCAGCCTCTCCCCTTCATGTCGAATCAGTGTGCTCTGCACTGGAGGAAGGGCAGACTGGACCAGTGTCAAGGCCTTTGGTTTCTCATTTGGCTTGCATAGTAGAATACTTTCACCTGAAAATGTAAATATATCATCATTTGAAAATGTAAATATACCATTATTTGAAAATGTAAATATACCATTACATTGTATTTGGAAATGTAAATATACCAGTACCATTATTTGAAAATGTAAATATATCAAATCTCCAGGTATGGTGCTTTTCCCAAGCAAAATGTATTGATATTTTTTTTTTATTTCTCCATGAAAACATATAATGTGAGTATTCGTTAGAAGTGATGTGGTCCAAAGAAACATTTTTACATGGCATCTGAAAGAGACTTCACCATATCTACACTAAATATTTGAATACTATAACTGCTTTAAATACTATACCTGCCCTTTACCCCTGAGTTTCTGAAGTGAACTCTTCCTTCTTTAAATTTAGACACATCCACTATTGCAAACAGGGATGTCAGTCAAAAATCAAAAACCAAATGGCAAGCAGTGTAGATGCAGACGAGATGGCTCATTATGATCTATCTCATCTGCATCTACACTGTTTGCATAGGTAGCCATTTTAATCTACCGAGCTGAAAGGGTTAAACTTGGACAAGTCCATTATACTACCTGCCTGCTTGATGAGTGGCAAACAAGAGCAGACCCTTATCAAATGCGGCATTCTCAAAAACTCAATAAAATCCAGTCTCTAAGTTTCACTTTCTTCAATGTCTGTTGCTTTCATTTTTCTCAGAATTTATTTACCTTCACCACAGCTGGTGCAAAGTGTCATATGGCAGCCTTATCAAGCCTCTCCATTCTTTACCATAGCCTAGTTTATACTTTCTGGCCCTTTGGGATCAATGAGCCTACTTTGAAATAATCTGACAACAGAATGTCCCTCACAGTGCTAGGAGGGAAGCGCAGTGTTACAGCATATGTAGGGACTGACCTGGGTTTAGCTGGGCTGAGTTGAGTAACAACCCAGTCAACACTATTCAGGTCATGTTGAGCCAGTCAGTTTACCTAACCAGGCTTTTCCTGGGCAGGCTTAATCCTCTAAGCAGTTAACCAGTACCTGTGCACATTCTTTCATCACCCTTCTTGAATCAGCAGATGGGAAAGAATGACCATAGAAAATATTTCATGATCAATCTCCATGAAAAAATGTTGCCGTACCCAGCGAGGATCGAAACTGGGACCTCCTGATCACCAGTCAAACTTGCATGTGACACCGGCACAGTGTCTGGCATCTGATCTGGGTATACACTGTTTGCTCAGGACTGTCTGTCCCAATACTTAGGGTCAACTGGTATTAGTTTCACAGGGAATGGAGTCAGATCAGTGCCTTTTCTGTTAGTCGATATATTCTGCAGTATCCTGCAAAGGCCCTTAGTGGACTGCAAACATGAATATGAAATACTGATCACACATGGCATTAGGGCCTCTTTTCCATGTTGTGTCAAATACTTTTAGAAATACAGATGCAAAAGAACAACACAGAACTTTATCACTAATGTTAACAAATTTTCTAGGTCAGTGGCCTTGACCTGTGGTCTGCGGCAGCAGCAAGATGATGCCAACTGACTTGTATCCATTCTATTAGTAATACTAACCAAATATTAACAACTTCAAGTGAAGACTTGGTGAAGATGAACAGATGGATATTTTGATGGACATTCTAACAAATGGACATTTATGTGACTACAATCACTATTTTTTGCATATGTGTGCTTAGAAAATAGCCACACAAGTGAAAACTATAGCCACATAACAGAATTTTATGTGGCTAGACAGAATAAATCTCATTCAAATAAACTGCAACTGTCCATAATCAGTAGCCACATAAATAGCACCAATTTGTTTGTTCATTCAAACAGAAGTACCAAAGCAATAACGAAAATATTACAACCCAACAGCATACTTTGTATGCTGGGGATATAATAATAAATGATCACCGATCCATAACCAGTGTTCATTTTATTAATGAAGGATTAAAGGAAGTTACACTTACCAGCGGTATCTACACCTTTTCTTCCAGCTCTTCCTATCATCTGTTTATATGTAAGGAAGTCTATCAGCTGTCCATGGAATACCGGGGTGCGGATCAGAACCCTACGAGCAGGCAGGTTCACTCCTGAGGACAGGGTGGAGGTAGCAATCAATACCTTCAGTATGCCTTGCCTAAAGGCCCCTTCCACAATGTCTCGTTCATCAAATGTTAAACCTGGAAATGGAAAGAAATACTTTTAACTGGACTGAGTGAGACCTCATGAATATCTAAGCTTGAATACTGGCAATATTACAACCAGTGCTAAACTGTGATTAGCATAGCTCCAGATAAGGCAGGATATCAGGTAAATATTTTTCTTCTTTCTCCATGAATACATATGTTGTGGGTACTCATTAAAAGTGCCTCCTTGAGGCACTTCTAATGAATATCCATACATGCCTTTATGGAGAAATAAGAAAAATATCAATACTTTAGGGGTGAAAAAGTACGAGTTATGATTAGATAATATGAGTCATTTGCTAGGGCATTTACCAAACAGTACAGCAGGTAGGGGCCTGTATAGCATATATTTTTGGCTTGTTCTCAACAGCCATTTTTGACTGGTAAGTTTCAGTGAAATTTTGTGTAGGAGTGTGGTACCTTCTTGTTACAGCCGGTCATACGGTCCAATCAAATCTTTTTTTTAAGCTCTTAAGCAATCATAATGCACGGAAGGTTCGGTGTTTCACTGAAGTCAGTTGTGCTTCATGGTCTCTATGGACTTGAAAAATAACTCAAATTTGATTCGACCATGTGATTGGTTGTTACAAGAAGATATCGCACTCCTACACAAAATTTCATGGACATTTCACTAAACTTACCAGTCGAATAGGGCTAATCAGAAATCAGGTACTAGGACTACTGAGTACCTGCTTAAAATATCTGGTACCCATAACTATATTCCATTTTCATATGTTTTTAACTTTATATGGACAGAAGCAAAGATGTGCAAAATCATCAGTCCAGTGTCAAGGTTTCATTTTATTTCTTGGTGCCAGGCTTTCTTTACTGACTAACTTCAAAGTGTATAAATAATCTGTATATGCATGCAGATTACTGCAAATTCTCTGCAGAGTGGGTTTAGTTTTGACATATTCAGATTGAATGATAAGTAAAAGATGTCTTGTTGTGGTGCAAATGCTTCTTCTATTCAATAAATGTGTGTATGTACTATGGCAGTTATGATGAAATTTGTTACTGTGCTTTCATCAATCTTTCAGAAAGTCGTTTTTTGCTTGGCGCTTTACAAAGAAGAAATAAATTTGCAAACTTTTGTCATGATTTAATGCAAAACCATTTGTTGTAACTACATATGCACAAATAGTTTTATTCTAGTCATTGGTTTTTAAAAAGTCAAATAGTTTCCCTTTTCCCCATATTGAAAATGAATGCAAATTATGCAGAAATCTGTAGGGTAGGTAACTTGGAGGCAATTTTTCAACAAGTTCCTCTGGTTCGATTTTTCTGAAATTTTCACAATAATGTTGTGAAACACTAGTAATTTAAATTCAGCAAAGAAAAGTAAAACAATCTACAGCTGGTGTTTGTAAAACCTGTAAAATGCTATGCCCCCAATGCCTGACTCTAACACTGCTTGACTCAAACACTGCTTGCCCATGATGGTAACAATAGTATAAATATACGAGATTTCAATGTTATTTTATTTAAACTCTAAAATGGGAGATAATTCGGATAAGAAAAAATATGGGTCACCTATTTTTTCATGAGGAATCCATGTATGAAATTTCAAAACATTAGCACCCAATATCTAAACTTATGCTATACAGAATAAAGCAACAAAATTAAATGGCCAGAAATTGCAAAGGGCCATAACTCCAACATTTAATTTAAATGGTTGAAAATTTAATCAGGTGATCTCCTCCTCAGTTCAAATTAGTACACCAAATATCAAGGATCCAGCTCAAATACTTTTTGAGATATCTTGCTAACGAGATTTCAATGTTATTTTATTGAAAGGGAAATAACTCTAAAATGGGAGATAATTTGGATTAGAAAAAAATATAGATCACCAATTTTTTCATGAGGAATCCATACATGAAATTTCAAAACATTAGCATACATGGTTCTAAACTTATGCTATGCACATAAAAGCACAAGATTAAATAGCCTAAAACTGCAAAGGGCCATCTCCAACAACATTTCATTTAATTGGTTGAAAATTTAATCAGGTGATCTCCTCCTCAGTCCCAATCAGTATACCAAATATCAAGGCTCTAGCTCAAATACTTTTTGAGATATCTTGCTAATGAGATTTCAATGTTATTTTTTAAAAGGGAAATAATTCTAAAATGGAAGATAATTGGAATAAGAAAAAAAAAATACGGGTCACCTATTTTTTCATGAGGAATCCATATACAAAATTTCAAAACATTAGCATACATTGTTCTAAAATTATGCTATGCACAAGAAAGCTGGACAAACAAATGGACAAACAAACGAATGAACGGACAAGCCAGAAGCAATATGGCCCCCAACTTCTCTTCAAAGTTGGGGGCATAAAAATATTGTCTTATACAAAAATTCCAAAAAATTTTACTTTACTATAGAAATTGCATAGGTCAGACCAATTTCTGGCCCTAAATTTAATCTAAGGATAAATTTTCAAGAATAAAACATAGAAATTGAAAAGACAAATGGTTTCTGATAAGATATGGTCAATCAGAACAAAAACTTATCATTCAAAATAAAACGCTAAGTAAAAAACGTCATTCCGAGTGATGCCAAAGGGGCAGTAGTTTGAGCTGAGGTTTGGCACCACTGCCCACAATATTCAGTCATGCCGCAACAGTGCCTGGTTGTGAAAGGTGGGAACTGATGTTCTTTAACAGTATCACCTCACTGCAGTATCACACCCCAGACAAACTGACCTGATACTATCATCAGTCACATTATACTGACACCGGTGCAACAGTCCTAGCTCTTCCTCCTAATGTTGAGCACTAAACAAAAGAGTAGTTAGTACCAGTTTTAAAAAGTCTTTGGTAAAGACCTGGGCCCAGTTGTTCAAATCATTGTTAGCTTAACGAGCTCGTTAGTGGTCAAAATGTTAACTGTTCTAGTAAGTACAATATCCAGTTCACATGTATTTTTGCTGAAAAATTGTGAGTAGCTTTTGCATTTGCAAAAGCTACTCACATTTTTTCAGCAAAAATATTAGCATCTACGCCATATTTCATGATCAAAGTTTTGACAATACGTTAACTAACGACATCATTACTTTTGAACAACTGGGCCCTGATTAGGGATGAGACTCACAACTTCATGATTTATAGTGGGGATTCTACCAAATGCGCCACTCAGACCAGTAAACTTGATGATATGACCTGTATGTTACTGCTGCAATGTGACACCCTATATATTTTAAAGTCGGAATGAGGAGCCATGAGATTAGTTTCCTACCTGCATGATGGTAAGCTACACCAAAAGGTACAGTTCTGCCAAGAACACTATCAAGACCAACAGGAGTCCTCCGCAGCTGCTCCACCACATCTCGAAGAGTGGACTGCTCCAGTGGTAGTACAAGAACATCTGAATTCTTACTATTATCCACTAAGAAAACAAATCTTTGATATAAAAGTATTTCTATTTCCAGTTTAAGGCACCATATTAACGATGACTTACAAACTTCTTTATGTGTTTCTTTATTTGCCTATATAACTGCTTCTGATTGACAATTATTCAAAATTTTAACTATCTCTTTTTACCTGTAATCTTTCATCAACCTAGCGATAAAATCTGATTGTGAATTTAAATCATAGTTCCAGGTAAGAGGGATACCCAGATAATATTTTTCTTATTTCTCCGTAAAAACTTATTTTGTGGGTATTCATTAGAAGAGTAACCTAATGAGTACTGAAAACATGTTTTCATGAAGCAATAAGAAAAATATCAATACAAAGTGCTTTATCTGGCACTATAATTTAAAGGCAACAAATATTTCCACAAATACCTTCTAAGAACTGTAGCTGTTTCATTGGAACAGCCAATCATCAACCTTTAGCATACTGAGTTTAAATTTTAGCAGATAAGGTTTAAACTACCTATACCAACTGTGCAGATTCAGATCAGCATAAACACTTGCGCATGTCTCTAAAATACCATTCTAGTTTCTTCTTGTTTGTTTGTTCTGACTGGAAAACTTTGCTCTTTGTCCTAAAATGTGCTGACCTATCCAAATTGCTGATGGCCTCTTTTGAAAACCAGCACACCATTGGTCAACAACAGAAAAGATCTATATGCAGTGCTTCTGTAGGGAGACAATGAATGCCCTGATCAAACTGTTTATCAAGGCTTGTCTCATGTTGCATATAACTCGTTATACAGCAGCACTCTTTTTCAAGCACAAAATATTAATTTTGTCCTGCTGAATAAATTAAGATGCCATGCCCACTTCTAATTTTCAGCCAATCAGATTACTTTGATCCAGATTGTTGATATAAATTCACATACTGAATGGCAAACAGTGAAGATCCAGATCAGTTGGCTTCTTCAGAAGCCAACTGATCTGGATCTACACTGTTTGCAAAGGCAGGGTATATCCGGGCTCAGCAGGACAAGGGTTAATACTTTTTTTTATTTCTCCATGAAAGCATATGCTGTGGGTACTTAAAAGTCGTTCCAAACAATGCCCAATAACTCCCATTTTGCCTTTTTCCAATTTGCCTACTTATCATTCCTTATTCTCCTACACTAAGAAATTTTGCCTACTGACACATTGCCTACAATGTAACATTTTGTAACAGATTTGTACATGCTACAATTCTGTACACATAGAGTCTTAAAGACTTCTGCATGGTAAATGATAATTTACTCACAAATATTTAAGATTTTCATTTTTCTGTACTGGGCTGTAGTCATTAAATATGAATTATTCGTATACAAAGTTTTACGGTAATTTGTTGTACCACCTAATTTGATGTGTTGTAAATATTCACTTTCCCTTGACAGATAATCTTAAAATGTTCCATATTTGAATGAAATGGATTGTTTTTGTTCATGATAATGTTTGTTCACATTGATTTTTGTTTTTCATGTAAATAAAGTGGTGTATGAATTTGCAAGCTATTAAGCGTTAAAACTGTCCCATTTGATCCCTGATGAATGCCGTTACTTTCTGAGCCAGGTACCAAAATAAAATAGAATTTTGATTGCCAAAATAAACAAGAATTGTGCATTGGATTGACAATGACTGATGAAAAACTAGCTCTGACTTGTAAGAAAAACATAATTAAAATACACCAAAAATTCTACAAATCTGCAGCCTGTCACTCACTCTACAACATTTTGAAACATTTTTCTTATTTTATAGGAGAAATATCATCAATATGCCATCTGCTGAATCTGTCCAGAGAGTGGTATAGATTAATTCATGGCCAAGAGCAGCAACTAAAATCAGTCCTCTGCATTTGGTACAAGTTTTTATACAACATAATAAAATAACTAATAAACATCAAGGTTATTTTATGCGTGTATTTGTAAGAATATAAATTTCTGAAATAGTATGCAGTTCAAATGCTGAAATCCCACCAGGGCGGGGGAATTGACTGATAACCACTGTGTAAGTTTTATATACAAGTGGCAAGCTGAGAATAGTTCCATTTTTCAGAGTAGGCCAAATGGGAATGATGATTAGGGAAAATGGGAGTAGGCAAAATGGGAAGCTACCTTTGGTAGTTATTAGAAATGCCTTGTAGAAGTACTTCTAGAAAGTACACAACATGTTTTTGTGAAGTATAAAAATATTAATTAGGATAACTCTTATCTAGAGCTTACTATTACTATAGCTACCTTTGCCAGCTACTGCCATCTGAGGATTTCTGAGAAGATTGTAGAACTCTCTGGCCACAGTCTCAGACAGTTTCTCACACCAGTTCTTAGTAGGACAGAAGATCAGGATGGAGTGACCCTCTCTAATAGTCTCAATACAGAGGGGTACTACATGGTCATCATCACCCTGGAAATGATGAATGATTAAATGATGATCATTTGGTGTTTTACATCCCATTCAATATTATTTAAGTCATGTCCAGATGATGGAAGGATGACAATGAACACACTTCATGAATGAATCTTTTATACAGCATTACATTTCTACTTATTATATAGTCCTTCTATATACGTGGTTGGATTGCAACTAAATCTTAACATAACTAAATTTCAGTTTAAAGAATACTCACTTGGTATGACGGCAAGTAAGGAAGTCATTAACAGCAAATTAGCTGCCACTGGTCATAGGTGCATAATGTTCTTCCATTCTTAAAAAATCTTATGGGAAATAACCATATTTATGTGACTGTCTAGGCTACACTAACATACCTTGACTGTGTAAGTGGTATCAATATCTCGCAGCAAGTTGAGACTCGAGTCATACAGAGCAGTTCCCATCTTGAAACACTCTGTGAGGGGTACCGGCCGGTAGTCTGTCCGATACAGATCGGCATTCAGCCATGCTGCTAGAAGATCAAGATTGGGAAGTGTTGCACTCATACCAATTATCTGTACATTATGGTCAGGAATTTGATCTGTTCTGAAAAAAAAAAAAAAAATACATAGAACCTGTTTATGAGGAACACCTCTGAGACAAGGGCTCAGTTGTTTGAAACTAATGATGTTGTTAGTTAACGCATCATTAAAATTTTGATCATTAAATATGGCATATATGTTAATATTTTTGCTGAAAAATGTGAGTAGCTTTGCAAAAGCTACTCACATTTTTTTAGCAAAAATAACTCAGAATTAGATATTGTACTTACTAGAACAGTTAACATTTTGACCACTAATGAGCTTGTTAAGCTAACAATGCTTTGAACAACTGGGCCCAAAAATTTTATTCAGCTAAGTTGTTCAGAATGAAATAATAGACATATTAACCCATTTAGGCCTAGTGTCCCAAAAAGAGATAATAGCAAGCAGTGTAGACCCAGGTTAGATGGTGCAGAATGCAGCAGCTCATCTATTGGAGACGGACCTGTTCAAATGGCTGGGTAGAAAAGTCTACCAAGCATAAATGAGTTTAGGAAATACCGTAAATTAGAAATGCTGCTAGTATTCCTTAAAGGCACTGGATACACTTTCAGGGGAGGGAATCCTGTCAAACTTCTTTTTGCCTCCCTTCTGAAAAAGTGTCCACTTTTAAAAGGAATAGTTTCTTCCCCTTCGGAGCAAATATTTTCTTTTTAGAGTAGACTCTTTTCATAAGGGGCTTGGTGTGGATGAAAGCAAATGGGAAGACACAAAATTTCTCTCTCATGAAAACTGGAATCTATCAAATGTATCCAGTCCCTTTAAAATGACTTTTGTGACTTTCACGGGAAAAGACAAAGTTACAAAAGTGTGATTGTTTCTAAATACAGTCGAACTTCAATAGCTTGAACACTGATGGCCCATTTACCATGGTTAATCCGAACTCCTTTTTGAGTCCCTACAAAATTCTTTCGATAGCTCAAAAAAACAACAACAAATTTTTAGTGAAATCTTGTTATTTATCATGAAATTGTATGTTGTGTGCATCATTGAGGTGATTTTAATGAGTACATCAACATACATTATTGTATAGAAAATCGAAAAGATTTCCCTAAATTATCACCATTTGCTTCCTAACCTGGAGCCATAATTAACCTTTAGTGGCTTGAACTACTCATATCTCAAAAAAATTTCAATGGTCCCAAAGATGTTTGAGCCCTTGAGGTTTGACTGTATGTACATAGGTTCCACAGTGGCCTTTTGAAAGTCACGAAAATAAACTACTAGGATCTACCTGACCTTTGGTAAGCTGCATAAGTGTCTCTCCTTGAAGGAATGTTAGTTTAAGCAGTTCATATCATCATCATAATCGGATTTTTGATTAACGTGCAGGTACAGGGGCAACATCCACATCAGTGGGCCCCCTTCCAGATAACTGGCTTGCTGTATGCATGGCAGATCTCACACCAGATCTCCACATATTTCTATCATGAGGGTTGATAGCCGAGAGCTTCCACTCTGCAATCTCTCTCTGTCAGTTGCTTCCATATCATCTTGGGTCTCCCAGGCCTACACATTCCCTCAACCTGTATTTGAAAGGCTGTCTTGACTGCACCATTGGAGCGTTCCACATGTCGATACCAGCGGAGCCTTCTCTCCTTCACAATGAGGTCCAGATCTTCAATGCCAAGTCGCGCAAGTAGCTCATTGGACCTGGTGGTGAAAACTTCTTGCGGCCTGACATTGTAGATCTGTCTGATCATTGCCCTGTCATTCCACTGCAGATGTTGGAGATTTGGTTTTGTCAATGGCCTAGTCTCACTAGCATGGAGCATTGCGCTCCGCACACAAAAGCTGTACACACGGTCTTGAAAGAGAGTGGCGTGAAGAGAGAACTGGTAGCAGCTCCTTGAACTTCTTCCAGACAGTTTTCACACTTGTTGTGGTTGAAAGTTCACAGCCACCTGCTGCTGAGAGCATGTCTCCTAGGTAGTAAAAGGAAGCTACCACCTCCAGCTTGTCAGGTCCGACTTGGACTTCCCTCTGTGGTCTGCCGTCCAAGGGACGTGCAGTTCCCTGGCACCGTGTACATCTGTAGTCAGGGTCCTTTGTCAAGCGCTTGAGTCCACTGCATTTCTTGTGCATCCAGAGCTTGCAGCCGTTGCAGAAGATGCTGTTGCTGCCCACTCCAGTGCGACAGACAGCTCATGGAAACTCCCCTGAACTCTGCAGGAGGTCCAGGCCCGTACCTCAGATCATGATCTTCGTCTTTCCTGCATTTATTCTCAGTCCTTTCTTTTCCATTGCTTCTTTCCAAGTCAAGCGACTCCTGACACATTCCTTGAGCGATTTAGCGATGATAAGAAGTTAGGAAGCAAGTTAGTTTAAGCAGTTCAGTCAATTTAAATGAGTATTTTACATTATTTTTAACCTAAATATTTGGACATCTTAAATTCTTACCTTACTCATCCTAACATTTGAACAAGCCTATTTTATTGCCTGTTAATGTATTTAAACTGCTGGATGAGAGGCAAGGAGGGCAGACTCTGATCAGAGTGACAATTTACACAACTAGGTGTTGTTTCTAAGTAATTCTATGGCATTTGATCTGGATCTATAGTGTTTGCTCAGACTTGTTTGTCAAAGTAGTGGCTAGAGTGATCAAAACCTTATTCCAGATTAAAATTGTTAACAAAGCTGAGTGTAGTGCTCTTAAAAAAAAAAAATACAAAAAAAAACAACAAAAAAACATACAGTAATTGTCCTTAAATTTCAAACATTTTATTCCATACCTTTTTTGTACGAAATTTTAGGACATTTACCATAACCTTACTGTTTATCATTATTTTTCTGTTCCATGTAACATATCTTGGTCAACATTAACTCCAGAAGGTAACCTCTATGGCTGTCTCCTAACAGATGTAATTCATCCACCACAATTATCCCTGTCAAAGAAAGATGTCTACAAGATTAAATGCTTTTTTACTCACCATACATATTTTTCTTATTTTTGAAAGTTAACAGCGAGATCCAGATAAGCTTGCACAGGAAAGCAGACCAATTGAAGCCTTTGCTTTCTTCTGTACTATCTAGGTTTTGCCAAGGGGAACAGAAAAGGTCTATATCAGACTCCATGCAAATGTAGGATGATCAATGGTATGGGCTTTCTTTGGCTGCACAGATGTTAACTCTTAAAATGCAGCCAAGCAGAACTGTTGCAGATGATGATGATGATTTGGTGTTTAACATCTCTTTCACATGTATTTTAAGTCATATTGAGATGAAGGAAAGGCATTAATGGAAGTCTGTGCAGTGAAGCGCCATAGTCATGTGCTGAATTTAAACCCAGGACCTTCTGATCCGCAGTCACATGGACTTCAAAATTGTAGCAGATGACATGCCAATTTTTTATATCTATTTTTCAGAGAAAATAAGACTTGAAATTTCGTATAAAACATCTGCTAGGCAGATTTCACAAAAAATGTCAAGCCATTGTTCCTCTAAAAAGTAAAAACATAATATATGTATATTTCCAAATGTCATTTGTTATAGTTATGATTGGCATTTTAACCTTTGTCCTGCTGAACCCGGATATGCCCTGCTTTTGCAAACAGTGTAGATCCAGATCAGTTGGCTTCTTCAGAAGCCAACTGATCTGGATCTGCACTGTTTGCCATTCAGTATTTGAATTTGTATAAACAACCTGGATCAAGCAATCTGATTGGCTGAAAATTAGAAGTGGGCATGGCATCTAATTTATTCAGCATGACAAGGGTTAAGGGCAAAAGCCCCTTTCTATCCCATGCATCTTATACCATATTTACCATAAATATTCAGACAGGTTCAGCAAGTAGTGCAGATCAGATCAAACTGTTCCTAAAAGAACAGTTGACCTAGGTCCACATTTTAGAAACATCAAGAGGTAGTCAAATCAATTTGTTCAAATTTTAATAAAATTTGGGAACTCCATACAGCCACTGGCAAACAGAAGCTAAATCCATCAACAGGCTTTGATAATAAAGCATCTTAAAAACTTTGACAAAGACTTCGGCACATTAATGCTATGGAAGGACAAACAGATGCATGTATGTATGAACCAATGGCAAAAAGCAATAAGTATTGTCATAGGACAGGATAGCTCACCTGAATTGTGCTTAGCCTCTAAACACTTTAACCAGAAACTTTAACGTTAAGATTTTCTGAGTCTATGACCTCAAGGTCACTCATGTGGGTCTGGATGGTACAGCAAAGAACTTCAGATCAGTATCTAACATTAGGGCTAATAACTTTTTAAAAACCAAAAACTTTAACCAATGCCTTGGCCGACAGAACATTATACAATTCATGCATTCTATAGAGATTAACATCAGGATTTGTCATCCTGAAAGTGATGTTAACACTGCTTTCAAGGACTGACAAATCCTGTTGTTATATGACTGCTATCAAAGGCCTTCTCTGATTGGCTGAAACTTCACACTAATGTCATGGTGACTGCTATAGCTCTGCCAGTACTTTTGTACAGACGAGCTAAAAGCTATATACCCCTCAGTATACAAGTATGCCAGGGATGTAAAAACTGCAGTATAATGAAGTATTGGGGACACTTTATCACTGTACAGCAAACCTCATTACAAACTATCCAAACTTACCATCACAGTTATCATCCTATCTGGCTACACAGCCGTGCCATGCTAAAACGTGTCTTCGACATATTCTGACAGCAAAGGCCCTGCTCAGACTGCTCCTGTGCACAGTTTGATCAGTGCTGTCACTGTCCACTAACAGAATCATTGGATACTACAGAATGTATGAATTGAGAGCAAAGGCCAAGAGGATATGCTGCATATGTGCAGGATGATCTGTGCTATGTGCATTTTGAGCATGTTCTAAGGCACTTTTTCTCTTGCTGCGGCCCAGTCTGATCATGATGTATGTTCACTGTATCAAAGGTAAAGATTGTGTGCATGAAATGTACAGACTAATCTGCTGAATCAATGCAAAATATATGGTAAATGATCTAAAATTCCATAAAATTCTGAAGACTAAAATCTGTACTTCTGGAAGAAAAAAGTGAAAAATTCTTTGAAGGAAGTAATAAATTTTTCAAAGGGAGTCAATTAAATCTCCTCTCTTTGCAAAACTGGTTAGTTCCCTTTGCATCACAGGCGAAAGGAGATATTGGTAACAAACTTTAAGCCTCATTATAATTTTTTCTGGTCAAATTTTTGGAACATTTACTGTACATACAAATCAAATATGGTCCCAATGTGAAGTTTAATGAACCTTTACTGTTGGTATATATGGTAATGTTGAAATCCATAGCTACAGATAAGACACTTTTTAAAACCAAGAAGATTTGCTATATTTCCTATTTTTCCATGAAAAAGTGTTGTGGGTACCCATTAAAAGTGCCTCATTGAGGTGCTTCTAATGAGTACCCACAATGTATGTTTTGAAATAGAACTTCAACAAATGTATCTGTAGATATGCTCTAGACCTTTCCTATCTTAACATCCCTTTTTCATAGTATGTATGTCAACATTTAGTATATCAACAAACCAAAAATGGTTATAATCAGTCTGTGCTGATACACAACCCACTTAAGGCATAGTTCATACCTTACCTAGTTTGTCAAGCTTGTTTTCTTCCAGTAGTCTGTTGATTAAGCCATTACCCTTCTCTATGGTACATACAGCTACATCAACATTTCTGAAGCCCCCAGCTGGGGCATAGTGGCCCATAAAACCACTCACCCTGATACCTGCATCCTGGTATAATTCCTAAAAAAAAAAGATAGAGACATTTTCATTTACAACACCGAATAAGAGGAGTAGCAAGAAAATTTTCTTATTTCTCCATGAAAACATGTTGTGGGTACTTATTAGAAGAGCCTCTAGATGTATTAATAATATCACATCAGACAACAAGACCTGTCGCCAGACAGGATAGCTCGCCTGATATTGCACATTTTGTTTCTGGAAAATTTTAAGTTCGTGACCTTGATTCTGACATGACCTGGGTGGGTGTGTCGGGTGGGGGGGGGGGGGTGCGGGGAGGTTGGGGGGTGCAGTATCTGTCTTTACACCAAATAGGAACTAAAACCATCATGTAGTTTAGAAGTAATGCGATCCTAAAAAACTTTGGCTTAAAATTTTAACATCAAAATTCTAAGTCTGTGACCTTGACATGACCTAGGTGGGGACTGGTACTGCGTAAAAGTCTGGACCAATATGTACCATCATACAAAAGATGAATCAAATCTGTGATAAGGTTAGGATTAAAAAACTTTAACGAAAACTTTAACATTTAAATTCTAAGTCTGTAACATCGACCTCAAGGTCATTGTCATGAGTGCTGATGGTGCTGATGAAAACTTTTGACCAGTATCTATCATGATACCAAATAGGAACTAAATCCATCATTTAATTTAGTAGTAATGAGATCCTAAAAACTTTGACGTAAAATTTTAACATGAAAACTCTAAGTCTGTGACCTTGACCTTGATCTAAGGTGGAAGGGATGGTACTGCACAAAATTTTGGACTACTATGTATCATCATACCAAAGATGAATCAAATCGGTGATAAGGTTAGGAAATAATGAGGTCTTAAAAACTTTAACTTTAAAAACTTTAACTTTAACGAAAACTTTAACATTTAAATTCCAAGGTCACAGTCATGAGTGCTGATGGTGCTGATGAAAACTTTTGACCAGTTCCTATCATGATAACTTATAGGAACTAAATCCATCATTTAGTTTAGTAGTAATGAGATCCTAAAAACTTTGACGTAAAATGTTTACATGAAAACTCCAAGTCTGTGATCTTGACCTTGACCTAAGTTGGTGGGGATGGTACTGCGCAAAATTTTGGACTACTATGTATCATCATATCAAAGATGAATCAAATGGGTGATAAGGTTAGGAAATAATGAGGTCATAAAAACTTTAACGAAAACTTTAACATATATATTCTAAGTCTGTGACTTTGACCTTGACATGACCTAGAGAGGTGGGTATTGTATTGCGCAAAATTTTGGACCAATATGTATCATCATACCAGGGCTCTGGAAATTTTGAAATCTGAATCGGTCCAGCCGATGACAATGACGTCATCAATGAATCCATTTTCAAAAAAAAAAAAATAAAAAAAAAATATGTATATATCACCTGTCACGAAAACTAATGACAATTGGCAGTCCTATAACTCCATTTAAATAATACACCTCAACTCCGTTATATGACGGAAGTCCGGGTATAACGAGCATGATCAAAGCTGGCGTCATCAATAAATACAGTCAGGTTTGTAAAAAGAAAGAAAAAAAACAAAAAAAAAAAAAAAACAAGAGCTGTCGGAGGACAGCGAGCTCGCCTGCTGGGTACATTTTATATTGTAACATTTTTATCATTAAGCCATATAATATAGGTCACACTGACCTAGATGTATTTGTATGTAAATCATTTTGTCACATAGATATAATAATCCAGGTATGACAATTCTCCATGAAATAGTAATAAAAATAAAAGGCAAAATCACTGAAGCATGAAATATAGGTCACAATGACCTAGATATAGTAAGTGGTCATTCATTGGGTCACATGGAACTAATATCCCAGGTGTGACATTTATCCAACAAATATTCAAGATATAAGGCAAAATCACTGAACCATGAAATATAGGTCACACCAACAGAGATATATTTTGACGTCGATAATCGGGTCACAAGGAACTAATATCCCTGGTGTGACATTTATCCAACAAATAGTATTCAAGATATAAGGCAAAATCACTGAACCATGAAATATAGGTCACAATGACCTAGATATAGTAAGTGGTCATTCATTGGGTCACATGGAACTAATATCCCAGGTGTGACATTTATCCAACAAATAGTATTCAAGATATAAGGCAAAATCACTGAACCATGAAATATAGGTCACACCAACAGAGATATATTTTGACGTCAATAATCGGGTCACAAGGAACTAATATCCCAGGTGTGACATTTATCCAACAAATAGTATTCAAGATATAAGGCAAAATCACTGAACCATGAAATATAGGTCACACCAACAGAGATATATTTTGACGTCAATAATCGGGTCACAAGGAACTAATATCCCTGGTGTGACATTTATCCAACAAATAGTATTCAAGATATAAGGCAAAATCACTGAACCATGAAATATAGGTCACAATGACCTAGATATAGTAAGTGGTCATTCATTGGGTCACATGGAAGTAATATCCCAGGTGTGACATTTATCCAACAAATAGTATTCAAGATATAAGGCAAAATCACTGAACCATGAAATATAGGTCACACCAACAGAGATATATTTTGACGTCAATAATCGGGTCACAAGGAACTAATATCCCAGGTGTGACATTTATCTAACAAATAGTATTCAAGATTTAAGGCAAAATCACTGAACCATGAAATATAGGTCACATCAACAGAGATATATTTTGACGTCAATAATCGGGTCACAAGGAACTAATATCCCAGGTGTGACATTTAACCAACAAATAGTATTCAAGATATAAGGCAAAATCACTGAACCATGAAATATAGGTCACAATGACCTAGATATAGTAAGTGGTCATTCATTGGGTCACATGGAAGTAATATCCCAGGTGTGACATTTAACCAACAAATAGTATTCAAGATATAAGGCAAAATCACTGAACCATGAAATATAGGTCACAATGACCTAGATATAGTAAGTGGTCATTCATTGGGTCACATGGAAGTAATATCCCAGGTGTGACATTTATCCAACAAATAGTATTCAAGATATAAGGCAAAATCACTGGACCGTGAAATCTAGGTGACCTGGACCGTAAAATGTAGGTCACCATGACCTTCACTCTCTTACACTTAAACCGATGTCACATAGTTAGCTGATGTATAACCAGTTGTGTCTATAACCTGTAGGCATATAAGATTTTACAAATGTGTCCTAGATTTTGACCCCTAGCCCCACCCCAAGGCCCACCCTGAGGTATGAACCCAGGGGTATGTTCTTTTGGAATCTCAGAAGACTCGTCCAGGTACCCAAATTCTAAATATGAATGCTCTAGCAGGAGTGAAAGTCAAGATATAAGAATTTGAAAAACTTTAACACAGTATTACAAAGGTGTCCTAGATTCTGACCCCTAGCCCCACCCAGGGGCATGAACCCAGGGGTTTATTCTCTTGGAATCTCAGAAGACCCTCCAAGGTACCTAAGTTCCAAATTTGATGCCTCTGTGAGGAGTGACTGTTGAGATATAAGCATTTGAAAAACTTTAACGCAGTGTGACGGGAACGGGAACGCAAACGCAAACGCAAACGCAAACGCAAACGCAAACGTGGACGACCGGGGTGACTACAATAGCTCTCCTTGTACTTCGTACAGGCGAGCTAAAAAAAAAACGGTTTTGTTGTTATTTCCACCTCCGCAGGGTTTTCCTAAACTATTTATAAAGAACTGATTACCGTCTTGTATAAGCGCGAAGATGGCGGGAAACAGGAGAGACAGAACGAAACGACTTTCATGGACCTAATTAGATCTAATAAAAAAGGCCTGCATCACGGGCGGTTTTGCAGTTTTCAGTGTTTCAAGATTTGATCAGACTGCTTAAATTTTAAGCACTGACCAATCTTGTCTAGCGCAAGTGGTGCATTACTTATTTTTACCGTGCAATCTACCTTGAATTATACTCGCGTGTTACGGTAATCGACAACAAAAAAAAAAAGAAAAAGAAAAAAAGAAGCAATCAATAATACCCAGATCAGACGCCGTTGTATGCAACATCTGATCAGGATGGTTTGGGAATTCATTTATCGAATCTGGGACCGACAAACCGTGTTGATCAAAACAAAAAATAAGAGGAAGAAAACGGGTGCGTTCAAGCGGTGCATTCTTTTATCACTCAGTAAAGCGACCTTTGACCTTTTGGACATGCCGACTGCACCTGGATGTTTTGCAGTCTCAGTGTATTCACACGTGTCACACAAACGGATTAATTATCAGATGATTCGTGTTAATCGCTTGTTTACCGCACGAAGGTCAGTGAAGTGTTGATTTTTTGACAATGTTTGGATAATGACGTAATTAATTTGTGCTGCGGTAGGTTGCCGTTACTCAGCTGTCTCTCCAATATACATGTCAAATGACCGTTTAGAGCCTTTTAACTACCATAATATCGCAATTAAAAGGTGCGCGGACGTTGTCAGTTTGGGAAGACTTGACCGTTTGTGATTTTTTAGACATCATTGATTCGTGAAAATTGGTTGGTTGGGGAAAAATGGGGTTCAAGGCACAAACCTGTTGGACCGATTTATTAGCGTTTTGGGGTGTTTGAAATCGGTCCAGAATTCTTAATTTCGGTCCAGACCGACTATTTTTCCGGTTTTCCCGAGCCCTGCATCATACTAAAGATGAATCAAATTGGGGATAAGGTTAGGAAATAATGAGGTCTTAAAAACTTTAACGAAAACTTTAACATACTTAGACATAAAATTTTAACATAAAAATTCTAAGTCTGTGACCTTGACCTTGACATGACCTAGAGTGATGGGGATGGTACTGCGCAAAATTTTGGACCAATATGTATCACCATACCAAAGATGAATCAAACTGGTGATAAGGTTAGGAAATAATGAGGTCTTAAAAACTTTAATGAAAACTTTAACATACTTAGACATAAAATTGTAACATGAAAATTCTAAGTCTGTGACCTTGACCTTGACATAACCTAGAGTGGTGGGGATGGTACTGCGCAAAATTTTGGACCAATATGTATCACTATACCAAAGATGAATCAAATCTGTGATAAGGTTAGGAAATAATGAGGTCTTAAAACTTTTAACAAAAACTTTAACATTTGTGGATGCCGACGCCAACGCCAACGCCGGGGGTAGTACAATAGCTCTTCCTGAACGTTGTTCAGGCAAGCTAAAAATATTTGCATATGCATGTACATATAAGAGCACTACTTAACTTGCAGTGAGTATAGTTCTGTTGGCAGTTTAGTGTGTATGTGGAGTGGGGGCCTTTTGGAATATCTTATATCTGGACATAAAGTTTAAATTTTGCTTGTCCAAGGACAAATGTTTACATTTCCCAGTGTAGTTCATTCCTCCATGAACGCAATTGATCACCCGAAGTGACGTGGCATCAAAACAACTGATGCGTTTGGAGATTTGATTGGATACTGCTACTGTTGTGATGATGTCACCGCTCTTAAGCTATCCAAATATAATCCGCCTGCCCTTAATGCAGCCTGTAATGTGAAGTTCTCTCCAAGGTACGCGAGAAAAATAATGTAAATATAAGTAATGAACTTGATTTTTCCGCAATTTATTGAGGTATGAATGACAGTGAGTCGCTAACAACGTTTAAATGAACCCCTTGGGGTTCATTCACTTTGCATGCGACCCATTGTGGTCATACCTCAATGAACTTTGAAAAAAACAAAATTCATTTCTAAAGTAATCCTTTTTCGAAGTTTTCTAATGTCCTGCAGTATCTCAATGTATCTCATACCTCTAGATAAGGCATTTTTTTCAATCAAAAAGTACTGATATTTTTGTTATTTCTCCACTAAAACATATGTTGTGGTACCGGCCGGTAGTCTGTCCAATACAGATTGGCATTCAGCCATGCTGCTAGAAGATCAAGATTGGGAAGTGTTGCACTCATACCAATTATCTGTACATTATGGTCAGGAATTTGATTTGTTCTGAAAAAAAAAGTACAGTGGAGCCTGTTTATGAAGAATACCTCTGAGACCAGGGCTCAGTTGTTCAAACGAATTAGCTGAATAAAATTTCTGGCCCCAGCTGTTCAAAACTAACAATGTTGTTAGTTAACTTATCATTAAAACTTTGCTCATTAAATATGGAAAAAATACTAATATTTTTGCTGAAAAAATGTAAGTAGCTTTTGCATTTGCAAAAGCTACTCACATTTTTTCAGACAAAATACCTGTGAATTAAGTATTGTACTTACTAGAACAGTTAACATTTTGAGCACTAACGAGCTCGTAGTAGCCTTCCTGAGACACTTCTCATGAGTACAAGAAATAAGAAAAAATACTTAACTGATACCCCTTCAGAATCAGAATTTTTACTGTTAATATGTCCAATAACATTCATTCACCAGGACCATATGCGAAATAAGTCCCTAGCTCTCACCAAAGAGGTAAAACTAGCCAAACCATTCTCTGCGCCTTCAGCAGAGGAAGTAATCAAATATGGAAGGGCATTCCAATCTCTTTGTTTTTCTACAAAAAAATAGACGTCTCCCCCCGTTTTGGTGTCATATTGTATTGTACATTCAGCGAGCATTTATATTAACTAATGAAATTCCAAGGGAAATAACTCAAAAAGTATAAAAGCAAGAGTTATGGTTCTTGAACTTTGCACGTCGTCTAATGTTGATTGATATTCATATAAAGTTTCATGAAGATATCTTGAACAGTTTTCAAGTTATAGAGTGGACACATTTTTTATGACGGACAAAGTTCCAAGGGAAATAATTCAAAAAGTATAAAAGCAGGAGTTATGGTTCTTGCACTCTGCACTTTGTCTAATGTTGATTGATATTTACATGAAGTTTCTTGAAGATATCTTGAACAGGTTTCAAGTTACAGAGGAGACACGATTTTGTGATGGACAAAGTTCCAAAGGAAATAATTCAAAAAGTATAAATGCAAGAGTTATGGTTCTTGCACTCTGCACGTTGTCTAATGTTGATTGATATTTAAATGAAGTTTCATGAAGATAGCTTCAACAGTTTTCAAGTTATAGAGCAGTCAAGATTTCGTGACCGTCCAAGCGAAATAACTCAAAACTTATAAAAGCAAGAGTTATGGTTCTTGCGCTCTGCATGTTATCTAATGTTGATTGATATTTATATTGAGTTTCGTGAAGATAGCTTGAATGGTTTTCAAGTTATAGAGTGGACACGATTTTGTGACAGTCCAAGGGAAATAACTCAAAAAGTATTAATGCAAGAGTTATGATTCTTGCGCTCCGCACGTTGTCTAATGTTGATTGATATTTATATGAAGTTTTGTGAAGATAGCTTGAACTGGTTTAAAGTTATAGAGCGGACACGATTTTGTGACGGACAAAGTTTCAAGGGAAATATCTCAAAAAGTATAAACGCAAGAGTTATGGTTCTTGCACTCTGCATGTTGTCTAATGTTGACTGATATTCATATGAAGTTTCGTGAAGATAGTTTGAACGGTTTTCAAGTTATAGAGCGGACACAATTTTGTGACTAACAAAGTTCCAAGGGCAATAACTCAAAAAGTATAAATGCAAGAATTATGGTTTTTGCGCTCTGCACTTCGTCTGATGTTGACTGATACTTAGATGAAGTTTTGTGAAGATAGCTTGAATGTTTTCAAGTTATAGAGCGGACACGAGTGTGACAAGACAAACAGATGCCCGGGAAAAAACAATGTCTCTCAACCCTAAAGGGGGGAGACATAACTATTTGAAGGAAGGAAGAATGAGCCCTTATAAATGTCAGTTCTTGCAGTGGGGGTCTGAAAAGTCAATGTAATGATTCCTACAGTGCCTAATTTGGGTGATAAGGTCACCTGTTGGAAAGCCGGCCTTCTATCTAGAACAATCATATCTGATGCCCACCTGAAGATAGAACATTTTCTCCCTAGTCACAGATACAAAAGGCAATATGATAATGGCCTTCTTCCTTGTCTCTAATACCCTCTTCAGGACTAGTAACTCTGCCACCATGGTCTTCCCTGCACTTGTTGGGGCAGAATACACTAAATTACCTCCTCCTGGAAAGATGAGTATTAAATACATGTAATTCACACACTGACATGCTAGAAAAATCAAACATTTAACAGTGCTTAACACTCTAAACCTGTTCTTCTGAAAAGATGTCCCACACTGACACAATAAACAAGAGGGCCATGATGGCCCTATATCGCTCACCTGAGTATCATAGCACTCAAGGAGAATATGACTTGGAGGAACATTTCTGCGAAATTATTTTGATATCAGGCCCTTGGCCTAGGAGGAGATGTTATTTAAAGAATTTTTTTTTTTTTTTTTTGCTCTGGATGCCATTTTGCAGAACGGAACCATTTTAGCAATTTTGGTAGAGGGTCACTCAAGAAACAATCTTGTAAAATTATTTCAAAATCCATTAACCAGTTTAAGAGGAGATGTCTTTTAAGTAAATTGTTGACAGACACATGACAGTCTATGCCCTTTTTCTATTTTTAGCTCTGGTGGCCATTTTGTTAAGCCAAAGGGAATCATTTTAGCAATTTTGGTCAAGGGACATATGAGGAACATTTCTGTGAAATTTTGAAATCCTGTCATAGGCCTAAGAGAAGATGTTGTTTAAAGGTTTTTTTCTATTTTTAGCTCTGGTGGCCACTTTGTTCAGCGGAGCAGAACCATTTTATTAATTCTGGTAAAAGGGCATTAGAGATACATTTCTGTGAAATTATTTTGAAATCGGGCCATTTGCCTGGGAGGAGATGTCCTTTAAAAAATTTTTTTTCTATTTTTAACTCTGGCGGCCATTTTGTTCAGCCGAGCGGAACCATTTTAGCAATTTTGGTAGAGGGTCACTCAAGGAACATTCCTGTAAAATTATTTCAAAATCCATTGACCCGTTTAGGAGGAGATGTGTCTTAAGAAGATTGTTGATAGACGTATGAGTCTACGCCCTTTTTCTTTTTTAGCACTGGTGGCCATTTTGTTCAGCCAAATGGAACCATTTTAGCAATTTTAGTAAAGGGTCATAAAAGGAACATTTCTGTGAAATTATTTTGAAATCCGGTCATAGGCCTGAGAAAAGATGTTGTTTAAAGGTTTTTCTATTTTTAGCTCTGACGGCCATTTTGTTTAGCAGAGTGGAACCATTTTAGCAATTTTGGTAAAGGGTCATAAAAGGAACATTTCTGTGAAATTATTTTGAAATCCAGTCATAGGCCTGAGAAAAGATGTTGTTTAAAGGTTTTTCTATTTTTAGCTCTGATGGCCATTTTGTTTAGCAGAGTGGAACCATTTTAGCAATTTTGGTAAAGGGGCATTAGAGGAACATTTCTGTGAAATTATTTTGAAATCGAGCCACTGGTATGGGAGATGTCGTTTAAAGATTTTTCTATTTTTAGCTCTGGTGGCCATTTTGTTTAGCGGAGCGGAACCATTTTAGCAATTTTGGTAGAGGGTCACTCAATGAACATTCCTGTATTATTTTGAAATCGGGCCCTTGGCCTTGAAGATGTCGTTTAAAAGGGTTTTTCTATTTTTAGCTCTGGCAGTCATTTTGTTTAGCGGAGCTGAACCATTCTAGCAATTTTGGTAAAGGGGCATGAGAGGAACATTTCTGTAAAATTATTTTGAAATCGGCCAATGGCCTGGGAGGAGATGTTGTTTAAAGGTTTTTTTCTATTTTTAGCTCTGGCGGCCATTTTGTTTAGCGGAGCGGAACCATTTTAGCAATTTTGGTAAAGGGGCATGAGAGGAACATTTCTGTGAAATTTTGAAATCGGGCGATTGGCCTGGGAGGAGATGTCATTAAAAGGTTTTCCTATTTTTAGCTCTGGTGGCCATTTTGTTTAGCGGAGCAGAACCATTCAGGCAATTTTGGTAGAGGGTCATCTAAGGAACATTCCTGTGAAATTATTTCAAAATCCATTCAGTGGCCTAGGAGGAGATGTCATTTTAAGGTTTTTTCTATTTTTAGCTCTGGTGGCCATTTTGTTTAGCGGAGCGGAACCATTTAGGCAATTTTGGTAGAGGGCACCCAAGGAACATTACTGTAAAATTATTTCAAAATCCGTTCACCAGGTTAGGAGGAGATGTCTTTTAAGTAAAAAGTTGACAGACGGACAACGCACAACGGATGAAGACCGGTCACAAAAGCTCACCATGAGCCATTGGCTCAGGTGAGCTAAAAATCTGCCTATTTTACAGAGTGTAACAAGGTGGGAAACTGAACCTTTGTCTAGCAAAGACGTCCCCTCACCAAGAATAATCTGATACTATTTGTCCTCAGCCGACCTATAAAATGAGGTCAAGGTCACCACAGTCTAATTAGCCTTAAAGCTGGTCTCAATGAGTATCCCTGCAAATCTCATGAAAAATACCTAAAGATATTGTTCATATAATAAACTATACCTTAATTTGACAGTTGTCCTGTGCTGACCTTAAAAAGGTCATTAGAGGTCACCAAAATCTAATTATCTCTAGATTTGTCCCAGTGATGTATTTGTGCAAGTTTGATGAAAATCTGCCAACATACACAAGAAACATCATGCACTCAAGAAACTCAATGGGATCAAGACATTAAACAATATACCCCTCTGCCTCTGGAGGTTTAGGAGGATCTGTCATACAAAATGAAGCATTAAAGTGAAATATGAGTACTATTAGGTTGTTTAATATATATATCCATAAAATCATAGCTCAAGCTAAGGCAAAATTTGGCATCTGATCTCAGGGCCTATACTGTTTGTCATTCATCCAGCAGTTTTAGGCAAAGCATCAGGTAGTAAACTGGACTTGATCAAATTTTATGACAAGTAAGGTAAGGAGTAAAGTTGTCCAACTATATAAAGTAAATACAGTATTAATATAGGGATCCAACATGGTTTTTCATGCATTAACATTCGCCAGGTCCCGTGGGAGGTGTTGAAAACCGAGGCCGAAGGCCGCGGTTTTCAACACCTCCCAAGGGACCTGGCGAATGTTAATGCATTGAAAAACCATGTTCGATCGCTATTACTACATAAAAACTGAAAACATTTGCTATATTTCATGTTATTTTTTGCACTATTTTGTTTCGCTTTTTCACCGATGTCTTGCGAACGTAATTTCCACTATGCTCATTCTAGGGCCGGGGCAGTACACATCTCGTAACGGCAGCAAATCTGTGGCCCCGGTACAATCATACTGAAAGCTGCGTAGCCGTGCATTAACAGCACATGAATTGCCTTGTTAATACACGGCTTTTCGCCGGTTAATGCACGGCTGTTAATAATGTGCAACACTGCTTTTTATGCAGTAAAAAGGAATACTAAACATAATAGAGTGCTCACAATCTATCAAAATGGTTTACAAATACAATGTATAAACAATTAACTACCATAATGATCCTGGGACAGACTGTCCTGAGCAAACAGTGAAGACCAAGAATGCAGCACAATGCTGCACGATAAAAACCAATACATACCTGTATAGGGTTATTCAATATCTACACAATGGTGTATAAATGTACATGTTAGACTAAGTGTAAGACATAAAATTTGCCAATTGAATACACGCAGTCATTGACCACTGTAGTAAAAATGGTTGGTAGAAGCGTCAACAAAAAAGATGAAATACGGGCTTACATCAAAGCTCGCTCAAAACTTGGTTGTTCTTTGAAGAAGCTGATGACTGAAATTTCTACTGCTTTTGGACCTTCTTGTGAGTCTTATGACACAGTTCGGCGGTGGAAAAAGAAATTTGAGTCTGGTGTAGAGTCCATCAAAAATGCACCGAAATCAGGTAGGCCAAAATCTGCATCTCGTAAAGAAATCGTTTCCAAAATAAAGGAAATCATTGAAGAAGATGCCAGATTTACAGTTCGTGATATTGCACGAAAGGTAGGCATATCACTATCAACGGTTCACCTTATTTTGAAGAAGCATTTGAAAGTCAGAAAGATTTCTGCTAGATGGGTGCCACATCTGTTGACTGACGAGCAAAAGAGGCAACGGGTTAAAGTGGCCAAAAAGCTGCTTCAAATGTTTCCAAAATATGACAAAAAGCAGTTTGCCAATGTCGTCACAGGTGATGAAACCTGGGTCCATTGTTTTGAGCCCGTCAGAAAGGTTAGCAATAAGATCTGGGCCACTAATAACACAGCAAACGCCCAATAATTGCCAAACGTTCTTTGAGTACAAAGAAGGTTTTGTATGCAATCTTCTTCTCTGGTGAAGGAGTCGCAATATAAGTGCCAGTGAAAAAGGGCAAAAGCATCACTGGAAAGTACTACAAAGATTTAGTACTGAAGAAACTGAAAAAGTATTATCAGAAACGACGCCCTGCCACTGGTTTTAAACATGTCCATCGTCTACATGACAATGCCCCAGCTCATACCTCCACAACAGTTACGGCGTTTTTGAAGAAAGAAAAAGTAACTGTTTTGCCTCACCCCCCGTATTCCCTAGACCTAGCCCCATGTGATTTCTTTTTGTTTCCGAAATTGAAAGCATTCCTTGCTGGGCGGAAATACCAGTCCCGACAGGCACTTGGATCTGCCATTCATCAGTACCTTATTACTGTGCCCAAATCAGCGTACCGTGACGCCTTCAAGAAGTGGATACATCGGCTGAAACTTTGCATTTCTAGCCACGGGGAGTACTTCGAGGGCATGAAATGAGTACTTTTGGGCTAACTTGAAATTTGAAGTCTCCAGATAGAAATAAGCAATTCATTTCGAACATCCCTCGTAAAGCTTAAAAAACTGCTCTAAAACACATGAACTTTATCATGGAACTCATTGAATGTTAGCCTGTTGGTCCCTTGGACTCATTAGCTAGAAACAGCAAAAAAAAAAAAAATCACTGGTAAATAGTGGAAGTACATGTAATCAATTACTTACCAAGTACATTGCCCATCTGTAGACATTCTGCTTGCCAAGGAAACATCTGTGTGATCCCTCTGTTGTGATACTGTTTCAATACTGGTTCTGGTAGACCCCAGGATGACAGACACAGATCATTATTTGACATAGCTGTAATGTATTACATAGCTCTAGATAAGGCACTTTTTTTAACTAAAAAGTACTGATATTTTTCTTATTTCTCTACAAAAAACATACATTGGTGGTACACATTAGAAGCACATCGCTGAGGTGCTTCTAATGAGTACCCACAACATGTTTTAGTGGAAAATAAGTTTGAAGACAATTGGCCCAGGGGTTTCAGAAGAGAAGTCATTCAAAGATGTAGATGGATGCATAGATGACAGAAAACAAACAATGGATGGCAAATGACCACAATAGCTCATCCTGAGCCTTTGATTCAGGTGAGCTGAACACACTTATGGTTAGCACATATCTTTCTAAAGTAACAGGTATGATCCCTATGGTAGACACATTTTTCTTAAACTTTTTTTATTTCTTTGTTTTCCTTATTTATTTTTTTTTCTGAATTACAATTTATAATCATACTAGCCATCATATTCAATATTTTTATTTCATTCCAAAGTTTGAGTCATAATCTGGACTGAATCCTTTACATATAAAATAAAATAGATCTCTTCCAGAGAAAAAAAAATAGCCCGGTACTATTGGCAGCTGCCCTTTTTACAGCCACTTCTTGCTACCCTTAAAATTCAGACACCTGAATTCCTTAGCATACTTGTTCTGTGATTTGAACGTCTAATTTGCAGTCTGTCAGCGTGTCTAAAAACTCTTGGCAGCTACCCTTTTTTACAGACACTTCTTGCTACCCTTAAAATTCAGACACCTGAATTCCTTAGCATACTTGTTCTGTGATTTGAACGTCCATTTGCAGTCTGTCAGCATGTTTAAAAACTGCTGAAAGAATAGCAAAACAGTGTAGACCCTGATCAAATGCCTCATTCTGTGACATATGACCTGGGTATACACCCTTTGCTTATGCCTGTCTAAATATTTAGGGTAAATAAGGTATGTTTCTAACTTGTATCCAACATACAGTTGACTCGGTTATTTTGACTTCGCTTATCTCAAAGAACTGCTTATCTCAAAGTGAAAACCTAGTCCCTGTAAAAACATGACATCTAACAACCGGTAACAAAATATTGTGGAAAAGAGGAGAAATTGCTCCTATGGAGCAATTTCTCCTCTTTCCACAATATTTTCAATATTCATCTAACTTCAGGAGTCAAATTACATATTTATTTGTGAAATGTGGTTGTTTGATTTATTTTTTCCTCAATTCTGCAAATCTGATATGTCGAGGTACAGACATCTCAAAGTATATCAGACAGTCCCCTGGACTTCGAGATAACGAGAGTCGATATATCAAACAAATCCAGTATTACCATTATTGTTGTGGACTACTTTTCTATTTTCTCCCTCTGTTATCATCAACATTTGATTTTCTACATTCTCAACAACATGTACACTGGCTTTATCTGCAGAATTTTTCAACTGATTACTCTGAACAAGTGACAACTTAGCCTGTACTGTGTTGATATCATCTGTAGAATCTTCTGCCAATACTTTGTCTGCACAGCCATTGTTATTTACATTTTCTACTTTAGATGTCTTGTTTTTATTCAACTGTATAGCTTCTTTCTTTTCTAATGTCTGTAAACTTGCTCTGTTAATATCAGCTGTAATTGAATCACTTGGCCTTTTAGCAGAGATATCTTTTCCTCTAACCGCAGGATCTGCAACAGCAACTGAATTTGCATTATCAGGGCTTTTATCAACAACAATTAGCTCTCCAGAATCAGGTGAAACCGAGATATCAGGACTTTTTTCCATGAATAAAGACTTAAAAAAGTCACTCTTGTTGCTTCTTGTTGACTCTTTATGTCTAACTGGTGTAATTTCAACCTTAGCTGTTCCAGCAGTTGGTAATTTTGCAATGCTGTTTTTCTTTCTATTTTTGGCTGACTGACTAGTATTACTAACAGAACCATTACTTTTAGTTTTGGTCCCTTTTCCTGTTAATTCTTGAGGTGTGGAGATGCCTTGAGGACTTGCCCACAATATGTCTGGTGAAAGCAAAAATGAAGATCCCATAGAAAGTCTAGATTTATGACGTCCAATATTTGCATTTGGTGTGCTCTTGACATTCTCTTTTGTTTCAGGTTTCAACTGACATGCTCTTACTTTTGAAGCATTTCCTTGTCCATGTTTTGTAACTAAGTTGTTTGTGTCATCGTTTTTCAGCTGTTTTTCACCAATATTTTCAACATTACCTGTGACCTTGCTTGTGTTGGTTTTGTCACCTGCTGATCTTGTCGTAAGTATAGCATTCTTATTCTGTTTGACTTCTCTTGTGTTAAAATGATTAGCAAACTTTGCTTTAGTTTGTGAGTCCTTCTTCGAATGGCATTTAGATGTTGCTGTATTACTATTACCTAATTCTAGTTCTTTTACCCCATCTTTTGGATGTTTTGATTTTATTGAATGGCAATCAACAGCTTCAGACTTTGCATCCAGATCACCTCTTGCTGTAACTGTTTTCGTTTTTCCATAGTCTCTTTCAAGTTTATCCACTGCAGATATTATCTCTTCACATCCAAAAGATGTACTGAAGGACATATCCATACTCTCAGTGCTGGGTTGAGGACTGGGACTCTGCTTCTGGAATACAAATACATCACAACATGAGAAAAGGACCCTTATCATGAAGTTGGGTAACAAAGACCCAGATCAGCCTGCACAAATGCAATCAGGGACTTTATTCACAGTTTCTGGTATGACAATATTTTTCAACCAAAATCAGCTGATATTTTTTTTATTTCTCAGAAAAACATATTGTGGGTAGTCATTAGAAGTGCCTCGGGGAGGCACTTCTAATGACTACCCACAACATGTTTTTTTTGAGAAATAAGAGGAATGTTAATGTGGATACCACCACATATTTGGATCAATGTTTGTTGCTTGCTTAATCACTGGATATTGCAGAGTATATCAAAGTTGTCTGATCAGCACCTTGTATGTTCAAAGAACAAAGAAAGCAGCAAAGAGCAAAGAAAGCTCTGATCAGACTGCACAGGTGCACAGGCTGGCCTAGACATTTGCTGTTAACATATGACAACTTTCTCATGCCGGGGTTTAAACAATCCATTTCAAAGAGAAATGTACTTTACTTCATAGGTTGTCAGTTTGGTATACAGTATAAATCTGTGGATTTCAGAGCTGCCCTGAGGTCTGCCTGTTGAATACACTGAGTATAAAGTCAAGTATTACAATTCATGTAATTACAGCTCTAGGTAGGGCTCTTTTTTCAACCAAAAAAAATTGATATTTTTCTTCTTTTACTACAAAAACATATGTTGTGGGTACTCATTAGAAGTGCCTTGGCTAAGCTCTTCTAAAGGCACTTCTAAAGAGTACATATAGCCAATTATTCATGGAGATGATGTTATACACCCATTTCAACATTATTTAAGTCATATTGAGATGATGGAAGGGTGATAATGAAATGCTCTGTGCAATGATGTGCCTACAGTCATGAGCTGAATTCTGCCTCCAACGGGATTTGAACTCAGGACCTTGTGATCCAAAGTTGAGAGCGCTAACCTCTCAGCCATCCAGATGCTTGTATTCATGGAGAAATAAGGAATTTATCTGGATACACCTCTTTTCTAGAGCTATATGTATGCTTTATTCTTCCCTACCACAAGTGTCATTAAAATACAACTTGCCTGTCAGTTCAGCCTTGTTTCCAAAACAAAATAAATTATGTTTGAGATGGTATTTCTGAATCTGTACTGAATATCTAAGAAAGAATATGTTTGTTATAAACAGGGAGCAATCTGGGCCCAGTTATTCAAAACTAATGATATTGTTAGTTAACATATCATTAAAACTTTGATCATTAAATATGGCACATATGCTAATTTTTTGCTGAAAAAATGTGAGTAGCTTTTGCATTTGCAAAAGCTACTCACATTTTTTCAGCAAAAATACCTGTGAATTAGATATTGTACTTACTAGAAGAGTTAACATTTTGTCCATTAACGAGTTCCTTAACCTAATGACGTTTTGAACAAATGGGCCCTGGATGGTAACCTGGCAGAAACAGTTTACTTTAACAAGTTAAACTAGCAGTTCTCCCAGGTTTATCTTGAGATAGAAGGGAAAATGCATAGACTTAAACAATAAAAACGGGAAACAATAATATCCCGTCACTATCATGTGGTGCTGTGGGTAGGTAACTCTGTCAAAAATGATGAAATTTGCCCATTAGCAATTCCAAATCAGATCTCCACAATATCAATGCACATAGCAAGTTTGGTGAAAATCCTTGATATTTACGCTAGTTATCATTTGGAAACAAAAATACAGGATGAAATACAGAATACAAGAATACCAGAAATACAGAATACCAGCATGAAACCCTATTAACCCACCACTATAGTGATTGATTGATTGTGTTGAAGTTTAATGACACGTCAACCCTTGTAGGTCATGTTGTGTCATCTCCCAGAGAAAGGGACAAAAGAGATAGAAGAGATTCTGAGGGTGATGAAAGAGAGGGACAGGGAAGAAAGAGAAACAGGAATGAAAGTGAAGAAACGGAAGAAATAAAAACATTTCCCCTCTATCCTTACCTGCTACAAGGATAGCAGGCCTTGCCCAACTGTAATCCAATATCAGTTGGACGCCCTGGCGATGTAAGATACACAACACCTTCGCACCACCCAACCACACACACACACCACCCACTATAGTGTGGCAGGGTATAAAAAAGTAGTAGAAAACATACATGTACGGGATTCAAAACATTTCTCTAAAATCAATAAAAATTCTCCATTTCCTGAAACCTAGCCTGATGACTGTAAACCATAAATGTGTACTTTTAGGACCAAGTTTGCTTACATGTGTGTAGTTTATTTTTCCATAATCAACCTGAAAAGGACACCTGAAAACATGTGACTGATTCTGAAGGGTTGGGATGGTACAAAATAGAACTTCAGGCTAGTATCTAACATCAGGACAAGCATGAACTACTTCCATTCAGGCTTTTTAAAAACGTTAACCAAAAACTTTACCAACCATGATACTGATGCACTGGTGAATGCAAAATTAGCTCTACATGTAATTTTGCACAGTCGAGCTTAATCTATTTCTTGCACATCAGATAAGGAAATCCTGGATTTTACCCTGGGATAGAAATTCTTATTCTACCCAGGGTAGGTTAAAAACCAAACATTCTCACATGTTTGATGTGCAGTTGTATAGGATGACATGTATGCCATCATTAATGATGTTACTTAACATCAAGTAATGTCATCACAATATGAGGAATGTAAGCAATCAAAGTGACTGCATTATTAGAAAATCCATGTTCAGAAATGAATGGTAGGCAAGATAAAGAATCTTAGATGGGTGTGAGGGGTAGATATAAAAATCAGTCCGTCTGGATCAGGCATCACTTTGCAAGCCCCATGATGTCAGACTGTGACCCTTGAAATGGATTTTTCTGTCCAACCCTCACACCCATGATAGATTCTTATAATATCACTTTGATACATGGCTGGTGGTATAATGATTGTATGAAAGAGAAGGAGGGTGGTTTACCTTTGTTTTAGAAGCTGGCTGCAATCTGTAATGGAAAGAATTACTGTTTATTACACACGTTGAAATAATAAGAACACCTCTAGTAGATTTTCTGCCATTTTGTAAATGGGAGACAAGTTTTCTGACTTCTGGTTTGCTTTTCTGCTCCCCAAGTCCCACCAGGTAGCATATTAGCCACAAATATCTAGACACATATACATCTTACCATACACATCCTAAATTTTGAACATTTTCCTACCTGTCAGTGTATCTAAAAACCGCTGGGTCGTATAGACCCTGATCAGATGCCATATTCCACAATGTTTGCTCAGGTCTGCCTGTGTTTACTTAAGGTAAAATCAGTATGGCCAGATGTCTGTGAAATGACTTAACCAAAATACAGAAAGATAATGATAAAACCTCAGATAATATAAAAAAAGGGTAGCCAGATAACATTTTTTTTCTTATTTCTCCCCGAAATCATTATGCTGTATGTACTCATAAGAAGCTCTTTGGCAAGGCCTGTCTAATATGTATCCACTACATATGGTTTTCATGGAGCAATCAGAAAAATATCAGTACTTTTCGGTTGAAAAAAGTGCCTTATCTGGAGACATTTGTGAACAATGAATAGCAGGTTAATCTGAAACTTTGTTTTTCTTAGAAGCCCTCCTTATACAAACAACTGGGCCCAGTTGTTCAAAGCATTGTTAGCTTGATGAGCTTGTTAGTGGTCAAAATGTTAACTGTTCTAGTAAATACAATATCTAATTCACAGGTATTTTTGCTGAAAAAATGTGAGTAGCTTTCGCAAATGCAAAAGCTACTTACATTTTTTTCAGCAAAAATATTAGCGTATATGCCTTATATAATGATCAAAGTTTTAATGATATGTTAACTAACAACATCGTTAGTTTTGAACAACTGGGCCCTGATCCTTAATACAGCTGGTGTGTCATGTCGCAGTTGTAAAATTCTCCCTATACTTCACTATAGTGTAGTTTCTGTTTTCTGGATCTTTATCTTCACTAAAGCTGGTGTGCTGTGTGGCAGCTTCAAAACATTTCCCCATACTTTACTATGGTTTCTGGTCCTCTATATTCATTTAGCCCATTTGGGGACTTTCAAAAATTTATGAGGGCCACTGAGGACTAACTAGCAAAAACTTGCTAGTCTGCTACAGAAAATTTTGATAGTTCAGCTTTTTCATTTTTGTGACTATGTGTGTGTGTGTGTTCATTTCTCTCAAAGATTGTTCCTTTTAGAATTCATTTACCTTCACTATAGCTGCTGTCAGTGGCAGCAGTAAAATGTCTCCCAATACTTCACTATAGTGTAGTTATTATCTTCTTGTCCTTTGAGATCATTGATCCCATGCCGGGATTTTTTAATATTTATATCAAGGCCACCAATGAGGCCTAACTAGCCAAACTAGCTAGTCTGGCCCTGAAAACTTTGACACTCCAGCTTTCTTCATTTTTGTGTTTGTATTCATTTCTCTCAAGGGCGACTCTTTTTAAAATCTATTTCTATTACACTTAGTAGCAGACTGTCAAAAGTAAACCTCTCATGTATGGAGCTTTATCAAGGTTATAAATGAGATAAAAAATTTTGCTCTCAACTCTTAAAGGGCTAGCAAAAATTGTAGCAGGTGACATTCTATTTCTTTTCTTTTTTTTTTTTTTTTTTTTTTTCATAGAAAATAGTCTTGACATTTCATGTGACTCATCTGCTTGGCAGATGATTCACAAGAAATGTCAAGGCTTTTTTTCTATGAAAACTAAAAATAAAATAAAAAAAATTAAAAATGCTGTCCTCTACAGTTGTTATTAGTCCTTTAAGGGTTAGATCTCAACTTACACAAACCCATGAGTGAAATCAATTCTTGATTTCTTCCCTCCAGTCTGCACCTCTCTATTCCTGCTCCCACCAGATATTGGCAACCTTCCAAGTCGTTTTCTGCCAACATTTTTAGAAGCGTTCATACTTCACACACCAAATGTTATTGTTTTCTCTGTGCTACATGGCTACACACAAAAACACTATTCAGACACGGTAAATTCCTCCACTGCATTGTGAAAAGATCCCTTGTTCAGAGCTATCCATCTCTCTCATTCTGAAAAACAAAACAGAGTTTTAATTTACGACATATCAACCCACCCTTAAAGTACTAATCATAGCTGCAGCAGTCAACATTTTTATTATTTTTTTCTTTTCACATGAAATGTCAAGTCCTTATTTCTGATTTTTTATTGTTTTTAAGAGAAAATAAGGCTTGACATTTCAACTTGAAAAGATTTAGAGGTTACCACTGATAACAGACTCAAATTTGATGATCACTTGCCAAGAAAGTGAACATAGCTACAGAATCTTTGGAATATTTAGAATATTCACCTTTATCATGTTTATGGACAAAGATATGTTCCTAAACCCAAGTATACAAAAATGTGTTGTGTTTTTTGGGGGGAGAAACCAATTATTTTGTAAAAAACAGTTCTTATCCAATTTATGTTTCCTTCATTTCAATGTGGAATATTCTTCTGAATTGATTGATTGTGTTGGGGTTTAATGACACGTCAACCCTTGTGGATCATTTTGTGTCATCTCCCAGAGAAAGGGAGAAAAGAGATAGAAGAAGAGATGAAAGAGAGGAACAGGGAAGAAAGAGGAACAGGAATGAAAGGGAAGAAACAGAAGAAATAAAAACATTCCCCCTTTACCCTTACCTACTACAAGAATAGCAGGCCTTGCCCAACTGTAAGCCAATATCAGTTGGACGCCCCGGTGACACAAGATACATGACACCTTCGCACCACCCAACCACCCCATATTCTTCTGAAAGCCGAGTGTTGAGATAACCCAAACTGGGAGCAGAGAAAGTATGGAAACTGAGATATAGCCAGTAGTGTTCTGGTGATTGGCAGGCCTGTCAGCCATGTTAGCTCATTTGATACAGCCACTAACTTGCAAGCAGGTCCCAGGTCTGCACCTTGCATTGGTCGCACTTTTTCCTTCTTAGTTTACTTTAATGATGAACTGGTGAGTGCTGCGAAAAGGAAGAAGTGATATGTTCATTGGACGCCTGGCTCCTCAGTTAGTGTGGTGATAGGCGGGACTGTCAAACTGGTTAGCTCAGAGCTCCTGACTTGCAAGCAGGAGGTCGCAGGTTCAAGTCATGCATCAGGCACACTTTTTCCTCCTTAGTTTACTTTAGTATGATTCAGTGTGTACCCTCACCCCTGGGTTTGAGAAACTGTCAGTTTTTCAGTCTGAATGGAGTTTTAGGAGCTGGACCAAATTTGACTTCAAAAAGACACCTAAAATTCGGTCCATAATTGCTATCTCCAATGAAAAAAACAACTACTATTACCTCCCTAGACCTGCTGGAGACCAGGAGGTCATGGGTTCGACCCCCACCAAGGTCGGCAACATTCTTTCGTGGAGATTGATCATGAAATATTTTCTATGGTCATTCTCTTCCTTCCGCTGATTCAAGAAGGGTAGTTGTCAGTTTCTGGCGAAAGAATGTGCACAATACTGGTTATCCGCTTAGAGGACTAAGACTGCCCAGTAAATGTGTGGTTAGGTAAACTGACCATGCTCGACATGATCCCATTGGGTTGACTGGGCTGTAAAACCTCAACACAAACAAAAACCTCCCTAGAGGTCAGTTATTTTCAGTGATTACCGTACCTTTTCGGCTTTCTGATCACCTTTCACAATGAAGCGTCAAGTAAATTAATTCTGTGTATTGACCGGATTACCCGGAAAATGTCATGTACGCACTGACCCATCAAATAAAACGTCAATTATCGGATTATTTTCAATGAGAATGGACAATGGGATAAACAAGTGGTCATGTTTTTGTTTTTCTTATTTACAGCTATGACTTTAATGAAGGTGACTTGTTGCAGTCTGTGTGCAGAGCAGGCACAACTCCACCGCGTCCAACTGTAATGCCGGATAACCAGTCATAATGCCAGATTTTCGGTCAAATAACGCCGGATTACGGTATTTTTTGTGGGATTCGCCACCATTTGAAAACCGCGTTTGACGGTGGGTACAGAAAAACAGTTATTTAAAATATAAGGATAGGTTCAATGAACATGAAAAGTAGCCTATCCGGATCTATATATATTCTTCTAACTGCCAAAGCTTCAATTGACACAACTGAAGCTTTGGCAGTTAGAACTTGTTCAAGTAGTCTGCAAACTACTTGAACAAGTTATTCACTTTTAACGACTACTTTCAGCTCTTCTTTGCACACTCTAATTATTACGTCTTTTGAAGTAATGCTCTCAAGTGTGTTTGTCTGCGAGAATACTGGATAAAAGCTATGGTTGGTAGTACATAAATCTAAATACTTTGTGAAGTATATGGAGGTGCTAGATCTTATATGTGATGGATGCATTCAGACACTTCATATACTAAAATTAAGACAATTTATAGTGTCTATTACTTGGTATTGCGCTGTGTAGGTAAAATTCTACTTCTAAAAATCAAGAAGATACCGTTTTATCCGGCGTTACCTTTAATTTCTTGGATTGTGCCTCAATCTTTGTTTTGTCGGTAAAAAAATCACAGAAATGGCCAGTTTATGAACCAAGGTCATTTTCAAATGCATTTTCATCCACCAGCTGGTCAGGAAATTTAAGAAAATGAAAAATGTATGAACCCCTTTGGTAAGAATGCCTTTTTATCATATGGCTGAACCTGTAGGACCATTTTCTCAGTATATTTTTTCAGTATATGTATCAACTGAAGATTTGGCAGTTAGAAGAATGTATGTAGATCCGGATAGGCTACTTTTCATGTTCGATGAATCTATCCTAATATTTTAAATAAGTGGTTTTGTCTACCCACCGTCAGACGCGGTTCTTCAAATGGTGGCGAATCCTACGAAAAATACTGTAATCTGGCGTTATTCGACCGAAAATCCGATGTTACGACCGGTTATCTGGCATTACCGTTGCACGCAGTGAACTCTGTCTCTGCAATTAAACATGATCTCAACAAGATAATAAAATAGTTTTTCTCATAAAGCGTATTCCTGCCTCTATGTCCTGTGACATTTTTTTTATGTCTCTTCATACGGGAATAGGTAAAACTGTAACTTATTGTATATACAAACAGCTCAAAACTGTACAGGCGCATCTGATGAGAAGTTAGATACAGTTTGCTGGATATATTCTTCAGGGCTTAGAAATTGTATCAGAATCAGAATTTTTACTGGTGACACGTCTAATGACATTCATTCACCAGAACCTGTGACATGGGAAGGACAGTCCCTTGTGGGACACATGACAAAACTGGAGCCCACACAGAAGTTTCACCGTTTGCAACCGTTCTTTGTGTTCTGTAGCAAAGAAAGGAATCTATCCACCTGAGTATCTTTCTGCCAATGCCATAACCAAATGTACCTGGCTGACAGGAACAATCCTTTTGATCAGGAGGCTGATATCTTACAAAAGTGATAAGCTCCATGTTCCTTGTCAGCGCTTGTTGTAAATCAAAAAAAAAAAAAAAAAAAAAAAAAGGTTCTGACTAGACTGTACGAATTACAGACAACTTGTCCCAAGACAAGTCACCCCACATAAAACTTGGCCCACTCTCATAAGACAACTCGCCCCACATTAATAAGACAACCTGCCCCACCCCTTTCTCTAGTCCACCAAGTACATGTACTCATAAGCCTGTTTTTAAAACTCAGTAAAACCGAAGAAAATCTTTAACATTATGCACCAAACTGCATTGTGCAACTGCATCCATTGTAATTATTACATCAATTATTCTTAATTGTGTCGGCCAATTATCCTCAACACTAAGGTATATCAAATTGCTTTGATGTACTATCGTTTTACCTTCAAAGGACACTAGAACGACAAATAAGTGTTATTGTTCAAATCTATCTATCTGTCTATTTATCTATCTATCTAATGATATGTCTATGCAATAATGATCAGTGCTCCAGCTAGCCCTATATGGAGGGGCAGGCCACCCCTCTTGCCCTCTCCTGCCATCCCTCTGCCCTTTTTAAACTGCCCTCTTCTTATTCCAACTCCAGACATAAAACCCCATATTTTGGTGAAAATTTCATGAAAATCGGACCAAAATTAAAAAAGTTATCAATGTTTAGTCAGTTTTATGTGTACTCTTTTTTTTTGAAGTATTTATTGTGGAATGGGGTTACATTTTGTAACATGTCTTGATACTAGGCAAATCACATTATACATGATGCCTTCATACTTGTATGACCACACAAAAAGTGCCCTACCTGGCACCCTTCTGCCCTCAAATCCTAGCTGGAGCACTGAATGATACTAGTTTAACAGGGAAAATATGAAAAGGAATGTATGACTGCGAACACTTTATCTTATACATGTTATGTTAATTGGAGTTTGCACACGAGTTCTTTATATTGTTACCGTGATGGTCTACCTATACATCGTAAAATAACGTATGGATGTGTTATAATGCTGATTTTTATGGCTCAAGTATAAAAGAAGAAATAAGGAAAATAATGTATACCTCTGGGAACTCACTTTCCCCTAAATAAACTGGGGTTTGCCTGAGAGTTCATTGCCAGGATTTGTGCAAGTAATGATCTATCTATCTATCTATCTATCTATCTATCTATCTATCTATCACATATTAGAGCAACATAATGCTATCCTTTAAGATACTAGAAATGACATTTGTCTGATGATAATCTATTTTTCTGCTTAAAATATAGAATGTGAGGCCAATTAAAAATGCCTCAGCAAGTGGATTCTAACAAGTACTAGTACCCACAATTAATGCTATAGAGCAGAAAAAGGATAAATAATGTATATCCCTGCAAATCCCACTTTTCCTTATATGCAAAGGAAGTTTGTTACACAGATTTGTTAACATGATGAGCTATGTATCCATGAGGCTTCATTAAGGGGATTACCAATATCTGATATCCAAATATAAAACTAGAAATGATGATATGTTTTCAGAAAAAAAAACAAAAAAAAAACAAAAAAAACTGACATCCCCCCCACCAGTCTACTTTCGCTCTGAAAACTTGTGTCTTTTGGCTTTCAGTACCACTGAATTCAGAGTCTGGTTTTCACAAAAAAGGGCATTGTTAGGCAATATTTGATCCAGTGGGCCTAAAATGTAATCAACTCGAGAGTATTTCCCTATGACATATTCCTGCAAGTTAAGTGCAAATCCACTGAGGGATTCAAGAGATATCGTGCACCCAAGAAACCATCACGCCAATGCCGATGATAACAGGATCCCCCTGCCATCAACCCCCACCCCCCCCACCAAAAAAAAAACATGTCCCAGTGGGAAGAATAATTCCAACAAATATTCCCAAATTGGATCTCTGAATAATTTGGATATCCAACATCTTTAAATGTCAAATATCCCATCTCCCTAAATAAAATACTAAATATTTCCTAGTCTAAATGGGGCAAATTGTCTCATTAATGTGGGGCGAGTTGTCTTTGGGCAAGTTTTATATGGAGCCAGTTGTCTTTGGGGCAAGATGTCCTGTGCCCAGCTGTACAAATCAAAAAGATCTTCCAAAACTACTGCCAGCCGTGCGAAAACCAAAACAGGCTCATAGGAAACTAGCCAGTCAAGGAAATTACGGAACCCAAGATCGGTAAATGCGTCCGGGATGGAAAAACTTTGGATCGATTAGCGATTGTCAGCTGCTCAAACCCTGCCTCCACCCCCCCCCCCCCCCCCCCCCCCCCCACACACACACACACACACACACATACACTATTAGACACTATCCTCTGACAAAACATTGCAATCAGACCATAAAAATATAAAAAAAAAAGTGAAAAAAAGGCTGTTTATAATACTATATGCATGTTTTCTATGTTTCATCGATATTAACATACTGAGTTTTACTTTCAGCATGTTTAAAGCAAGCGCCTCCCGATTGCTTATAACGGGAAAATAAAGCTATTGATATAGTCACCGTGCCAACATGTGAAGCTGAACGACAGCCGGGCGCATTCTAATCTACGGTATTTCCGGTATCAATATCCCCTCGACGAGACCGCGCGGGATAAAAAACGGGACCAAACAAAAAACGGGACCAAAGTATCATCGCCCATGAAAGGCCATTATCCTTCATGGAATTGAATATTTTTGGTCGGCATATTAGTTATAGAGTTTTCTTAAAATACATATCCAGATTTTCAAATATTTCTCGTTATTCAGGAAATATTGCCAATTGAATTGGCCCATGTCGGCCGGAGAAAAGACGGGACCAAAATTTCGCGCAAATGACCATGTCCTAAATTTCTGCAAGTATCGCCAAAATAGTCAATGACAAATATTGTTTATGGTATATGTTAACCAAAATCTTTCTAGGGAATTCTTAAACCGAAAAACTCTAACAGTTTGTGCATCAGTTTTCGCAATAATGTGCCCAGGACCAGGCCGGGACCAAAATAATTTCCCGCACACTGTTAAAATAATGGTATATATTCAAATAATATTTGGCCATTTGTTCGATAATTCAATCAAAATGGTTAATTAGTTACTTGACCAGAATTTAAGGGAACTGGGATAATTAAAGATATCCAATTATCTTCAATCAGATTGAAAAATATCCCAAGAGCGGGTTGAAATTTTGGATATTTACCCGCTACAGTATGTATGTTGGCGGCGAAGTATTCCTTTGAAGATTATTTACCAAGCAGACACACAACGTTGGAACAACGTCGCTTCAACATTGAATCGACGTTGTTTCAACGTTGTGCCCTCTGGATAGAGCCTCGGAAAATATATATCAAAATGAAACGGAAGCTATACTAATGAAACTTATACTTTTATTGACAATCTTTATTGCACACATGAATAGAAAATATGATTAACTCATAATATGTACATTAAACAAAAACAATAAAAACTTCAAAAAGAGCTAATGGGAAGTTGCCCTGTATTACTATGAAAAAAGATAAGAGAAAGTCCAGGGAGGGCCACAATCACAAGCCGCAGCCCATTCCAGACAAGCAAGAACATTCATAAATTTTATCTTCTAAGTATGAAACGTCAAAGCCTATTTTCTGGGAAAAATAAAATGGAAATATTTCAAAATGTTGTCTGCTGAAATTTTACCCAGAACGCTGAGTGTTAAATATGAAACTATTTAGGTCCAGAGAAAGTGAGTTTTCAGAAGAAAATTCTTATGAGCCATCTTGTGAGAACCTGTTGAAATAGAGGTGAATGGAGACACCTGTAACATTTTCCACCAATTTTGACAATGGAGAGAACTTTCTCTTGTCAAAGCCTATTTTCTGTGAAAAACACATTGACTTTGCCCTGTAAGTGATAAAGGTCTGACAAACTTAGACATATTTGTCCAATGCTGTTTTCTGATGCCATTTATTATTATTATTATTATTATAATTATGCCCCGCCACTAATAAAAGTGGCGGGGTATTATGTTATACCCTCTGAAATTTTGAGTGTCCGTCCGTCCGTCCGTCCGTCTGTCCGTCCGTCAGCGCCCCCACCATTCTTCTGCCCGCAACTCCTCCTACAGTTTTAGGCCAATCCTTTTCAAACTTTACAGGCGCTTTTAGGATGGTCTGAAGATATGCATATTGTTTTTTTTCAGAATCCTGAAACTATTTTTTATCACATTTTTTTGCATTTTTAACTTAGACTTTTTTCGAGCCCTAATACTACAGAAATGTATAGGGAGTATGTACCTTCTGCATGCAACTCCTCCTACAGTATAGGCCAATCCTTTTCAAACTTTACAGGCGCTTTTAGGATGGTCTGAAGATATGCATATTGTTTTTTTCAGAAGCCTGAAATTATTTTTTATCACATTTTTTGCATTTTTAACTTTGACTTTTTTCGAGCCCTAATACTACAGAAATGTAAAGGGAGTATGTACCTTCTGCCCGCAACTCCTCCTACAGTTTTAGGCCAATCCTTTTCAAACTTTACAGGCGCTTTTAGGATGGTCTGAAGATATGCATATTGTTTTTTTCAGAATCCTGAAATTATTTTTTATTACATTTTTTGCATTTTTAACTTAGACTTTTTTCGAGCCCTAATACTACAGAAATATATAGGGAGTATGTACCTTCTGCCCGCAACTCCTCCTACGGTTTTAGGCCAATCCTTTTCAAACTTTACAGGCGCTTTAAGGATGGTCTGAAGATATGCATATTGTTTTTTTCAGAATCCTAAAATTATTTTTTATTACATTTTTTGCATTTTTAACTTAGACTTTCTTCATGCCCTAATACTACAGAAATGTATAGGGAGTATGTACCTTGTACACGCAACTCCTCCTACATTTTCAGGCCGATCCTTTTGAAACTTTACACACGCTTTTAGGATGGTCTGAAGATATGCATATTGTTTTTTTTCAGAATCCTGAAATTATTTTTTATCACTTTTTATAGCATTTTTAACTTAGACTTTTTGTGTGTGTGTGTGTGTGTTTTTTTTTTTTTTTTTTGTTTTTGTTTTTTTTTTTTTTTTTTTTTTTTGTTTTTTTTTTGAGTTATGAAATAACTGTTTATTGCTTCTCTTCATGTTTAACTTAGATTGTTTTCAACCCTTATACTACAGAAGTGCATAGGGAATATGTCGCTGTGGCAGGGCATGGTGCATGGCTTGCAGTTTTATTTTCCATGAAGTTATGTTATTCATGGAAATACAGGCCGTCTTCGCATTAGCTCTTTTTTATTTTTATTTTTTTTTTTATTTTATTTTTTTTTTTATGTACATATTTGTCATTCATATTTTCTATTCGTGTATTTTATCAGCATAACTTCTGTTTCATTTTGATGTATATTTTACGAGGCTCTACCCAGATGGCACAACGTTGAAACAACGTCGTTTCAACGTTGAATCGACGATGTTTCAACGTTGTGTGTCTGCTTGGTAAATTACCTCTCCAAATATTTCGCTGCCAACGTCCATATAGTAGCGGGTAAATATCCAAAATTTCGATCCGCTCTGGAGATATTTTTCAATCTGATTGAAGATAACTGGATACTTTTAGTTTTCCCAGTTTCTTTAAATTCTGGTCAAGTAACCAATTAACTATTTTGATTGAATTATCGAACAAATGGTCAATCATTATGTGAATATGTATACCTTTATTTTGGCGATACTTGCAGGGGGTAACTTCCTATATATGGCATAGTATGGATGTGCGTGCCGAATGGCCCCGTTTTTCAGCGCTGCCAGGTATACGATTAGCCCCCTTTTTTCAACAAAAGTATATGACTGACCCGATTTTTCTTGATTCATATGTGAAAGGCCCCATTTTTCTGATGTCCCGGTATTGTGTATATTTTTCGCTCAGAGATTTGTTAATCTTATATTGATGGCTAAAGGCTGAAAACAACTTCAAAATCATTTTGATTGAATTATCGAACAAGTAGCTAAGCATTATGTGAATATAGACCTATACAATTACATTTTATCGAATGCTTCATGTGCGGCAAATTATTTTTGTCCCGGTCTGGTCTCGAGCATATTATTTCGAAAACTGGGGCGTTGCATAAGGAAAACGCTTTCAGGTAGCGCTCTGTAGCGATTTATTCTTGCTATGCAACGTTCCGTTTGATGGGAGCGCTTTTTAAAATGTCTGCCAAAATGACACGATTTTCAAACTGGGAATTTCTCGTAAAAAGCTAGCGGTGCTTGCTTCAGTTAGCGATTGGTTTTGTGTTCTATGGTCATTTATGCACAATGCACTTCGTCCAAGAACAACAACAATAAAAAAAAAAAAAACAAAAAAAAAAAACATTTAATTTCTTAAAACGGACACTGACTACGTCGGGCGCCGCCATTTTGTTTTGTCTGGTTGCTATGCAACGTGGGTGAGTTGCATAAAGAAAGCGCTTTCATGTAGCGCTCTGTAGCAATTTGTTCTTGCTATGCAACGCTCCGCTTGTTTGGAGCGCTTTATAAAATGTCTGCCAAAATGACCTGATTTTCAAACTATGAATTTATCGTAAAAAACTTGCTTCAGCAATTGGTTTTGTGTTCTATGGTCATTTCTGCACAATGCACGTCGTCTAAGGACAATAAAATAAATAAGAAACATTTCATCTCTTAAAACGGACGCTGACTACGTCGGGCACCGCCATTTTGTTTTGTCTCGTTGCTATGCAACAGTCTGTTTCGGATAGCGAGTCAGCTCCGAACACAGTTACAAAGCGCTACGAAGCGCTTTTTGGTAACGTACCGTTGCATTGCGAAGCGCTACAAAGCGCTCTGTAACGCTCGCCTTATGCAACTCGTCCACAGTTACGAAGCGCCACAAAGCGCTTTTTGGTAACGTACAGTTGCATAGCGAAGCGCTACGAAGCGCTCTGTAACGCTCGCCTTATGCAATTGATCCCTGGTGCACAAACTTTCAAAAATTGTGATTTGAGAATTCCCTAGAATCATTTTGGTTAGCACATACCATCATGAAAACCACCTGTAATCTACTCTTTTGGCGATACTTGCAGAAATTTAGGAGAATGTCATTTGCGCGAAAATTTGGTCCCGTCTTTTCTCCGATCGATATGTGTCTGTTCAATTGGCAATATTTCCTTTTTGGTTTAAACTGTATTTATTTGACTTTATAGTAGACATATATATCACAGGATTTGACTGTAAGCACAAGTGATATTTCCTTTTTAACGGGAAGTGTTTTAAAATCTTGATATGCATTTTATATATAAGACTCTATAACTAATATGCCTGTCAAAAATCATTCAATTCCAAGATGGATAAAGGCTTTTCCTGGTGATCAAACTTTGGGGGAGGGTATAAAACGCAGCCGCAAAACGCAGCCGTATTAAAAATATAGGAAAAACGCAGCCACTATACAGGTAATAGCTAGGGAATGCAGCCAATAAAAGGTGTTAATACCAGACCTATTGTAACTTTTGTACAATGTTGAGTGAGCGTGAAGTGTATGATGTTGTTTGTTCTAATTGCTTTGGAGATTTATTTTTTATTAACCTTTATTACTCTCTGGGTTAATTCAGCAGACAACAAATTCGTGCTGTTTTTTGAATGAAATATCAACTCCCGTTTTCTGGAATTAAAAATAATATTAATAATTATTATAATAATAAAAGAAAAATATTTCAAAACGTCGTCTGTTTTTTTTTTTTTTTTTTTTTTGTTTTTTTTTTTGTCCAGATTACTAAACGTTAATTAGGGGTGAAATTAAAAAAAAAGAAAAGTTCATATTTAATATTATGTTTTCTATAATGGAATGCGTCTTTCATATCTATAGAACTAGCTTTTTCAGATGAAAATGTTTGATATCTTTCTTACCGTAATAACCCTAAGTATTAGGACAGAGTCATGTGTAAACTGTGTAGAAGTTCAGACGTCGCAGAACGCCTGTTTCCCACTCGTCCAGCAATATTTCAAACACATCAACAGGTAGTGGAACAGACTTTTACAACTTATAGGACAACTATGGTAAGGAGTTAAGGTGTCCCAATATTTAGAGTAATTAAAATGGTATTTCTGCCCAACATAGATTTGAGTGCTCGTTAGAATCGCCTGAAGAGGCGGGTTCTAACGAGTAACCACGATCTATGGGTTTGAGCAAAATTAAGGAGAAGGGTATTCATTGCATGCGTTTGTTAACTTGATGTATAACAATTTTACCATTTCCAGTTTAATTAACACGAATTATTTGCTTTACTGATGAGCATCGCATTAAGAAGACGAAGAAGAAGAACTTACTTAGCGTATGGTGAATGTATTTTTTTCTCCCACAACATCTGCATGTCACACAGAATCTCTGCCCTGTCTACAGCTCGTTATGAACGAATGAAGGAACGAACGAACGAACGAACAGACGGACGGACGGACGGACGAATGAACAGACTAGCGGAACTTTTATATGTCCAGTTTAAATGAGAACCAGAATCGTTATCTGAGTGATGAAAATCACATTGAGAAGACGAGGAAGAGCTTACTTAGTGTATCGTGAATGTATTTTCTTGCACAACATCTGCATGTCACACAGAATTTCCGCCCTGTCTAAAGCTCGTTATGAATGATGGAATGAATGACTGAATGATCTGTTGTGTTTCTTAAATTAGCCCGCGGATGTTAAAACCAAATATGTGACATGTGCGCCCAGAGAGGACTCATATCAGCAAGGGAATCTGCCCAGTCTGATAGTAGTCTTCGGTGACCGAATGAAGACCATGTGATCTATTGTGTTTCTTAAATAAGCCTGCATATGACAAAACCAAACATTTGACATGAGAAGACTCATATCAAAGTCTTAAGTTTGAAAAAGATGCTTTACCTGTTTGAAATGATGTCTGTCCTTGCTCTTCTCAGTCTTCCTCTGGAGCTGAAAAAGTTTGTTGCGTTTCCGAGCAAACCGTTTAATTTCTTGGATGATCCATAAGAGGCTCTTGCTCTCTCCAAACCTTTTCATAGGAACAACTTTGAAATGCGTCGATTTATAGATGATCAGAGTCTTCGCTGACCAAATAAAGACCATATGATCTATTATGTTTCTAAAACCTGAGCATGACAAAACCAAACATTTGACATAAGCGCCTAGAGAGCACCCAAAAGAACCAAATCAGCAAGGACATCCACCCAGTCTGATCAGAGTCTTCACTGACTGAACGAAGACGGCTGGGTCCTTAGCTACTCATTGACTGCGCAGCAAAGACCTGGACAGGCTGATCTGAGTATTCGCTTGGGCACAAGTAAAACTCTTGTTTTTTTGTCATGCACCGGTTCAAATGATGTAGTCAAGTCAATTAAATTAACTCAATTATTGTGTGGACGTATTTCAGAGTGATGTTTTAATTATGTTTTATATAAACCTAGTATAAAATTGATAAACTCTCATGTACACGTGTCACCAATATTATGCCTTTAATATCCAATATATAAAGATGAACAGAACAGAACAGAAATTTTATTCAAAATTCCATAAGGCTATAAAGCCCGCACGGATACAAACATCTACAATACGTGATGGCATATGGCAGTGTGAATATTCCTATATACATAACAATGCAGATTTATATCTGGACTATTTGTGACAATAAAGCCTTTCTACTTTTTAAAGCAAACAAAGTTATGTCATACATATTACCATATGGAGAAGGTGTTTTGTACCCTTACAAGAAATGATATATCTTAGATAAAAAATATAAGGCATGCAAGATGCCTAGAGGTCATATAGGTAAAAATATACTAAGGATGAAAGGAATTTTACATCCAAACATGAAAACATGTAAAAAAAAATACGCCGCGCCGTGAGAATAACTTAATGCCATTACATAAAAAGTCCATCTGATTGAAACCCCGGCAAACCCCACTTTATATAGTAAAAAGTGGGGTTTGCAGAGGTATGGGTTACTGTTTTCTTAAATTGTCCACATATAAACCCTCGGTACTCATTGGAAACGCCTCACTGAGGCGGCCCAACGAGTCCCAGTGATCCATGCCCGGATCAAAAACACGAAAAATATTATCTTTTTCTTTCGAAAAAATGCAGTGTCCGACATCATGACACATAGCACTATACTGTATAGGTATGTTAACGTAATGAAATATCTTATGAATAAGGTATTTTATATCATATTCTTGAACAGATAATATCCCATTGAATAATTCATGACAAGCATATATCATGACAATACATATGAATATCTTATACATTATACTTTATGGAGAAGGTATTCAGTGCTTAAACATGGAATAAATAATATCTTGAAAGACAAGTGACCAGCACAAAGCCGTAACGACAGAGGCATGGAAATATTATAAGTTTTCTCCAATATATATAACGCGATGTTACATGTATACTCCTAAAGTAACTATGATAAATCACATTAAAGTTTTCATGAAATCTAACAAGAAAAATTGATAGCCTAAAAACTCTCATCACATCTACAATTAAACAAAATTCATCAGACAGGCAGTGGAGTTTAAAGTACGTAAATATGAATTTTTATTTATCACCATATAGCAATTCTGCACGTAACTTGAAAGCATTGAAAATATGTTTTCGCTCACTTAAAGGAATACTATTCGGTCTTACCCACCTACCCGATTCAACTGACAGTCTGTGCGATGATACTCTCAATCGACTTAACGCTGTGCTAAACTTGGATATATTAATTTTTTCTAGATATGGTTGAAACTGAAAAGTTGCAATAGTTCTATAAAAAGTGCACGTGAAGAATTATTTATTCTTGATTGCCAGTTTTGAATAAAAGGTGAATAGATTCTAAAGTGTGCCACTTGTTTTGACAACAGAGATGCGAGTTCGATATAAATGATTTACATGTAGTTGTAAATGCGGTAAATAAATTAATGCTGAAAATATACATATTGGATTGGAAACTGTATACAGACGATAAATAAATAAATAAATAAATAAATAAATAAATAAATAAATAAATAAATAAATAAATAAATAAATAAATAAATTAATTAATAAATGAATGAACGAACGAACGAACGGTCGAACGAACGAACAAATGATTCAGTCAATCGATCAATCAATTACAAAGATGGAAAATAAATGTCCCCGATATGAAAGACGCATTCCATAATAGAAAACATAATATTAAATATGAAATAGAAAAATCATCTTTTTTTTTTTTTTTTTTACTTTCACCCCCAATGAACAGCTTTACAGTCTGGGCAAAAATTTCAGTAGACGACATATTGAAATATTTTTCTTTTATTATTATTGTTACTATTACTATTATTACTATTATTATATGTATTTGTTTTTTCAGAAAACGGGATTTGATATTTCGTGCAAATGTCTCCAGCTAGGGAAAACTAAGAAAATTAATATCAATTTGTTATCTGCTGAATAAACCCAGAGACTGATGAAGGTAAATAAATCTCCAAAGCAATTAGAACAAATAACGAATCCGGGTCAAGTCGGCCCCGAGTCAAGTCGGCCCGGTTCAACTCGGCCTCGGCCTGTATGGGGTCCCAGGTATGGGGGAAGGGTAGTTAGGCTAGAAGGTGGGTGTATCTGTATGTTTATCTGTCCGTCTGTCAATTTGATGGACTGACTACATACCTGAATTTTTCAGCAACCTTAGAAGTATCCAACCGTGAATCATTAATGGCTTGTCAAAGGTCTTCCAATCATGTGCTTAACCAACCAATTAAAATTCAGATCTTTAATGCCTTAGCTGTTGTGCAAACAAATCCGTAAGTGTGAAATTACTGATTAGAACAATTAATTTGGTGGAAAACAAATTACTTTTGATGTGTTATAATTAAAGACGTTTGTTTTCTTACAATTTGCTTACATCCCTAATTAAGTTGGTAACTCCTTTAATTAGTCCCTAAAAATAACTTAAATCAAAAGCGCACGAAAACAATATTTTGTTGAAAAACTTTCTTTAATTCGCCGACATAGTCTGTATAAAATACCCGAGTAAATGGATTCAGTGTTAGATCCCAATTTGGAATCGTCATTGTTACTTGAATATTATAACCGCCATGTCAGCTTTGTGTATTGTGTGTAAGGTGTTTGTCACCGGGCGTAAGCATGCAGTCTCTTGTGATGCTTGCGAACGCTGGCAGCATCGTCTGTGCGGGACAGGTAAATTAGCTTTTTTTTCCCATTTGAATGATTGATTTTAATATTACAATTCATTTTTCACATTCTCAGGAATCAGAAGACAAGCAAATGACCATTGGAAACTTTAACATGTATATTTACGTGTAGTTTACATACGTTATGAATTCAACGCCTAATGTTGCCAGAGTTATTGTATTTTGTTTATTAGAATTATTGTATTTTGTTTTTCAGAATTTATGTATTTTCTGGGAATCGAGTTGTGTGGAAAAGATGACCGAAAATGATTGTATATGCTGATAATACGATTAATAATCAATGCATTTATTGTTTTAAGCTACTTTGTTACGTTCCAGGGGCAAATATTGTACTTTTCTGGTTTGCAGGAATTTCTCTCGCCGACTACAGAGCTGCTGTGAAAGGGGAAAGAGAGCTCCATTTCCTTTGCTTCGACTGTTGCAACGACATCCCGAGACTAGAGCCTGAAGATGTTGAGGTAAACTATCTCTTTCTTTCTCGCTCTCTCTCTCTCTCTCTGAGCCGCGTAACAGAAAAGTTGCCATTATTTTTAGGCGAAAAGAAAGGCGTCAGATAAGACTGTGTATTTGCACAGTCTCGCCAGAACCTTCGCAGTAATTCGCTCACAAGTTATTCTGAAAAAAAAAATAGAAAATCGGATCAAAGAAAAGAAAAGAAAAAAAAAGAAAAAAAAAAAAAAAAAAAAAAGGAAAAAAAAAGAAAGAAAGAAAGCAAAGTGAAATAAATAAATAAATAAAAAGAAAGAAGTTTGATTTAAAAAAAAAAAGAAAAAAAAAAGTAAAAAAAAAAAAAAAAAAAAAAGAAAAGAAACATAGGTTCAGGTCTGAGACCAATTTTAAAATAGAGGTATTTATTCTCTTATTTCCTTGAACGCTAATATCTCAATGTCTCACGCTCTGAACCTATTTAAAAGAAAAAAAAATAAGAAAAAGAAGAAGGAAAAAGAAAAAAAAACATGGCCGGTAAATGGTTGCAAAATTACTTCGGAAAATTTCTTGAGAAATTTTTCCTCAGTTGTTTTGCAGCAAGACCTAGTCATACCTCCCCGTTTTGTGCTGGCTGGAAACTACGGATGAGAACAGTTTTTTTAAAGCATAAAAACCTTTTCTCATCCATAGGCTAACATGACAGGTCGACATGATGAGGCTATTTTTTACAACTCTTTAAAGACAGCCCGTCGTCCGGAAGAAGTAGACAACACCACCTGAACACTGTAAGTTTATTTATTTATTCTGATTTATTTACCGGATTTTTCAAGAGTGTTTGGTATCCTGAAAAGGACACAACATAATTGCCTAAAAAACATATTAAATATGCAAATAACGTCGCTTATCACTAATTAATACTCAGCTTGACCGATCACTAATTAGTGCAATCAGTCAGGGGATAATAGAAAATGAATTTTGTTATAAATAGCATCCGAAAGACAAACAAACAGCATAAAGTATATATAAATAAATGAATAATTGAACAAATAAAGTGCGTTGCGATAATGTGTTTGTGTAACCTACAAAACAGGCCGAGTTGACCCGGCCGAGTTGACTCGGGGGCCGAGTTGGTTACAGGCCGAGTTGACCCGGGACCCAAATAACATCAAACACTTCACGCTTACTTAACATTGTACAAAAGTTACAATAGGTCTGGTATTAACACCTTTTCACTCTTAACCTATATTGGCTGCATTCTCTATTACCTGTATAGTGGATGCGTTTTTCCTATATTTCTAATACGGCTGCGTTTTGCGGCTGCGTTTTATACCCTCCCAAATTTTGGTCCCGTTTTTTGGTCCTGTCTTTTTTCGCGTGGTCCCCTCGAGTACAACAACCCCGAATTTTAGAGCGAGCTCACACGTTAATTGTGATAATAGACAATTTCTTTGTTTCTTGGAGATGTAAGCGACCTTGCTGGCGCCAAATATCAACAAAACTTGGTAAGCTATAAAAAAAAAAAAAAAAAAAAAGAGTAAATTTCCTTCCCTTCCATCATTACTGTGGTAGGTAGTAGTCAAGCACCATCGTTAGGGACCATTAAGGATCAATTTCGTATCTGTGTAGGGGGAATGCACTGGCGGCTTTGCACAGGTGCTTTCCAGTTATCATCCCGCAGGTTACATCAGAACTGTAACGTCAGAAAGCCCGAAGTTTGCGAGTTGAACAAGGACTGCAACATCAAATTTCATGCCCGGGGTCAGAATCTTTATCATACAGTTGACCATTAACGATGAGATGTTGGTTGGCACCTATATGCTTGGAAACAAACGTTACAATGTGCACCCCGTTATGTTTTATAAAATTGTCTCTGGCCATGTCGCCATCTCTGTACCATCATATTTTGAGTGAGAGAAGATCAGCACTTGTCACAAGCACTCGCGGTCATACAGCTCTAGGTTTCTGGTCAACTCATACCTTGGTCAACTCTTACTTTAGTCATACCGAATTTTGGTACTCGTACCTTAGTCAACTCATACCCTAGTTAACTCATACTGTTGTCAAATTTTCCTATTTTGGGTTGTCACCTTTATATATAAATTCCGAAGTCATTGAATATGTTGACACTAACCACGCTATAAGCAGATTCAGCATTATTTTCTTATTTTTCATAGAAAATAGGAGACTTCATGCAAAGTGTCTCCTAAGGAAACAGTAAGCCTGAACTATCACATCCTATTTTCTAAGAAAAATAAGAAAAAAAATCTAGATGTCGTCTGCTGAATTTTTTACCCAGCATACAAAGTGTTAAAATACAGGAAACACTTCCTTTGAGACTTGCAAACTTTAACCAATTGTATACTGAATAAATCACCTACACTATGTATTGAAAGATTCTAATTATGATTTTCAGGCTATAGGGTTTAGATATACCTCAGAAAAAAATGGTTGAACTGTTTGCAAACAGTGGAGACCCTGATCATATGCAGTGTTCTTCGGCGTCTGATCTGGGTTGCACTGTTTGCCAGTTACCCTTTTAAGTGGTCATCAGACTACAATGATTTAAACAATGGGTAGTTTTTAAATGGTTGCATAAAAGATATGCATCTCAATTCAATTATTCATAACTTATTTTTCTCTCTTAAAAATTGGAATTGTTTCTTTATATGCAGTATAAACTCATGCAACTCGGATACTGCCACAATACCGTATTTTACCAATGAGCGCTTCGTAACTGCAGAATAGCAAACTCATTCATTTATGCAACGGAAGTTCAGTTGTAGCAGAAAAAGTGAGAAATCTCATACAATACAAAAGTGCTGAAACTATACTTTATATAGTGTATGTTTAAAGAGTTAATATCATTCTACAAAGATGCGTGTTTGACTGTTTGACAAAGTCGGCAAAATGTTAAAAAATGAGTACCCACAAAATATGTTTTCGTGGAGAAATGAAAAATATTCTCGTGATACTCACTCTTATCTAGACTTATGTCACAGTATCGGCCCTTCAACCCCTGGTATCACGATATATTGGGTCTACAGTGTGTATGATATCCATTCACCATGAAGCACCAGTCTGAGTGATGCTGAATATTTTATTTCAGATTTCTACAATGAAGGTCACGACGCCAGAAATATCCTGGCATGAGAGAGATCCAATATACAGTGTGGATATACAGCCAGGTTGTCACAGGATTAGAAGACTTGTATCTGGAGGAGTAGATAAATTTGTGAGGGTAGGTCTCATAATCTGGATGGGTGATAGGTTAAAATTCAAAAGTTTAAAGTATTATGCAAACTGATTCTGTATATTCAAATAAGGTATTTTTATTGACCCAGTTTCTCCTGAGTGTTGTTTTTACAAATATTTATACAGTGTTTAAATTCTGTTCTGGAATCTTGTTTATGTCGATATTGTGATTCATTCCTGACAGCACCCTGCTTAAATTAGTTTTCTGACCCTTGTCCTTGTAAAATCCCCATTTTTTGTTAAAACAAAAAAAACAACAAAAAAACTGAACTCCCAAAACTTATATCCAAAAAAAATAAACATATAGCTTACAGAGCTCTAGATAAGAGGGAGTAAACGGTATTTCAACATTTTAGTTTTTGAAAATCAGCACTGAAATTGAAGCTGAGGGGGTAAAAGCACTCAAAAGAAATTTTGGATTTCAGCATAGAAATCAAATTTAGGGGGTAAAGTTTTTCAATGAACTTTACGTTTTAATATGTAGCAGTTTCATTTCCCTCCGGCTAAGACACAATAAAGTAGGGATTTTGTGGTTGAACTATGTTATATGCACATAACAAACTGTAGTCAAACCAGATTTGTATAAGTTTTAAACCACTTAATCCGCAGTTGAATAACCTTTATGTACATATATAGTTTTGGGTATCTGCAACCATCTGATTTGGAGAAAAATGGCTAGACATGCCGAAAAAATGGCATTTTTTGCGCGTTATGCTGTTGCAAGATTTTTTCCTTTATTTTTCAAAGTTGGCATTTTTAATGTGTACCGCCAGATGGGAAAACTAAGCCTTTTGTGAGATGGAAATATACCTCCCCTAAATTCTACAGTTTACGGATTACGAATTGGTAAAATATCACTTGAGATATGCCAGATAAAGTAAATGCTGTCGTTCGTTATACTTTTTTCATTTTTTGGGGTTCCCACAACAACAAGCATTTTAAGCCTAGTATGAGGTCATTCACGGGTGTTTCTGTTATTCTGCAAATAAATTTAGATACAAAATCATAAAAGAAAAGGCTTGTCATACTTGTAAACAGTACAGATATTTCATGTCGCGCACCTGGAAAAAGCCCCTTTTTTGTAGAGTCCATAGCCCCCTATTTTTCGGTGAATCACATCCTCATCATAGTAGCTTTAATTTTAATACAACTTCCATTTTCTATTTCAGGTCAACAGACCTAGCTGACATGCCAAATTGATTCAGACTTGCTTAATATACGGCTTAGTTACGGCTGTCAAAATGCTGTCCGTAGCCCTGTAGAGTCCGTAGCCCCTGTTTTTCTATAATGCATAAAATGATTTTATTCCATAGAACCTTTGTTAAACTTTCCTTTTTACATTACCTCTAAGCAAAGATTAAAAAAGAAATATCATTTTGGAAAATAATGATTGTTATAAATAGTGTCCGGTATGATAATGACACAAATAAGACCATGTTACATAGTAAAAGTGAAATTTGTAGACAACTGAATATCTTGGTTTAGGTGATTTTGATAGTTTTGGAGAGATAATTTAATGTACAAAGCAGTTTTTAAAAACAAAACATTGAATTCTTTCAGAATAAATGATGTTTTTGTTTTAATTCTAATGAGGTAGCTAGGGGCTACGGACTCTACAATTGTGTCTTTCAATGAAATGTCTGTACTGAAACGCTTGTTTTCAGGCTAGAGTGCTTAAAACATAATTAATGTTTGCAACCACCATAGAACTGTGCAGCCACCGTTGATCCCCAACATACATTTATGGCAACCGTTGATCCCCAAACTTACATACGAAGCCACAGTTGATTGCCGACATACATGCACAGCCACCGTTGATCTCCGACATACATGTGTCTACCGTTGATCCCCAACATTCATGTGCAGCTACCTTGGATATGTGCGGCCACCCATGATCCTCGACATACATGAAGGGCCAACGTTGATCCCTAGCCTATATGCGGGACCACCGTTGATCCCAGCATACATGTGTGGTCAGTCACCATTGATACCCAGCATACCTGTTCAGTCACCCTTAATCCCAGATATATAGTGCAGCCACCTTTGATCTCCAACATATACAGTGTAGCTCCAATATATCGCGGTACTGCGGGTCCATAACCCTGAAACCGCGATGTGGTCGGAGCGCGATATAAGTCCCGACATGTACCATGCATGTATAATGGCGTGCATAACACTCGCTCGGTTTGTCGCTGTGGTAGTTTGCTGAGACATCACGGATAAATGGCATTCAGTTATGTTGTCACCATATTTCCTAATTAAAATTGGATTAGAATTGCTCAATGGAATAATTTACAATGGTGCGCTATGTCTAACAAGTAATTCCAATCGAAACCAGCTGATAAACTACGTTTGAAAACAAGAAATCATCGGATTGACAATTTAGGACGCCATTTTGGATACTCTGGCAAAGGGAAATTACTCAATCGTGCTAAGATAACTTGAGTTGCTTCCCTTCGCTTATATTGCGGGCGCAAAAAAAAACAAAGTTAATTCCTTTTTATTTATTTTTTTTATTGTTTGTTTTTGTTTTTTTGACGCAGTTGTTTTCTTCTGAAATATTTATATCTACAGAAGTGTAAAATAAGCGGACTACGATCTGTGTATGTTGGACAGAAACATCGTAAGACTACTGTCTTGTAAAATTTGCTGGTGTTGAAAAGGAGGTGGACCGTTTTCCCCTGCTGAGCAAAATTAGTTTGTGGGCATCATTGACTCATTGAGCATTGAGTAGATCTATGTACTAAATGATGATAATGATTACGACAATTATGGCGATATAATTTATTGTTTGCCAATTATAATCAACGTGTGCGCTGATTGACACTAAGTGGATTGTTTATCATATAATACCTGACGCGCGACTTAGCGTCGGGATAGGCGCGAAAAATCAATTACCGGAGGCGGAACAAGTTTTTTTTTTTTTTTTTTTTTTTTCTGAAGTTAAATAAAACAACAAACATTTTATGTTTTTTAAATTTTTTTTTTCTTTCTTTTTTTGCTTATGGAAAATTTGGGAGCCATGGCCTATTCGCGATATACTGGATTTCGCGAAATAACAGACCGCGATGTATTGGAGCTACACTGTATATACAACCACGGTTCATCATCTATATATATGCCTGGTCAGTGTTGATCTCCAACATACATGAGCAGCCACCATTGATCCCCGATATGTATATGTGTGGTCACCACTCATCCCCGACATATATGCACAACCACCATCGATCCCTGGCATTCATATATACATTCTGATACACATATGCAGTCACTGTTGATCCCATATATAATAATTTGCAGTCACAGTTGATCCCGGATATCCATTTGCAGCCACCGTTGATCTCCAAGATACATGTGCAGACATTGTTGATACCTGACATCTATGCCCTGCCACCACTGATCCCCAGTATAAATGCGTGGCCACCATTAATTCCTGACATACATGTATGGCCATCAATGATCCCCGACATATATGCATGGTTGCTGTTGATTCCTAATATAGATTTACAACCGCCATTGATTCCCGATGTACTTTTGCTGTTGAGCACCTATACATACATGTACATGTGTGGCCACATTTGATCTCAAACATAAATGTGTGTCTACTGTCAATACTCGATGCGCATTTTCTCCCACTATTGATCTTCCAACATAGATGTGTCACATTTGATCCCAAAAAATATGTGCTTTCATGAAGAACTCCAACATACATGTGCAGCCACCGTTGATCCCCAAAATTCATGTGCGGCAACCATTAATCCCTATCATATATGAGCAGCCACCATTGATCTCCAGCAAACATGTGCAGCCAATGTTGATCCCCAACATATATATGTACAGCCATCCTTGATCCAAGACACACATTTGTGGTCACTGTTGATCTCTGACGTATATGTGCAGCCATTGTTGATCCCCAACATACATTTGCAGCCACCGTTAATCACCAAAACAGATGTGTGGCCACCGCTGATCCCAAAAATACATTTGCGGCCATAGTTGATCCCTGATATACATGTGTGGCCATCATTGATCCCCAACATACATGCTTGGACAGTTGATCCCCAGTACACGTGCAGCCATCGTTTACAAGTGAGGCTAAGGTTGATTCCAGACGTGTGGGAACCATTGACACCCAACATACATGTGCGGCCATCATTGATCACAGACGTACATTTGCGACCACCATTACTCCCTGACACACACGTGCGACCATCGCTGATCCCACTCTGTCATGTTAAGTGAGTCCAAATACTATAGCTTCATAGAATAACCATCTGAATGCAGCCTCGTTTGTTTACTTATTCAGTTAAGTCTATATAGCTCTCAAAACCTTTCCTGATACATACCATTGACACGTTAATATCAGCCCAAAAATTTTTGAAGTTACTTTTTGACATTTTTTATTCAGCAATTGTGTTACACTTTTGCTTAAAATATTTGCATAATAATTTTGAACCATTATCTTTAACAATAACAAAGTTTCCATCTGCAGGGTGCAGAAAGTTTCAATAAACATCAATCGGAATTCAGCTATTCAATCTGTAGAGTCCATAGCCCCTGACTGACCAAGTATTTGTTATGCTACTAGATGTTATAATCAGGGATATGTCTTGTCAACTTCAAAACCTATCAACTTCAAAACATTTTTCATTCAATATTCTTCATGAATAAGTTGATAATACATTTTCTAGGTTTTAGAAAGGGTGATTTCATACAATTAGTTTTTTTGTATTTGTTAGAATTCCTTCTAAACCTGTAGAAAAGGGCAACATGTGCCTTAAAATGTGCATTGTTGTAACTTTACAAGGCTATAGGAAACGAGCTGACATCAGTTGAATACAGTTTTCTCAAAATAGATACCTCTTTTCACCTCTGTTAATGTAACTGTAGAGTCCGTAGCCCCAGAGCTGTCACATACATGTTCCATTACAAGCTGGTTTTAGGAAATCCAGCCGTGATATTTTGTTTCAGTTTACAATATCTTATTATTCTTCACTTACAAATCTTGTTAAACTACAATTCTATTGATTTGAAAGGAACAAAAAAGTAAAATAACACCCTTCAGAGATTTTAAATCTATACCAAAGTACTAGGAGATCTACAAAATCACATTTTTGCTGTGTGAATTAAGTTTTATGTAATCATGTCAAGTCTCAGCAAATCACTGATACAATAATGTCATTTGACTCAGTTGGAGTATACTTCATAACAATGGCTTTGTCAATAATGTGAAAATGTATAGTCCGTAGGCCCATTTCAGTATCTCAAGTTACAGGAAAAGTGGCCAAAGTTAACACAACTGAATAACAGAAAAAATATCAGTTTCCAGAAGAAAGTATCAAACAAGCGTATTATGGGACAGACATGTTAATCAACCTCCTACATTTTTTGTAACTGAATTGAGAAACAATGACATTTTTCAGGCAAATACCCCCTTAGCCTTCAGGGTCTCTGAAAATCATAGTAAGGGTGAAAAAATGGGTGACTTGTTCTTTGTTTGGTCAGAAATAGGTTAGAAGTCTTATCTGACAAACATTAGCAGAAGAGAGGACTTTTAAAAAATTAAAAATGAAAGCGTTATGTTTCACCTAGTAGAGTCAGTAGCCCCCATAGGGTGGGTATGAGTATCAACCTACATCATAAAAACTACTTACTGCAAAACAAAACCCCTTCAGGACAATGTGCGTGAATGTTGGAGGAACCTACTTTTGTATAAATTTTATCGTTCCTCACAAGTTCATTTTTGGTCATTCTTCCAACAGGTTATCCCTACTTTATTGTGTCTTAGCCGCTCACATTGATTCTGTTGTGAGCAGGAACAGTACACTAGATCAAAAAGGGCTTAACCCTTAAGCTTCAAGAACAAATGCCTTACTAGGTGTTTTTTTTTTTTTTTTTTTTTTTCTCAGATAAAGCTTGGCATTTAATGTGAATTGTCTGCAGACAATTCACATGAAATTCTAGCTTTATTTTCTCTGAAAAAGTTATAATTTTCTATGCTACACTTACACTTGGTGCTTTAAGAGTTAAGTATTGCAAATGGGCATTTAAGCATTAAGTTTTAAAGCAGAGGGTAAAATACTCTTTGTACCAAAACCTTATCTAGAGCCCTGAGATTATATAGCAAAAAAATGACCACTTGAGGTCAGTTTTCTTTTTTTTTTTTCTTTTTTTTTTTTTTTAGATACAACACAGTTTGTTAGGTGACATGGCTTTTTGCTTTAGTGTTATGAAGAAGTAATAAGCGTCGCTATAAAAGTGAGCATTGAGCTCCCTGCCACATCCAGACACCATCACGATATGACTGAAAAATTGTTGAACGCAACGTACAGTACAAGTTTCGCGATGGTTATATCGTTCGCACTCCACGATAAAAAATCTTGCTCGTTAGCGCGAAACAAGCTGGGTTTAGTGCAGGTTTAGCGTGGGTTTTGCGCAAAGTGTGAAGAATGGAACGCAAGGTTAGGTAATTGTAGCGCAAAACGTATTACTGGCACGAGCGTGACAAGCGTGGAGTTAGCGCGAAACAAGCTGGGTTTAGCGTGGGTTTTGCGCAAAGCGTGAAGAATGGAACGCAAGGTTAGGTAATCGTAGCACGAAACGTATTACTGGCACGAGCATGACAAGCGTGGAAAAGATTAACGACAGCAGTAAAATATTTCTATCACAGGTGAGCCTGTGAATAAAGATCGATTCAGTTCGCATTCTGTTGACAGAAAACCACGACACAATAAATAAAATTGCATATTACCTACATGTATGTGTGGTCTGGCGCAACCTGAGCCGAGTCTTCCTTGTTTTATACCATTTGGCTTATTTGTGATCTCAATGCCTACGCGACAAATACAAATTGTCCGTCGGGAAATTGGGATTCCCCTTCAACTTAATTAATTTCCAGTCGGGGAAGTATTTCACAATCGGGCAAATAAATGTTTTTTGTTTTTTTTTTTGTTAGCGGTTTAGATGAGTTATTGCATATGCGACCAGCATGCACAGCCCAACATTAAGCGGAGTTCCTTGGTGTAATTTGACGAAATTCCTGTCCGATTTTTATTTATTTATTTTTCCATCATATAGTACAGTCAGCGTGGAGGTTATATCGTCCATTCTCATGCTGATGCGTAAGTTGATCAGAGTCTGCACTAGTTGCAAAGGTCTCATTGTACCAAATGAGTTTTCCCAATCGCCGCACTCCGTGTCCCCAAAAATTAGGTTCATTCCCTTGTTCTCTTAAAATATTTACCAAAGTTGCAATGATACGCCACCGGGCGACGACACACTATTCTGGGACGTTCACATTTCCAGTATAGATTACAAAAATACTAGTGGATACCCAGAAGATGCAACAGTCACATTCCCTTGCCCCGCATGAAGAAACCGCGTGCTTGTAACGGTAACGTCAAGAGAAATCGTGGCGGATACCGCTTAGAGAAAAACACACTTATGTTCGTTAAATTATAGAGAAAGTGCATATGAAACTGGCATGTATTAAAAGTAGAACCTAAGTATTGGGACAGAAAGGCCTATGCAAACTGTAGACACAGATCAGACGCCGCAGAGAAAAGGGGAATGGAAATAGTGAGGGGGGGACAGGGAACATGGAAATTTGGAATCACTTTTAGGACATAAGACGTGCGACCAGTGAAGACTCAGATCATCTTCCGATGCAAGGGCGGTCAGATTTTGCTGGTTGTGGTGACAAACAGGCATGTAAACTTCAGTTCTTGAAGAGATTACAAATCTCTGGTTAAATACATCACCGTTTTAGTGAAGGTTTAAATGCATTCTGTGGCGTCTGATCTGGGTCTACACTGTTTGCTCAGGCATGTCTGTCCGAATACGTAGAGTAAGTACGGAAATTCGATCAAATCGAACCCCTTCAGAAATCCGCCTCTGATTCATAAAAAAAAAATTTAAAAAAAAATGCTGTGTTTGACTCCGTGAAGTTCATTATCAAGACTTATGCAATTAGCTCCCTTTAAACAGTAAAACCTGGAGTGAGGGCATTACCCCGCATTTACCAAGGTATAAATAAATATTGGCACTGTTATTTTTTTACATATTGAGAACATTAGGATTATTAAAATACCCAGAAAATGCAACAGTCATAAAGCAACATTCTTTCCCTTGCCCCGCATGAAGAAACCATGTGCTCGCAGCGGTAACATCACGTGAAATCATGGCGGGAAACCGCTTCGGGAGAAAAACAAACTTAATTTATAGAGCCTTTTCTCGTCAGAAATGCATACAAAACTGGCACGTGTTAAAAATATAAAGAACCTAAGTATTGGAACAGATAGACCTATGCAAACAGTGCAGATCCAGATTAGACGCCACAGAGAACAAGGAAATGAAACTAATTTGGGGGAACAGGAATCATGACAATTTGGAAAACACTTCAGGACATTGAGACCTGTGCGACCAGTGAATACTAAGATCAACCTGCGAATCAGTCTTCGCTGTTTGTATGAGCTTCTTTGGCCTCTGGGCTTTTCAAGATCATCCTCCGAGTGTATGCTTTTCTTAATTAAAGCCAGTAGTGGTGTATTCAGAAGGTGTCTTTCACAGGTATTCCTGTATTTTTTACGGGTCCTCCGGTATTTCGGTGGTTTCGATAAGTCGTGTGACCGTTGCATTGTTCCCTAAATATAACTGGGTGTTCCATTGTCCCACAGAAAACCCCGTGTAGCCCCACTCACTGTTCGAGCACGTAACATGGGCCTCAATAAAGCTTCATATGCAAAATTACCTGATTCTGTGGCTCAGTCTGGTCCGGCCACACAAGTGTCCGGCATGGTCATTTTTACTTAATGTGCCATAGAAAACAAAACGAGCACACAAAAAATCACAAAAAGAATCAAAGATCTGCCCACAATCGACGGATTACGTATTTGTGTTTGATATTCCTGTAATTACCTTTTCTCGTGCAATAACCGCACACACTCAATATAAAAGATGTACCATGGTAAAAGATAGAGAATTCTTACTCAGGTGCAGCAACCGCAGGTGTCAATATAAATTTACTTAAAGGGGCGCTTTTGCTATCAAAGAGGCACTGAATCAATAAGACAGCCCATCTGAAAAGGGTGTCTGTCACATAAGAACACGCTTTACGCACACGGGAGAGGGTGGGGGGGGGTGGGGGAGAAGCTAATGACATTTCAAATCAGTGAGTGTGTGTTTTACGTCCAACTAACAGTTAGGTCATGGAGAGATGGGGACCTTCATTTAAAGTCTTATATGAAAGACTGAAGAAGCCTGGGATCAAACTCATGACCCATGCATGGGTTACAAGGCGAGCAGCTTTACCATTACACCACTGAGGCACCCTTTCCTAATATGTCATACTGTTAAATATCTAATAAATGGGTCGCAGACATTGCACCATGCCCCGCTACTGCACTAACATCAAGCAAGTGTCATAACTGTTAATAAATTAATGAAGCTTCAAGAAAATATCTTGAATTGTTTTTAAGCTACAGAGCGAACACAAATATATTACAGAAATCACTATGATATTCTCGATGTTCAAAGGGCCATAACTCCAAAAGTAGGCTCACTCGTCAAAGTATATGAAAAAAAAGAAGGGCAGTTGCCAGTTCTGCTGAAATGATTAACAGCTAATGTCTGCCTGCCCTGGAAATGAGTGCGGGCTCGACAAGACCGAAATAGTTTTGACTGGGCCGTCTACGTCGGTACAAGGTTATCATGCCTGAAGCATAATTAACAATGTATGTACATTGAATATGAGCCCGCGCCGGACAAAACCTACAATACTACAATGTATGTACGACCAGCAAAGTCTCAGGTCAGTCTGTGCATCGACCCACTATATAAAGCAAGCTTCCTGGACAGCCCGGAGTCCATAGAAGGTGCATACTGTATGATCATCGAAGGGTCTGATCAGAATGTGCTATTGCAGTCGCACTGTTGATCCCGCTTTGGACAGCCCGGCTATCGAAGGTAAGTACGATCAGCGAATGCTCTGATCAGAATGTGCAGTTGCGCAGACTCACCTGAGTATTCGCTTGTCGCACAAGACGTTTTGTTACATCCAGAGATTACAGGAGGTACATCTGATAGCGAAGGCTCTGATCAGACTACTGATGTGCATGCTCAGAGTGTGCAGGCTGATCTGACTCTTCGTACAAATTTTATTGTTGATTTTGCCATACACACACGCACGTATTGTTCGTGCAAACCTTAACGCAGCACTCTGAGTAAAATTTTCAACAGGCATTTTGAAATATTTTTCTCATTCTTCAGTTTGACATTTCATGCAAATTGTCTCCATTGCATGAAATGTCAAATCCTGTTTTCTATTGCATGAAATGTCAAATCTGCTGTTTTCTGGGAAATAAAAAATAACGAATTTGTCTTCTATTGAATTAGCCCAGAGTGGTAATCCAAAAGTTTCGTGTTCGATACTCGGGAGCACCAAGTGGTGTGTCCTTGAGCAAGACACTTTATCTTCATAACTTAGTATTGGTTTCTACCCAGGAAGACTCTGCCTAGAATGTCCACAAGGGTATATAATATATATCATTTTGAAGATGCTTTCCTGCCGGTGCTAGGTTTATATGTGCGTCTGTTTTACTCGTTAAATAAATTGAGGTCTTGGTTTTACACATCGGATGCTGAAGACACAAAAACAGAAAACTTTACATGAGAACGAAAGTTCTGAAGAGTACTCTGTAAGCCTTTAAATATAATGTTTTAAATGTATATACTGTAAGCAAATAACATAACATAATATTTATTTGTACCCTGATAAATGCCGGGTAAAGTCCTTACACTGCAGGTTTTACTGTGTTTAGGGAGCTAACTGCAATTGACTAAATGGAGCAGGAGCTAACTGCAGTTGCTTTACGAGTCGGGGCCCGTGCAAAATAGGATGAAGATGGGGCATATTTATTACATAAGCGGTTAACCAGTACACTGAACACCCATCAGAAACTTGTAACTGCCAATCTTGAAGCAGTAGAAGGAGCGAATGACCGTAGCAAAATACATGTGTGTTTACTAATAACTCGCTACAATCTGTAGGGATCAAATCCGCGATCAGGTCTCGCGTTCCATTCCCGCCGGTGCGATAACATTCTTTCCAATAAAGTCAGTGCTAACAACTTATAGTTCGAAAGGAGGCATATCATATTTGCATGAGGATAAAGAGAAAGAGCATTCCAGAGAGAGAGAGAGAAAGAGAAAGAAAGGGAGAGGGAGAGAGTTTGCAAACCTTACAAGATTCTTGTCCATCCATTTTAGGTGCATTCCGCTATGAGATTTAGGTATTGCTAGAGAAAATGGCTAAACTGTTGTTTTTTTGTTTTGTTTTGCTATATATATTTTGCAGATAGTGAAGACCCTGATCAGAGGCCGCGTTCTATAATCTCGATATGACTTAAATAATTTATGTTGAAAGAGACATAAGACACCAAATCACCAGCATCATTAAGTGGTGATTTAAATGTACAGCCCTAACCCTGGTCCAGTAATCATGATCAACCGCTGAGGCCTCGATCTGAGAAGTGTAGATACCTTTCAGCCTGTCCGTTTCTGCTTCCCATGTCAAATGAAATGTATCCATACACCTTAAGGCCTCCCTTAATCCTTGAAGCGCTCAGCATATTCAGCAGATGGCATTTTCATATTTTTTTTCTCTTTATTTTCCAGTGCAAATAACGAGGCAAATAAGGTGTGATATTACATATGAACCGTTTGCTGGGCAGACAATTCACGTGAAAAGTTCAGTCTTTTTGCTGTAAAATACTGAAAACAGATCGGCATCTGCTCTAAAATTTTCAGCAGCACTCCAGGGGTTCAAGCAGTTTTCTTGGCAGCAGCAGCACGTGCTAACCTTGAAAATAATGAGTGAAAGGCAGGATTTTCCGACTTAGGAAGAGAAGCATAATAAATTGGTAAAAAAACAACAACAATAAGATGGTTTGAAAAGGGACATTTCTGCTGCTAAAGTGACACGGGAAAAATGAGCCAGCCCGAATATAGAATTTGTCAGGTTTAGGGGAAAACGTGATTGTCGGCATCTGTACGTTCTGTTAAGATTCTTTTGGGACCGTGTAGAATACGTAAGATGAACAACGAAGACCCTGACCAGATTGTGCAGATTTTTTTGGGGCTTGCTGTTAGGAAGAATAAAATTACAACTAAAACACTACAAAATCACACATTACTTGGTAGTTTATTTGTGTGCTGAACGAAACATAATAAGTCAATTATAAATCATTATTCTATTTTGTTGTACATGTATATTAGGAGAAATGTGCAAACACGTTTTTATATTCAAAATTTTATGTTCAGGTAACTCGAGCATTTTTTACCTGAGCTTGCATAAGGTGAGCCTGGATAAGATTGGAAGCTAGCACGAGCGTGATTGTTTTCATGCTACATGAAATCCCAGAGTGAGCTGAGCGCGGATTTAGCGTGGGTTTAGCGTGGGATAAGCACGGGAATAGCATGGGATTTAATCTTTTTCGCGATCGCGCATGAGAGCGAACAATATATAAATCGTGATACCTGTACTGTAAAGCCCGAATAAAACAAACAAACAATATATTGACTTGATTAAATAATTGTTTGCTGGTTAAGTATGGCAGGAAGGTGTGGTATGCAGATATTTTTAGAGTGTTGTAGCTTCAGTTAAGGCACTTTTTTCAGCCTAAATCTGTCGATTTTTTTTTTTTTTTATTTCTCCATGAAAATATGTATAGAAGTGCCTCAGAGATGCAGGTTTAATGTGTATCGCAACTTATGTTTTCACAGAGAAATAAGAAAATATTTATGTGCAAATTGCTCTTATCTGAAGCTATGGTTAGAGATACAGTCGACTCTCGTTATCTCGAATTCCAAGGGATTCTCTGAAATACTTTGAGATATCCGTATCTTGACATATCATGATTTGCAGAATTGAGAAAAAATAAATCGAACAGCCACATTTAACAATTGTACAGGGTTTGCGTTACCTATCGCCATTGTCGCCATTTGGGCAGAAAAATAAAAAAAATAAAATTTGGCACAAAAAATCATAAATTGGCGAAAACAAGTGGCGAAAAAAAAATATATCGCCTGAATTACCCGCTACTGAGCCATATAATTGTCGCGTGTGTCTATCGCATCTTCCTTGATTGTATAATCCCCAATAAACAACTCATTTATCGGTCAGAAAACGGTAAAATTAACTTGAATTTGATGAAAGCGATATAAGGTCATGTGCCGTGATGTGCCGTTTGACAGTAGCACCGCCCACTTTCCACGCCTTTTCGTCCTCAGTATTCATGACACTCTGCAGAAACTACCAATCAGAAATTAATGTCAAGTCGCATCGCCTACGTCACGGAAATTTCCCCAGAATGTAACCACGTGGAACAGTATGTCAAACACAAAGATGGAAAACAAATTGATTACACGAGAAATAATTATTGTCATTAATCGGTTCGGATTATGCTAATTAAAGCTGTAAGTACACTTTGACAGTGCCGACTTTAATTAAGCATGTTTCGGTACCTTTTGATGAGCCTTTTATTTGGAGATCAACGAACGTTGTCCCGAAAAAAAAAAAAAAAAAAAAAAAACACGAATAATGCCTCGGAAGCGGATGCATTAGTCTCCAATGGTCCGGATCGAGCATTCGCTTCCTACAGATTGTAGCAATTTTTATCATGAAATACATGTATTTGCTACGGTCATTTGCTCCTTCCACTGCTGGCGGAAGGGTGTTCAGTGTACTGGTTAACCGCTTATTGTATAAGCATGCTTCCCTCTTTTTTATTGGCGCGATTCATAAAAAATGCTGTTCCCCAATTCCATTTCGCTTTGACCTGACTCGTAAAGCAATTGCAGTAAACTCCCTTTTAAGTCAGCTGCAGTTAGCTCCCTTAAAATAGTAAAACCTGCAGTGTGAGAAATTTACCCCGCATTTATCAGGGTACAAATGAATATTATGTTACGTTATTCTCTTAGAGTATAATACATTAATAACATTATATTTATTGGCTTATACAGCACTTTTCAGAACTTTCGTTTCCATGTAAAGTGTTCTATTTTTGTGTCTTCAACATTCGATATGCAAAACCAAGACTTATTGTTAATTCATGACATTGTAATTAATTAATTAGAACAGAAGTTTTAAAAATCAAGTGTGAGAATTAATTTCAAGTCCCCCACACATTTCACACTATACTGATTCATGAATCTACTGCTGCACTTATAGGAATCAATAAATGAACACCTTTTTCTGACAAGATAATTCTTTGGCGAAAAATGGCCAAAATTTGGCTCAAAATCTGGCTCAAAGTTAAAGAAAATGGCACAAAAAAAATCAAATTGGCGAAAATGGTGGCGAAAGAAAAAAAAATCCCTAGTGCGAACCCTGGATGTATATTTAATTTGACTCCCGAAGTTAGAGATATCCCTTTTCCACAGTATTTTTTACCTGTTGTTAGATTTTCATTTTTAACCAGTGACCAGATTTTTACTTCGAGATAAGTGGTTATTTGAAATAAGTGAGGTCGAGATAACTGGAGTCGACTGTATTGTCTTCTGACAACTCTCCTTTGTTTATTACAGGTTTGGCAGATTAAAGAAGACCAGGATGGAAAGGCCACAGTAGAATTCTTGGCCAACCTTAAAAGACATACAAAAGCTGTTAATGTTTGCAGGTTCTCACATGATGGTAAGAAAATGTGAAAACTAAATATTCATAATAGTGTTGGCAATTGGCCAAACTTTCACTCGTTCATCTGTTTTATAAAACCGACTGATCATTGACTGATAGTCTCCTTGTAGAAAGTATATTCATTCTTATTTTAGCCCTCTTCCAGACTATTCATAGCTTCAGATCAATGAGAGGGGTATCCACATAATATTTTTTTTATCTCTCCATGAAAACGTGGGTACTCATTAGAAACGCCTCTTTGAGGCACTCCTAATGAGTACCCACAGGACAGCATATGTTTTCATGGAGAAATAAGAAAAACATTGGTACTTTTCAGTTGAATAAAAGTGTCTTATTTCAGGCTGTTTTTCACCTTTATTGACCACAAATCTAAAATGACCCAAATACCGGTAGCCAGCTTAGAATTTTTTTTTACAACGCCTATTAAAATAAAAAGTGAGAAAACTATGTTTTTTAAACATTAAAGTAGAATTTCTGATTAGGCGACAATAAAAATTTAGCCGGCAATAAAAATTCTTTCTGATCATCAATCACAAGAGTCAAAAGTGAATGATGATTGATTATATTTGATCATAGGTGGCAACACTAAGTCATAGGTCAGCATTGATTTGGTTAATTGCTCTTTTCATTACTTCTTCTCACTTTATTGAGTTCAGTTTAATAGTGAAGCCAAGTTGGTTTTAGGGCTGCAATGATGCACTCACCTCAAGATATGATACGTATCTTGATAATTTGCTTCATGATACGATAGGTATGGTGATTCGCTTTTCAGAATTGAAATAATTAGTAACTGCATGAGGATTATATACTATAGTTATGAATATGTTTAAATTAAGAAATACCGTATTAATCCGCCTATAAGACGATTTGTTTGTAAGACGGGGGCTGTTTTTGGGCCCTTCCCAGGCAGGATTTTGCTTTTACTTAATTATAAGACGGGTTAAAAAAGTCGCCTGTCGGAGATATTCCCTGCCACTCAGAAGTTCCTAAAGTACATTAAGACATCGGCGATGATTGGTCAGATTTATCATAGAGCAGCAATTAAAAAAACTTCCAACACCACTTACAAGCATGCATACCGTATTTAACTGTGTATAACACGCACCTTATTTACCCAGAAAACGTTTATAAAAATCTGATGTGTATTATTTATAGGAACACCAAAATCGGGACAGAAATCGCCAAGATAATCGGTCGCGAAAACTCATAACATTCACGATCGCCCGTTAAAAATGCGAAATAGAATGATTGCTATGAGATATTCATGATTTTTTATACCTATCTCGCCCAAACCATGGTTCTGTCAGCTCAAAACAAGCAATTCCATCTGATTTGCAGTAATTTGATATCCTTTTCATGTCCATGCTCTTTTTGTTTACGCTTTTTTATTTTGCTGATCATGTGATTTCAAAGGGAAACTACTCAAACAGGCATATGCATATGAATCTGTATTGATTACCGGACTTTGACAAGTCTCACACCGTAACTTGAATAAATCAGCCTGCACAACTGATTTATTGTAGTTCAAAATAGGAAATAAATTTGGTAGAACATAAATATTGGCACAAACGATCATACATTGAAAAAATAAAAAAGTATTTAATTTTTTGCAATTATTAAAATTATTGATAATAAACAAAACCAACTGGGCTTTTGAGGTAGGTAGATCGGTCATTTGCATTTTATCTTTTATTTTCTTACCATATGTTTATCTTTTTTTTTTTTTTTTTTTTTTAAACTTTTCTTCCAACTTACCAAAAAAATTGTTTGAAATAAACAATGTTTATGATAAAGAAAAAAAAAAACTACCAGCATACATCTGTGCGCTTAATTGGTTAATTGGCAGTCAGAATGACAACTAGTCGACTTTAGTTGTTGTTTGCATTGCCCTGAGGCACTGAGTTGATAATTTCACGTCTCAGTTAAGAAAGTGACACAAAGTGACACAAAGAAGGTGTTAATTATGAGAACACAAAAGAAATAACTACATTTTTATTGTCATAGCGTCTGCAGTGGGGAAGCAAAGAACTGCCTACACTACATCAAGTTGCCTGAGGCCCATGGTAACAGAGCTGCACAATGAAAATTCAGTTAGCATTATCGTAAATTTGGCCTGTTTCTACTCTAAACCTTCTGAATTCGGCCATTTTCAACTCAATCCTAGTGAAATTTGACATACTTAGTATCTGGTAACTTAGTAAATAATGCACGGATAAATTCTTTGTGTTTTACATAGGAACATCTTTTTTTTTTTATTTCAAAACTATTTAGCAAATATTCAGTGCGTGTTATACACGGGTGCGAGTAATACACAGAAAAATTCGGTACTTCACCTAAAAAATTACCTTGCTGCTATTTCTATCAAGGGACGAAGGTAAACATTATATCCTTCTACCGTTTCGAAGATCGGCATTTTCCGTGACCACGTGGCACCACCGGCTTTGCCGGAAATACCGATATGGCCAAAGACCTTGATTATAAGACGGGTCTGGAGTTTTGGGGGCTTTTTTTTTTGGAAAAATCCCCGTCTTATAGGCGGATTAATACGGTAGATCATCTCTAGCAGTGATTTGTTGAGCAATAAATCACTGTTTGTGGTTGTTGTAAAGTAGATCATATCACGAGCGCGGAGCATGAGTGAGTTTTCTTCTTACAACTTATCGACAAACTGTGATCTATTGCTCAACAAATCAAACAGAAAACAATGAAAAAGTAATTGTATCCTTCAGATTCTTCCACTTTTCCGCTATCAATAAAGAAATCCAGCCAACAGTTTTGACTGTTACGCTGACATTTACATGTATTTCCTACTTTGTTGACGCCAGAAAAATGACGTTACACCGTCTAACGCCATGGAAACGAAGACTGACGTCAGAATGGTGCCAGATAGCATCGCGCGCATCGGCGCAGTGATTTGTTGCAGAATAAATCAATGAATTTAACCTTTGGCTATATAGGTGAGGAGTGTTAGAATTCATCGTTATTAAGGTTAAAAGTGTGTTCCTGCGAGAATTCATCGTTATTAAGGTTAAAAGTGTGTTCCTGCGAGAAGCTTCTAATGAGTATTCAACATAAATATTAATATACATAACTTAAGAAAAATACCAGTAGTTTTTTCATTGAAAGAAACTCCCATATCAAGAGTTATAACAACTTATCTGGTTTGCTTGTATGCTTGTATGGGGATGTTTGACTGTTCGTTGTGTTTGAGTCAGTAATATTTTTTTTTATTATTTTCAGGCGAGATTTTAGCAACAGCTGGGGATGGTAAGTCATCCTTATTTTTTTCACAGGCTCAGTTTACAAAGCAACTGAATGGCCACTTGCCAGGTGGTTATTAGCATTACAAACTTAAAGGACCCTTGTTCAAATTATCATTATAGTATATGCAGAAATCAGCTCATGTCCAATGGCACTTCATTGCAGAGCATGTTTCATTATCGTCTACATGCAGAGCAATAGATAATTTTTTAGATAATAGTGTATTTTTACCCTTCAAAAATTCAATTCATTGGGTAAAAAATTTTATTTTCAGTTTTTGGATTGAGTATTTAACCTCCCCATCTCCCACCCCCCACAAAATAATAATAATAATAATGATAATAATAATAGTAACAATATAATAATTGGGTGAAATTTCAAAAATGACCAAAAAAGCACTAAAAACAGCATAAAATCAGAGAACAAGAGTAAATATCAATTTTAATAAGTTTAATTCATCAAAATAACTTGAAACAACTAAATATTATAACTTTACAGTTTCAACAAAGGAACTACAGCAGTGAAACAGATAGGGTTGGTGTTTGGTGATAATTCCGGGATAATTTTCCTTATTTCTCCATAAAAAACATATGCTGTGGATATTCATTAGAATATCTTGGTGCTGGAGTTGAAGTAAAGAGTGGAGTGTGAGTCCATGTACTCATAGCTTTAACACAGTGTCTTGGTGTCATCGTAGAGAAAGACAAAACCAAGAAGTAGGAAATCAAGTAACCAAGAAAACGGTTAATCCCAACCTACTTTACTTGCACAGCGAACATTGTCAAACTGTCAGTTTATTGAAATATAGATTTTTGTTGGTGTTGTTTTGTTTTTTAGCTTTTTATTTCAATGGTATTAATATAATATAACAAAAGTTGAACTTTCCCATCATTTGCTGCAAGGAGGGCAGATATTTTTTTCTGGTTTCTGTAGCAAACGATTTGAGGAACATTTATTAAAAAATATTGAACTAATCCTCCTAGTGGCACCGCTCTTTCATTTCTTTTCATTCAAATTCGGTTGTTAAGTGAAATATTTATCAATTAAAACCAATTAAGATATCTTTTATGCTAGATAGCAAATTTATGCACGAAATATACCCACACATTCTGATCATGGAGCTCTATTGAGCTTCCCGCAAAACATCATTTCAGTGTTTACTTCACACCCTGTTGTGATCAACACATGTTAGGAAAAAAAGTCTGGGTCTTTTTTACTTGCTAAATTTTCTGCTTAAACTCCCAGAAAAAGGCTTGGTAATTTGGTTTCCTTTTTAATTTGTGTCTGTTTCTTATGCATTTCTGATGAGGAAAGGCTATACAATTTAACGAACATAAGTTTGTTTTTCCTCTCGAACCGGTTTTCCGCCACCATTGCATGTGATGTTACCGTTACAGCACGCAATTTCTTCATGCGGGGTAAGGAAAAATGTAGAACAACCTATGCTGGTAATGTGAACATTCCAGAGCCGTTTACTGTCGCACGGTGTGCAACTCGGCAGTCCCATGAGAATCTACACAATGTTTTTCCAGATAAATTACATGGGACTTAGAAACTGTTTTTGGTCAACACGAATAACCGTTTTGATTTACAGACTGATATCACACATAAGCGCTAAGGTATTATGTTGCTTGTCGCCGCGTATAAATCGTCTTTCAAAGGAAAATGGTAAATATTGCTGCAAGGATTAGTTCAGTATTTCTTGAGAAATGCCCCTCAAATCATTTGCCAAAGAAACTACAAAATATAAATACCTGCTCTACATGCAAAAAATAATGAAAGAATTGTTACTCCTGAAATAATAATAATAAAAAATAGAATGCTAAAATCTTTTTATAAATTTAAAGTTTGGCGGCGTTCACTGCGCAAGTTAAATAGGTTGGGATTGTCACGTCTCCCTGATCTTGGAACACATCTCCCTAATTTCCCATGTGGGGGACATGACATCTCCCAATTTTTGCGGGCCAGCTTCATGCCTGTATTTGACAGTGATTATGCATTGATTTCGTGTCAGATACCCTTTGGAATATTTTTATGATACTTGATAATGTAGAACAGTACAGGATGATGTGGCGCATACAAGAATGATAACTTGGGTTTCTTTTGGAATTATCTCCCTTTCTTTTGTTTTTGAAATTGATTTTGTGTCTGCTCTATAACTCGAATACCCTTTGGAATATTTTGATGGTACTTGGTAGAAATGTAGAACAGGAGGAGACGACATGTTGCCTACAAGAATGACAATTGTGCCTTTCTTAGTTTTTGTGTTAATTCACTTTGTCATATTTGACAGTGATTATGCATTGATATCATGTCTGCTCTAGTCCAGTACCCTTTGGAATGTTTGTATGATTCTTGGTAGAACTTTAGAACAGGATGAGACGACATGTCGCGTACAAGAATGACAACTTTGGCTTTCTTACTTTTGGAGTTATCTCCCCTTTTTGTGTTTGAATTTGATTTCATGTCCTCTCTGTAACACAAATACCCTTCGGAATATTTTGATGATCCTTGGTAGAAATGTAGAACAGGATGATGTGACATTTTGCGTACAAGAATGACAACTGGCTTTCTTACTTTTGGAGTTATCTCCCCTTCTTGTGTTTGAATTTGATTCCATGTCCTATCTGTAACTCCAATACACTTTGGATTATTTTCATTTTACTTGGAAGAAATGTAGAATAGGACGAGACGACATGTTGCGTACAAGAATGACAACTCTGGCTTTCTTACTTTTGGACTTATCTCCCCTTCTTATGTTTGAATTTGATTTAGTGTCCGCTCTGTAACTCGAACGCCCTTCACAATATTTTGATGATACTTGGTAGAAATGTAGAACAGGATGAGACGACATGTCACCTACAAGAATGATAACACTGGCGGGGTTAGTGGGGACGTAGGGGAGGGGGGCAAGGGGAGGGAACATTTGTTGTTGTTTTTTTTCTAAAAAACCTTTCTAGTTATTGCTTTTTTCTTTGGTACAGATAGTGTAATAATCTTCTGGAAATTGAGTGATGCTTCCAATGTTGGGAATATTTTCCAAGAGGAGGAAGAGGACAATAAAGAAAGTTGGTCCATGCTGAAAGTTCTCAGGTAAATAAAGGGAATGTTGGTCCATGCTGAAAATTCTCAGGTAATTGAAGGGACTGTTGGTCCATGCTGAAAGTTCTCAGGTAATTGAAGGAACTGTTGGTCCATGCTGAAGGTTCTCAGGTAATTAAAGGCACTATTGGTCCATGCTGAAAGTTCTCAGGTAATTAAAGGGACTGTTGGTCCATGCTGAAAGTTCTCAGGTAATTAATGGAACTGTTGGTCCATGCTGAAAGTTCCCTGGTAATTAATGGAACTGTTGGTCCATTGGCCTCGGAGGTTCAGTTGGATGCGCGTCCAACTGGAGATTAGGAGGTCGCGGGTTTAACTCCGCCGAGGTCGGCAACATTCTTTCGTGGAGATTGATCATGAAATATTTTCTATGGTCATTCTCTCCCTTCCGTTGCTGGTTAATCGCTTAGAGGACTAGCCTGCCCAGTAAACGTGTGGTTAGGTAAACTGACCACGCTTGACATGACCCCACTGGGTTGACTGGGCCGTAAAGCCTCAACACAAACAAACTGTTGGTCCACGCTGAATGTTGTCAGGTAATTAAAGGAACTGTTGGTCCATGCTGAAAGTTCTCAGGTAATTAAAGGCACTGTTGGTCCATGCTGAAAGTTCTCTGATAGTTTAAGGGACTGTTGGGTCATGCTGAAAGTTCTCTGGTAATTAATGGAACTGTTGGTCCATGCTGAAAATTCTCTGGTAATTAAAAGAACTGTTGGTCCATGCTGAAAGCCCTCAGGTAATTGAAGGGACTGTTGGTCAATGCTGAAAGTTCTCTGGTAATTAAAATAACTGTTGGTCCATGCTGAAAGTTCTCTGGTAATTAAAGGTTGGTCCATGCTGAAAGTTCTCAGGTAATTAATGGAACTGTTGGTCCATGCTGAAAGTTCTCTGGTAATTAAAGGAACTGTTGGTCCATGCTGAATCTGTCTGGTAATTAAAGGGACTGTTGGTCCATGCTGAAAGTTCTCTGGTAATTAAAGGAACTGTTGGTCCATGCTGAATCTGTCTGGTAATTAAAGGAACTGTTAGTGCATGTTGGAAGTTCTCTGGGAATTAAAGGAACTGTTGGTCCATGCTGAATGTCCTCTGGTAATTAAAGGCACTGTTGGTCCATGCTGAAAGTTCTCTGGTAATTAAAGTTTAGTCCATGCTGAAAGTTCTCTGGTAATTAATGGAACAGTTGGTCCATGCTGAAAATTCTCTGGTAATTAAAGGAACCTTGGTCAATGCTGAAAGTTTTCTGGTAATTAAAGGAACTGTTGGTCTGTGCTGAAAGTTCTCTGGTAATTAAAGGCACTGTTGGTCCATGCTGAAAGTTCTCTGGTAATTAAAGGTTGGTCCATGCTGAAAGTTCTAAGGTAATGGAACTGTTGGTCCTTGCTCAAAGTTCTCTGGTAATTAAAGGAACCATTGGTTAATGCTGAAAGTTCTCCGGTAATTAAAGGAACTGTTGATCCATGCTGAAAGTTCTCTGGTAATTAAAGGAACTGTTGTTCCATGCTGATAGTTCTCTGGTAATTAAAGGAACTGTTGGTCTATGCTGAAAGTTCTCTGGTAATTAAAGACACTGTTGGTCCATGCTGAAAGTTCTCTGGTAATTAAAGGTGGTAATTAAAGAATCGTTGGTCCATGCTAAAAGTTCCCAGGTAATTAAAGGAACTGTCGGTCCATGCTTAAAGTTCTCTGGTAATTTAAGGCACTGTTGGTCCATGCTGAAAGTTCTCAGGTAATTAAAGGGACTTTTGTCCATGCTGAAAGTTCTCTGGTAATTAAAGGAACTGTTGGTCCATGCTGAAAGTTCTCAGGTTATTAAAGGAACTGTTGGTCCATGCTGAAAGTTCTCTGGTAATTAAAGGGACTGTTAGTCCATGCTGAAAGTTCTCTGGTAATTAAATGGACTGTTGGTCCATGCTGAAAGTTCTCGGGTAATTTAAGGAACAGTTTGTCTATGCCGAAAGTTCTCAGGTAATTAAAGGAACTGTTGGTCCATGCTGAAAGTTCTCAGGTAATTAAAGGAACTGTTGGTCCATGCTGAAAGTTCTCAGGTAATTAAAGGAACTGTTGGTCCATGCTGAAAGTTCTCTGGTAATTAAAGGAACTGTTGGTCCATGCTGAAAAGTTCCCTGGTGATTAAAGGAACCATTGGTCCATGCTGAAAGTTCTCTGGTTATTAATGGAACTGTTGGTCCATGCTGAAAGTTTTCAGGTAATTTAAGGGATGGGATACACTTTCAAGGGTGGCGAGTCTGTCAGAATTGTTTTTACTTCCTTCTGAAAGGGGGTCTGCTGTAAAAGAAAAAAAAATGAATTTTTTCCCATGGGAGCAAATTCTTTTCTTTTACTGTAATCCCATTTGCAGAAGGACTTGGTGTGCAGGAGAGCAAACAAGAAGTCACAAAAATTGTCTGTCAACTTTCTGTGTCTGTTTCATATCTCCTTTTTGAAGAATTTTTTTTAAACTTTGCTCAAATATTTGCTATATATAAGACATGATCAGATGATAAGGAGAGAAGAACCATTACCCTGCTTTCAATTCTGACGTAATTATGCCCCTTTATTTATTTCAAAAAGCTGTCAGCTTTTCTTGCCCGCTCCATATATCCTTCATCGATTGAAGAATTTTTTAGCTCACCTGAACCGAAGGCTCAGAATGAGCTATTGTGATCACTTCCCGTCCGTCGTCCGTATGTCCATCCGTCTGTTCACACCTATGAATGACCTCCTCAGAAACTCCTGGACCAGATTTCTTCAAACTTCATGTTAAGCCTTGTGTTAAAGGGGGATTGAAAATATGTACAAATGGTCATGGTCCGTAAATCAAGATGGCTATATATAGCTCCCATAGAATTATAATGGGGAAAACTTTAAAAATCTTCTTCTCAGAAACCATGAGGCACAGGGCTTATATATATTTAGTATGTAGCAATGTTTAGTGGTCTCCTACATAAATCCTGCCAGTCAAGCCCCTGGGCTCCACCCCGGCCATGCCCCAGGGGATCATATGTTTATATAGAGCTGTATAGCTAAAAAACCTTCAAAAATCTTCTTCTCTGAAACCATGAGGCCCAGAGCTAACAGCTTAAGTATGTAGTGATGTTCAGTGGTCTCCTACATAAATCCGGCCAATCAAGCCCCTGGGGCCCAAACTGGCCTTGCCCTGGGGGTCATTATCTCCCATAGACTTATAATGGGAAAAACTTAAAAAATCTTCTCTGAAACCATGAGGCCCACAGCTTATATATTTAGTATGTAGCAATGTTTAGTTGTCCCCCACATAAATCCTGCCAATGAAGCCCCTAGGCTCCAAACCGGGCATGCCCCAGGGGTCATATGTTTATATACAGCTATATAGCTAAAGAACCTTCAAAAATCTTCTCTGAAACCATGAGGCCTAGAGCTAACAGCTTAAATATGTAGCGATGTTTTGTGGTCTCCTACATAAATCCTGCCAGTCAAGCCCCTGGGGTCCAAACTGGCCATGCCCAGGGGGTCATTTGCTCCCATATACTTATAATGGGAAAAACTTAAAAATCTTCTCTGAAACCATGAGGCCCACAGCTTATATATTTAGTATGTAACAATGTTTAATGATCCTCTACATAAATCCTGCCAATCAAGCCCCTGGGTCCAAACTTGCCACACCCCAAGAGGGTCATGTTTATATAGAACCATATGGCTAAAGTACCTTTAAAAGTCTTCTTCTCTGTAACCATGAGGCTCAGCGCTAACAGATTTAGTATGTAGCAATGTTTAGTGGTCTCCTACATAAATCCTGCCAACCATGCCCTTGGGGTCCAAATTGGCTACGCCCTGGGGGGCATTAGCTCCTATAGACTTATAATGGAAAAACTTAAAAAATCTTCTTTTCTGAAACCATGAGGCCCACAGCTTATAAGTGCGTCCAACCCGAACCGCAAAGCAGTTCAGCGTGCAGATGCACTACTATAGACTAACTATGTGACCAGAGATGTGTGTGATCACAAATGTACTGGTCCAACAAATGCTTGGGTGGTTCGGTGCTTATCCTGAAAAACAATAAGCATTCTGTGATTCAGCCATGCGGACAATAGCAACAAAATAGACAATAACGCCAAGTATTTGCAGGGGGTTGAATCACGCGACTCATGATGTCAGCCTACAAAATTTGTGATTGCTGCCATTTTGAATTTTGTCTCCACTTCGAATTTTATTTCTATCCATTCTCAGTCTCTTTATAAGCTAAGCATGATTCGTTTTGTGTATAAGGTACACTTTGATGTAGATTTTTTTGATAACACATAGACTTAGCGCTCTCTTTCACGTGATAATCTGAAGAACTTCGACTCAATAATGTGTTTGTTCGACCGGTTTGTAAATCATTTAAATTGTTGTTATTTTTATGTTGTTGTTTTTTCTGCTTTTCATAATGTGTAGACTCGCAAAAAAAAAAAAAAAAAAAAGACCAAAAAGAAACAAAGACAAAAACGCACAAACAGTCAAAAGTCTTTAGGAAAAATCCTGAAGCAGTAAAATGGATTTCAGGTAGCGAACGATAGTGTATGTCCTTGTGCCTGTTACTGGCATACATTAGTTTTCAGTTTTCGGAAAGCGTGGCCCCCACCCATCGGGGCCCGCGAAATAGTTGGGCTGCCTAAAGCCTCCATGGCAGAGCTGCTAGTAACTAAGCAGGATCCAAATTCATGTGATCGGGTCGGGTAAAAGTCCCACAAATTTGGAGGCAATGTCTCTAAACTACTGAAATATTGTTGACTTGGACGTTATATAGCAATTCATGCAGTGGATTCAGAAGTCAAGCGTGGTCTGAAATCAATTCAGTTAGATCTGGCCAATCCACCTATGAAGTATGTGATGATAATTTGGACGCACGGATATAGGTAGCATCTATTAAATTCATATTATATTTATTAGTATGTAGCAATGTTTAGTCGTCCCCTACATAAATCCTGCCAATCAAGCCCCTGGGCTCCAAACCGGCCATTCCCCAGGGGGTCATATGTTTATGTAGAGCTATATAACTAGAAACCCTTCAAAAATCTTCTCTGAAACCATACCGAGAGCTAACAGCTTAAGTATGTAAATATGTTTATTGGCATCCTACATAAATCCTGCCAATCAAGCCCCTGGGGTTCAAACTGGCCATGCCACTGGGGTCATTAGCTCCCAAAGACTTATAATGGGAAAAACTTAAAAACTTCTCTGAAACCATGAGGCCCACAGCTTATTAGCTTACCTGAGCCACAGGCTCAAGTGAGCTATTAGTATGCCAATGCTCTGTCGTCGTCCGTTGTCGTCCGTCCACAATTTAAAATAAGTATATCTCTTATACCAGATTGCCAATCTTGAGCAAATTTCGTGTGAAGCATTATCAGGTTGTGGGTGGTGGGGGGGTTTGAATTCTGGTTTCCATGGCAACATATAGCTCCCATAGACTTATAATGGAAAAAAAATCTTCTTCTCTGAAACTGTGAGGCCCAAGGCTGCATAAGATTTTGGGGCTGATCAGATTGGAATTCTGGTTTCTAAGGCAACATATAGCTCCCATAGACTTATAATGGAAAAAAAATCTTCTTCTCTGAAACCGTGAGGCCCAGAGCTTTGATACTTAGTATGTAGCAACGTTAAATGGTCACCTACATAAATCCTGCAAACCATGCCCCTGGGGTCCAAATTGCCCGTGCCCCGGGGCTCATTAGCTCTCATAGACTTATAATGGGAAAAACTTAAAAAATCTTCTCTTAAACTATAAGGCCCAGAGCTTAGATATTTAGTATTTAGCAACGTTAAGTGGTCACCTTCAGAAATCCTGCCAACCATGCCCCTAGGGTCCAAATTGGCCACGTCCCGGGGCTCATTATCTCCCATAGACTTATAATGGAAAAAAAAAAACCTTTAAAAATCTTCATTGAAAATTTAAGGCCCAGAGCTTAGATATTTAGTATGTAGCAACGATAAGTGGTCACCTACATAAATCGTGCCAACCATGCCCCTAGGGTCCAAATTGGCCATGCCCCAGGGCACATTAGCTCCCACAGACTTATAATGGGAAATACTTAAAAAGTCTTCTTCTCTGAAACCATAAGGCCCAGAGCTTAGCTATTTAGTATGCAGCAATGTTAAGTGGTCACCTACATAAATCCTGCCAACCATGCCCCTAGTGTCCTAATTGGTCACACCTTGGGGCTCATTAGCTCTCATAGACTTATAATGGAAAAAGAAAAAAACTTAAAAAATCGTCTTCCCTGAAACCATAAGGCCCTGAGCTTAGGTATTAAGCATGTAGTGATATTAAGTGGTCACCTACATAAATCCTGCCAACCATGCCTCTAGGGTCCAAATTGGCCACATCCCGGGGCTCATTAGCTCCCGTAGACTTATAATGGGAAAAACTTAAAAAATCTTCTTCTCTGAAACCATAAGGCTCAGAGCTTAGATATTTAGTATGTAGCAACGTTAAGTGGTCACCTACATAAATCCTACCAACCATGCCTCTAGGGTCCAAATTGGCCACGCCCTGGGGCTTATTAGCTCCCATAGACTTATAAAGGGAAAAACTTCAAAAATCTTCTTTTCTGAAACCATAAGGCCCAGAACTTAGATATTTAGTATGTAGCAATTTTAAGTGGTCACCTACATAAATCCTGCCAACCATGCCCCTAGGATCCAAATTGGTCACACCCCGGGGCTCATTAGCTCCAGTGGACTTAAAATGGGAAAAACTTAAAAAATCTTCTCTGAAACCATAAGGCCCAGAGCTAAGATATTTAGTATGTAGCAATTTAAAGGAAAAACGGACCAAATTATGCCCCTTTGTCAGAGCCACAGATAATTTTTGGGGCATTTGGGTATTTATCCCCATCAAAATTTAATCAGTTGGGTAAAATCATATTTTTCATTTTTCGGTTTGAGTAAAGATACCTGCCACAATGAAAATTAATTGGGTAAAACTTATAAAACAGAAAGAAAGAGGATAAAAAAAAAAAAAGCCTGATTACAGTATTTAGAACATGGTATTAGATTCTATTGTATTAATTTTATGATAGTATATATCATATGAAGAATAAAACACCTATTATGTGCAGTAATCGTAATATAAGATAGTAATCATGTGCTTTTCTGGCCTTGAAACTTTAATTTTCACCCTTGAATTTGGAAATAATTGGGTATTTTGTCAAATCAATTGGGTATCAATACCCAAGTTTTTGAAAATAATTGAGTATTTGCTCAAAACATATTTTACTTGGATACTCCCTTTATCTCTTGCCCTGCTTTATGGACTTGGGAATTGTGGCATAGGAAAAGCTTGTAAGCAAAATATCTCAGGAACCGCTTGGGTTAGGCTCTTGAAATTTTGCAGGCTGTTTGAAACTAATGTGAAGATGGCCTGATCAAATTTTGGTATAATTTTACGAAAAATTGACCAAATTATGCCCCTTTGTGGACTCAGGCATTTTGGCATAGGAAAAGCTTGTAAGCAAAATATCTTTATGATTTATTGCCCTTTGAAAATTCCAGCATTTTAACCTTTTAAGCAAGATATCTCAAAAACTGTTTAAGCCATTGCCTTGAAACTTGATGGAATGATGAGTAAATGACCTGATTAACTTACAGCAGTTAACTTGGGTGAGCGTTGTGGCCCATGGGTTTCTTGTTTTTTTTCAAACTTTGCTCAGATGTTTGCTATATCAAAACAGTTTGCAGAACTTGTAAATCAATCCTGTCCAATGAAGGTCAAGGTCACACTTTAAGGTCAAAGTTCAAACGGCAATATTTTGTGTCTGCTCTATAACTTTAAAAGCAATGAAGACTTCTTTGTGAAACAATGTACAAATATAAGGCACGATTTGATGATGTGCAAAGAAAAAAAAAGAACCATAACCCTACTTTCAGTTTGGACATAATCATGTCCGTTGTTTATTTTATATAGTGAGATGTGTCTGCTCCAGATCTCCTTCACTGATTGAAGGATTTTTTATATGCTTGTCAAAAGACGGTCAAGGTCACAATTCAAGAACAAAGTTCAAATGGTAACGTTTCATGCAAATATATAAATCATTAGACGATGTGCAGAGAAAAGGAACAGTAATCTTTCTTCCAGTTTTGACATAATTATGCCCCTTTGTATATTTCATATAATGATTTCTTGTCCACTCCATATCTCTGTCACGGACTGATCAGTTTTTTTCTAACTTTGGTCTACTGGTAATGTTTGCCTTATTAAGATGATTTGCAGAGCTCATAATTGATCCCTTGGATGAAGGTCAACAACCCTCTATATAATATATTGTATCATCTACTAAAAACCCCTACAACGTATATTGCCCACTCAGCAGAGCTTTTGTTATTTAGGTGCTTTCTCATGTTGCCCGACAAGTGGTAATGGCAGTGAGAGTAAACTAAGAATTGGCGTATCATTGTGTTTTGCATCTAGTGACTGATTGTATATTTGCCAGTGTCTGATGGACCCTTTACCATTTTGCATAATTAAAACCCTGCCTGCAGCTCAAGTGGAACTTACGGAAGTGCTGCAAACTGTTATTATTATAGAAGGGTGTTCGTTAAAATAAATGTTGTAGCATCAGAATAAAGATTGAAGGTCCCTTAACTTATCTAGCAGCAAAACTATGTTTTGTTTAGAAACTTGATTAAAATCGATAATCAGTTGTTTTCTGAAAACCACTACTCGATTATGGCATTCTGGCTGTTTCCTAACTAGCTGAAGTCTTCGGGTAAAGTGAAGAAAATGATACAGGATGTTAATGTATGATGAAAACCAAAGGAAACTAATAGATACATTGTTTCTTAGAATGTGAGTTCATTCAATAAGCACAGTCATGTAGCAGCTTGTGACCATAATCATGGTACAAAAGAGGAGTTGTGAAAGAGGACCATTTGCTGATTATTATGCCCCCCACCCCCGCCACCCAAACACACACACCCCCACCTATGGGGAGGGGCACATATTGTTTTTGGTGCAAATCCCATTGGTGTTGGCGTCAGCGTCACACGTTCTTGTCTGGACAATATCTTGTGAACCAGTCGTTGGATGGGACATAAAGAAATATCAAATTTTTGATGACTTAATTTTCCGGGTTCCAGCAGTAGAAAAACTGAAAACTTGGGTTGGGGTGGTGTGGGGTGAGGGGTGCATCTGTTTTATCTGAAAACATTGCTACTTGATTTGGGATACTGTGTTTGGCTCTACAGTGTTGTACTCATTTGAAGTGTCTCTGGGAAGCACTTCTGATGTGTACCAACAACATAGTTTTTATGGAGATCTGGACAAAATGTCTGAGAATTATCAAATACTCCTCTGAAATAAACTCTTACATTCCAAACAGTGTGATGCTTTATAAGAAAAAAAATCACAAATTACTTTCTCCTTTGCTACTTTTTTATGTTAGAAACATTGAGCACGGGTAGTGGAATGTGTTTGGTGCTTGCCTGCTGGCCATCTTGGGTTCACATCTAGCTTAGATTAGAATTCTTTTTTTAATTTAAGATATTCCCTTGCATGTTATCACCTTATCATTGTACTGGATGAGTGAAATACCACTGATGCTATGTTAAATTACAAAAACAGTTCAAAACAAACAGTTTGGTTATTAGTATTTTCTGTACAGAAGTACCAGATACAAATGGATGAATTCTCATTTTTACAAGAGAATAGGGTTTGTCATTTCAGGCAAATTGAGACAATTTGATTGAATTGTCAAGCCCTGTTTTCTGTGGAAAAATAAGAAAATCAGTGTTTTCTGCCACTATTTAAGTTCGGGCATAAAAAGTTATTGTTGCATTAATTTGTATTTCTACAATATGACTATTTCATTTTCAGAGGTCATTTAGAGGACATATATGATCTATGTTGGTCAGCGGATGGCAGATTTATGATATCAGGATCAGTAGATAATAGTGCAATATTATGGGACCTTACAAAAGGTATGTATTGGTAATTTTGTGTCTTCCAATATGGTGATGATTAACTGTTGCAACGTTTTGGGCAAAATCACCAGATGGCAAACTGATGATATTTTTCTCTTATTTTTTTTCCCAGAAAATAGGCTTTGACCATTCATGCAAAACATTTTCCTGGAAAATAGGCTGTCCTTTCATACAAATTGACAATTTGCATGAAAGTTCAAAGCCTATTTCAGAAGTTTTGCTAAGGACCGAATTCCTATTAGTCCACAGGACCAGCTTATCTCATTATCTACTGGTCCAGCATCAGTTTAGCTGGTCCAATGTTTGACACTACGGTTACAGTCAGTGCCATGCTGAATTAATTACCCTTAGTAGGTAAAATGAAAGCGATAATAGGCCTGCTGCCGCTTCTATAATACAAGTAATAATTTAAATTATCAATGATGCCCTTCATCACTTTTGCAGCCAGACCAATTAGCTCTTTCAGAAAGCAACCTTGAAGACTTAAAATGCATGCCTTCAAAGAATGGTGATACTAGTATCATTCCTGGAAGGCTGTATTTTAAGAGTTTTAACAGATGCCAGTATTTTATTCACTCTTTGACCAACTATTAGTGAAGTAAAACAATAATCAAAACCAATTTATGCTCTCTTACTAATCAACAGATTAGTTGCACAAGTGATAGTCTGCTTTGTCAAATTCTGTCTGGGAGGTTGTGGGTTTATTTCCCAGTCAAGTCATGTTAAAGATTTAAAACAAAATTGTACTAGCCGCTTTTTGAACTGGTCAGCCCAATGTCAGTATGACTGGGTGAAATATCATATCATGTGTGTGGGGCATGACATTTCAGTGAGTCAACCCTCTAAAAGTCTGACTTCCACATCCAGACACTGTCATGATATGACTGAAAAATAGTTGACAGCAATGTTAAGCCCGAATAAAACAGCAAATGTGTACGTAAGGTTCTGATAATGGGCTTCTGTGTCGAGCATCCTGCAAAACGTCATTTCAGTGTTTACTTTGCACTGTGTGATGCGATTGATATATGCAAAAAAAAGTCTGGTCTCGTTTACTTGCGGAAGTTTTGACCATCTACTAAAATTCGCAGAAAAAATGGTGCAGTTTGGGCCTATTTTTAATATATGTGTATGTTTCGATTGCATTTCTCATCATTTCTGACAAGAAATTGCTCTGCAGTTTTACATGGTAATAAGTTCATTTTTCTCGCAGAGTGGTTTTCCTCCAGGAGTTCACATGACGTCACTGTTATGAGCATGTGGTTTCTTCATGTGGGAGCAAGCAAAAACGTAACATGACTGGAAACGTGAACATCCTAGAATTGCGTACCGTTGCCCGTTGCGCATCTGAGCAGTCCTGTGAGAATCTACACAAGGTTTATTGGACACATTCTGCGGGATTTAGAAATTGCTTTTGACCAACAGAAATAACTGTTTTAGTGCGCAGAATGCACGACTCGCATAAGAGATAAGCTACTATTTTGGTTGTCACCGCATGTCTCCTATCAAAAGAAAAGACCAACATTATATAATATAACGGTGCATTTGCGATCATGTTGATAAAAATATGGCATCCGAAAACTTTGAAATAAAAAAAAAAAAAAAGACGATCAGACACGTTAGAATGAGGAGGGATAGATTGTGCCTTGTCAAGATCTAGGTCAGATTGTCTGCCAGATCTTGACAGAACCTGTCTGCCGTTAGTCCTAGCCTCAAGGGATGAAAGATCATGACACCTGCTTCTATATTTTCAATGAATTGTCAGAGTAGGCAATACAGACTGAAAAAGTAAGGAGACATGAACATCGCTTTCCTGCAGTGATGTCTGCAGAAAAAAGGCGAGTCTGCAGTGATGTCTGCAGAAAAAAGGCAAGCACGTCGCCTGCGAACGTCTTCTCTGCACTTTTACAAAAGACCAAGAATCCAAATTTCCGAAATGGACCCCGAAACCACCTGGTCCAACGGACTTGCTACGGACGCACATTACTGGTCCAAGCCAAAAATCCTTGGTCCAGGGCAAAACCTCTGTATTTACTGGGAAAAATAAGAAAAATATTTCAGACTGTTGTCTGCTGAAAATTTTGTCCAGCATGCTGTTAAAGTGTTTGTTACTTTGGTACCAAACATATCTTGTGGGTTCTTATTTAAATATTAGAACAAATATGGTAATTAGTTAAGATGTCCCAATATTTAGGGTAAATAAGGTATTTTTGATATTTTCTGGTGGGAATTATGGAAATATGGCCAGCCATACATTATCATATTTACCCTAAGTATTTGGACACCATAACTCCTTACTTCTAAAATTTGAACAATTCCATTTAACAACCTATTGATGTGTTTAAAAACTGCAGTATAAGCGAAAATATTGTAGACTCTGATCAGACACCATGTTCTGCAGCACCTGATCTGGGTCTACATTGTGTGCTCATGCCTGTCAGTACAAAGATAAAGTCCTCAGAATGATTCAAGAAGGGCAGTTGTCAGTTTCTGGCGAAAGAATGTGCACAATACTGGTTAACCGCTTAGAGGACTAAACCTGCCCAGTAAACGTGTGGTTAGGTAAACTGACCGCGCTCGACATGACCCCATAGGGTTGACTGGGCCGTAAAACCTCAACACAAACAAAATCCTCAGAAAATAGAACTTAGCATTTTGTGTGGAGGGCAGCCTTTTAAAACAAGTTTTTCCTCTATAGATGGTGCAGATAAAAGATGCAGAAAAAATGGGCCACGCCATGCAAAAAACATGTTTTTGGGCTTATGCAGACAGTGAAGACTCAGATCAGTCTGCACATTTGCAGTCTGATCAGGGCCTTCACTGTATGCTAACAGAATCTGGATACTACTAAATGTATGGCTGGAGTGCAAAAGCCTGGATGATACTTTATAGGCAGAATGATCTGAATCTGCTCATTTTGTGCATGTTCAAAGTCAGTTTTTCGCTTGACAATGCCCAAATGATGACTACTGAAGGCGTTGACCTTGCTGTAAGATTTGCTTGATCTGGGCCTCATAATCAACATATGGCTGTCCCATTTTCCGTTATTCCAACATTTTCTTTTACATTTCAGATCAAAAGTTAGCTTTGTTTAATGAGCACAAAAGTTTTGTTCAGGGAGTGGCGTGGGATCCCAGAAATGAGTTTGCAGCTACTCTCAGTACAGACAGGTAAGACCAGTTTTTTGTCTTGCATAAAAAAAAAAAAAAGACAAAAAAACTTTTTTTTTCCACAAACCCTTAGCTACAGATAAGACCCTTTTTTTCATCCAAAAAGTACTTATATTTGTCTTAATTCTCTATGAAAAGATAGGATATAGGTACTCATTAGAAGCACCTCACGTAACATGTTTTTGTGGAGATATCTGTACTACTAAAAGAATGAATTAGCCTGAAAAACTAGAAAATGGTAAAAACCTGCTGCGGTTGGTTGGTTTAAATTAATAACGATATTGTTCTTATTGATAAATTTTATATTTAATTTCCGGAGTTTTATTCAGTTTTCCAGTTTTTGTTCGGAAATAGACAATACTTTATTCAAATTCTCCCAAAGTAGCTTCTCGAATTTACCACATATTAAATAGATTATGTGCACATTGTAAATAAATCGGACATCATCGAAGCATAGACAGGTGCATATTTATATGACTGAACATTCTGTATTTCCCGTGTGGCGTAATAGGCAATTTATACATTGCAGCGATGCTTCTGTAAACGATAAAGGTGTGAACCGAATGAAAGAACAAAGTACGAGAGCGTAATGGCATACGTAATTAAGAATTTTTTTTTTTTCAGGAAAATTCATTCATTTCAAATTGCATTGAAAAATCTACCCAATAAATATTTTAATTTTGGTCAGTTATTACTTTCCTCTGTGGTCAATACAGGTGAATTGTTGTATAAGCAAGCTACGATGTACTCACTCTTTGAACCATCTCAAAAACCGCTGGGTCAGTCCGAATCCAATCTGATCACCATCGGGTTCGAGCTATTGAGGTTCGACTGTAATTGGTCCTAGCGGCAACTCTACATATATGAGCCGTGGCATGACAAAATCAACAAAATGACCTGTGCACCATGCGCAGTGACCTGTGCATCTGTCCAGTGTGATCCGTCTTCACTGTCTGCATGTAGAAACCTTTACCCTTAACAACCCTTCAAGTGCGCAGCCAGACTGATCAAACGGCGAATATCCATGTTGACCTGACTCTCCTCTGGGCGCCAAGTCATTTTGTTAGGTTTGTCATGCGCTGGCTCATATGGTTAAACCGTCCGAAATCAGAAGGCCAATTACCTACGAATCTACCAGCGCAGTGGCTAAGTTGCTAGAACGTCCGCCTTGCATTTGGGAGGTTGTGTGTTCGATCCCCGGCCAAGCCATACCAAAGAATTCAAAAAAGATATTACTGTAGCTGTTCTTTTGCTTGGCGCTCAGCATTGAGAAAACGGAACTGGTCGGCCTGGTATAACGTGACTGGATGGAATGTTATGTCTGGCGCGGGATATTTTACTGAGGCAGCACTCTAAAGGTGAATATTAAGCTCCCTGTCATATAAAGACATTGTCGCGATATGACTAAAAGATCGTGACGTTAAACACAGAATTAAATACAAAAATAACCTTCGAACTTTTTTTTTCATATTGAAATCTGTTTGATGAATCAAAATTTGATATAAGACACGCGCAAGCGCAAGTCCTTTTTCTGGTAAGAAAAATACTACCTCACTGCCCTCTCTTATCTAGTGCCATGAAAACTGTCAGTATTTTTTCTTATTTCTCCATGAAAATGTGATGCCTTCTCATTTGAAATTTCTCAGTTCTGATGATAACCCACAAGATCTATTTTTTGTGGAAAAATAAGATAAGTATGTGCTAAGTTTATTTAAATACGACTTCAGCAATTTCATGCACAGTGATGCTACTAATCAGCCTGCATATCTTTGCTGTTTTGTCTAGAGAAATATTGAAAACTGTAGTGTAGCCTCAAAAGGCAAAAAGTGAACCCTGATTAGACAACATGTACAGGCTGATCTACCCTTCACTGACCGTAGCTGCTTCTTAAGGGGAATGAATGCACATGAAGATTTTATCACTATTTTGGTGGGGTGCTTCTTATGAAACGTCTATTTTCATGGAGAAATAAGTAAAATATCAGTACTTTTTGATTAAAAAAGTACATTATCTGGAGCAATGGTCAATTTTAAGGACTCACAGCATATGTTCTCATGGAGAAATATTGAGACGGTTAAAACAATTTGAGGGGTCAGATTAGAAAAAAAAAAAATCAGCGTAAGATAGGAAAAAAAAAAAAAAAAAAGTCTTAAGATGAAGGCTTAGACATACAGTATAACCTCAATGGCTCGAACACGGATGGCTCGTTCACCGTGGATGATTCGAACTCTTTTTTCAGTCCCAACAAAAATCTTCCAATAGCTCAAGTAAACAAATATTTAGGATTTTTTTTCTTATTTTATCGTTGAATTGTATGTTGTGTGTACTCATTAGAATCGCCTCTTTGAGGCAATTCTAATGAGTACACTCAACATACAATCAGTGTGTAGAAAATCGAATAGATTTCCCTAAATTATCGCTATTTGCTTCCTGAACTGGTGACATGATTAACCTTCATTGGCTAGAACTACCCATGGCTCGAATACTTTTGCATGGTCCCAAAGGTGTTAGAGCCATTGAAGTTCGACTGTAGATAGATTATAGCTTGTGTTTTGAACCCTGTGATGTGCCTGGATGGCCGAGTGGTTAGTACTCCCAACTTTGGATCAAAAGATAACGGGTTTGAATCCCTGGAAGCCGGAATTCAGCATGTGATATTATGGCGCTTCATTGCACAGCCTTTCATTATCACCCTGCCGTCATCTCGATATTACATTAATAACTTTTAAAGGGATGTAAAGCACCAAACCATCATCATTTTAACTCTATACATGTATGTCTGACTCACTTTTTGTTTTCAGGTCATGTAGAATATACAATGTATCAAGCAGAACGTGTATACATAATGTGTTTAAAATGTCTTTACCTCTACCTCCAAAGAAAGATAATGACGAAATCAAGGACGTTAAACCTAAATCATTTAGAATGTTCCATGACGACACCATGAGGTCATTCTTCCGTCGGTTAACATTCACGCCAGATGGGGAGTTGTTGATAGTGCCGGCAGGTTGTGTTGAAGCTGAAAGTGTGGTTAATGCAACTTATGTCTTCACCAGAAACTGTCTCACAAAGTGAGTATGATTTGAAGCATCCAGCGGAAAAGAAGACTGTCTTAAATTCACTATATCATCACAGAACTGCCATATTTAAATATTAGCAAATGACATTTTAAAATATTATTTTATTTTTTCTGAAGAAAAAAAAAAATATATCTGGACCATTGGCGACAATGCACATGGCATAGCAACACTATGAAGTTTTGTGGGGAAAGCTCTAAGCTTAACAATTAGCACACTGGGTAAAATTTTCAGCAGATTACATACTGAATTATTTTACATAGAAAACGGGTTGTGACATTTCATACAAATTGTCTCCATTGGAGACAATTTTCATGAACTGTCAAATCCTGTTTTCTGGGGAAAGTAAGAAAAAGTATCCATTTTTCATCTGCAGAATTAGCCCAGGGAGTGGTAAAATATATAGCCATCCCGAGGCATTGAAAAAAGATTAGATGAGAAACAAAACAGCATACTTTTAATAGCTCACATACAAACAAAGAACTGCAAAGCAGAACTGCCTTGGAACAGTCTGCGGGAAATCTAACTGGTAGGGACATAAGACAGTTTTGTTCGCTCACTCACCTTTATGAAGCAGCTCCCGATATTAACAAGGATACAAAACAAAGAAAGAGCTTGTATAGAAGGAATGTTTGATAATAATTCTGAATAATTTTACCAATTTCTCAGAAGCTCCTAGGTGAGGTGCTTTTAATGAGTACCGACAACATAAGCCTTGCATGATCATAAGCTTAGTCTGTTTAAGAAAGAAAAATCTTGAATATAAACTGGGAATACAAGTTCTACAAGCATTGCGGGTGGTTGGGTGAGGCAAAAAGTGTCATGTATCTTATGTCACCGGGGTATCCAACTGAGATTGGCTTACAGTTGGGCAAGGCCTGCTATCCTTGCAGCAGGTAAGGATAGTGGGGGAATGTTTTTATTATGCCCCTGCCATTTTCAATGGGGGATGGGTGGGTGGGGTGGGCGGGCATATAATTTCACTGCTGTTCATATGTACCTCCGTCCAGTAGGTACGTAACAAAAATGGTTTCCATTCGATATCTTTTGAAAAGATTAGTATATTGGATTCAAATTTTATACACAGGTATATAATTATAAAATGTCGGTCAAGTTCAATTAAGGGTAAAATCCACCAATTATGGGAGTTATGGCCCTTTTTCAACTTTGAAAAATGCTTTCCGTTCGATATCTTTTGCAAAGATTAGTGTATTGGATTCATATTTTATACACGGTTATATAATTATAAAATATAGGTCAAGTTCGATTTAGGGTAAAATCCTATGACTTATCATTATAATCGTTTCATTACAGAACCATGTTAGTTCACCTTTTTGACGCAAATGACCCTCATGGGTTGATGCATTGTTAAACCTGAACTCATCATCATAGGGTAAAATCCACCAATTATTTTGGGAGTTACGGCCCGTTTTCAATGTTGAAAAATAGTTTCTGTTTGATATCTTGTGAAAACATTAGTGTATTGGAATCATATTTAATACACAGGTATATAATCATAAAATAGAGGTCAAGTTTGATACGGGTAAAATCCATCCATTATTATGGGAGTTATGAACCTTTTTCACCTTCAAAAAATGTTTTCCTTTTGATATTTTTTTTAAAAAAGATGGGTGTATTGGATTCATATTTTATTCATAGGTATATAATCATAAAATATAGGTCAGGTTCGATTTAGGGTAAATTCTGCCAATTATTATGAGAGTCATGGCCCTTTTTTCAACTTTTTTGCAAAATGCCTGCATGTTGGTGAGGATGGCCCTGGGCGGGGGCGTCTGTGTCCTATTGACACATTTCTAGTTTCTTACTAAAAATGTTCAAGAACACTGGCCGTGATGAAAATACACGTATATACTTTGGTTCAAAAAGGGTCTTCCAGGTAAGGCAAAATTTACAACCAAAAAATACTGATGGTTTTCTTATTTCTCCACAAAAAACTTGTGAGTACTCATTATCTGGATACCTTAACTGAAGCTTTGGTCTTTAATACTGTTAATTTAACCCTTGTCCTTCTGAACCTGGATATACCTGCCTTTGCAAACAGTGTCGATCCAGATCAGTAGGCTTCTGAAGAAGCCAACTGATCTGGATCTGCACTGTTTGTCATTAAGTTTGTGACTTTGTATCAACAATCTGGATCAAGTGATCTGATTGGCTGAAAATTAGAAGGGGCCTGGTATCTTAATTTATTTAGCAGGACAAGAGTTAAGTACTGCATATCTTTTCACACAACAGCTGGTGATCAATGGGAAATTCAATGGTCTTTAACTAGAATGCTGTTTAATCTCTAATTGCCTGTATGTCATCGTATGAAATTCACAGTGGAAGCATAGGAAGCATCCGGGTGGCTGTCAGTGTGATTAGCTTTTCCAAATGCTGATCATGGTCAAATTCCGCTGTATGGGGAAGGCACCTAATGACCATGGCACTTTCATTATCATCTTTCCTAGTGTTTCCAACTGCAGATTGGATTCAAATCCGACTGGAGGCAGAATTCAGCTCTTGACTATGGAACTTTGCATAGTTTTTCATTATCATCCTTCCATCATTTCAGTATGACTCAAACAATATTGAAAGGGATTTAAAACACCAGGGCCCAGTTGTTCAAAGCTAACGATGTCGTTAGTTAACAATTTGTTAAAATTTACATCGAGTGATACGCAAATATGCTGAAAATTTTTGCTGAAAAAATGTGAGTAGCATTTGCAGTGCAAATGCTACTCACATTTTTTCGGCAAAAAAATATCAGAATATTGTATATTGAATGCAAAAACAGTTAACGAAATGACCCTTAACAAGCTCGTTAAGCTAACAGTGCTTTGAACAACTGGGCCTTGATCAACATCGTGATCATCATCATCACTCATATGACAATGTAAAAAAATATTAAATAAAACAAAAGTGCTTTAATATGAATATATTAAGATAAACTGAAAGAATATGAGAATAATCTACATGTAGAATGCTAGACCAGTAGACTGCACTCATTAATGTTTAAATTGTGCCATTTTTCAGACCAGCTTTATACCTTCCCAGTCCTGATAAAGTGACCATAGCAGTAAGATGCTGTCCCACATTGTTCCAGCTGAGAAAAATACCAAGAGTAATATCAGAAGGTATGTCTGTATTAACCTTTACCTGTCTTTGGGCAAATTCTGCAGAAGACAAATTGATGATATTTTTCCCAGAAAACAGGATTTGACATTTCATGCAAATTGTCTCAACTAGAGACAGTTTGCAAGAAATGTCAAAACCTGTTTTCTGTGGAAAAATAAGAAAAATATTTCAGTATGTCGTCTGCTGAAAATTTGAACTCGAGTGCCAAGCGGTAAGTAAATCAGGACTTTGGTTTGTTGAGGATTGCAAAAGACCATGATACAGACATGTTGTTAAAGGGAGTACTTGATAATTCTAGGAAAATTTTCTTTAGTTCTCCATAAAAATGTGGGTACTCATTAGAAGTGCCTCAGATGCTTTTATGGAGAAGTAAGAAAATTTATCTAAGAATTACCACCAAATACTTCTCTGCAGTTGTTGATAGAATGCTTCAGGTATCAGAGCAACTATAGGATTTATAAATTTATATACATGTAGCTTTTGATAAGCTGTTGTTTTTTGTTTGTTTTTTTCTTTCCCAGTCCATAAGTATTATTATCCTTATTTCTCCATAAAACCATATTGCAGGTACCCATTGGAATTGCATTGTGGGGAATGCTCCAATGAGTAAGGTTTATGTCCAAAAATTTCAAACCGTACCTTTTGGGTCTGACTTTTGCTTTATATGCAATTGTTCCTTAACATACTTACCGGGATGGCAAACAGTGCAGATCCTGTTTGCAGGCATGAGACTTTTCAGATTTTTGGCAGATTTCATTTCAGATTTTTTAGTTTCAAAATATGTTCTGCAGAAAGACATTTTTGGAAAGGGTGACAGTGGTTTTCAGATTTTTTATCTAGAATTCAGACTTTTTCACCAGTCCTCCAGTCTCATGCCTGCATATGCCATTTAGTCAGAAAGTTTGTGTATGAAATTTTAGGATATTTACTATATCCAAAACATGTTTTGAGGAGAAGTAAGAAAATGGATACCCTTTTCTGGTACTGAATTGAGCCAGCGCATGACAAAACCAACAAAATGGCATGTGTGCCCAGCGAAGACTCAGATCAGCCTTGGCATCTGCACGAAGAAAGTTTGAGTCCTTAGCTACCCATTGAGTGTACAGCAAAGACTCAGATCAGACTGGGGGAATGCCCAGTCTGATCTGAATCTAATGCCCAGTCTGATCTGAGTCTTCGCTGGGCGCACATGCCATTTTGTTGGTTTTGTCATGCGCTGGTTCAGTTCTTTTACATTGCTCCAGATAAGAGGATATTCAGATAAACATTTCTTTTTTGTCCACACAACATGGCTATTCAGTAGATGTGCCTCACCAAGACAGTTCTAATAAGAACCCACAGCATATTTCATGTCAGAGTAAGTAAGGAAAATATTTGAAATAGGTAGGTGGCAACATGAGAAAAGGGCTTTTATGTTATATGGAATAGCAAAGGTCCAGATCAGCCTTTGCAGTCGTTCCATATATTCTTCAGTACCCAATAATTAAGTCCTGATGAGATTGATGGAAGGGCAGGTTGATCTTGGACTGCCATTGTCAGTGCATGCCATAAGGGCACTTCTTCATGGAATAATAAGTATAGTTTCCTCAATACTTCCTGTTGTCTGGCATGCTTGTCTTATAGGATTCATAAATTGTTTCGTTTGTTTTCCAGATTGCAAAAACAACAACTTGAAAGAATGGGAAAAATACACAACAGTCTTTTGGTAATATATTATATTTTAAGCCCCCACCGTTCATAGAATGTTGGAAAGGGCACATAGTGTTACCCATGTCTGTCCGTCTCCGTCTGCATCCTAGATGGTGTTAGTAAGTTTTTCAGGAGTTAGCAATTTGCATTTAAGCATCTGTGTCTTTTGGACGCATTTCTAGTTCTTAATAAATTTGCGCTATAAAATTAAAAATAACTGTAGTAAACAAAGTTTGATGAGATTAAGATACCGTATTTGACCTAATTACCGCACCATGCGCTTGGGTTTTTCAAAACTTTTCAAAAATATATATCCACCTACTAAAAGTAAAACAAGATCAGCAAATGACTTGTTTAATGGTGCTTACGCAATGTTTTGTGGGTTTTTTTTTTTTCTGATTTTCTTTCTAAAAGCATATGTTGTGGATACTCATTTGAATTGCATCGACAAGTTGATGCAGTTCAGATGGGTACCCACAACATATGTCTTTATAAAGAAGTGGACAAAAAGTACACAGGCTTTGGTCCGAAGACTACAGAATGACTTGACTGTGCGCTTATAAGGGTATGTGCGGTAATTAGGTCGAATTCGGTATCCTCTTTGATAAGTGTCAGAGAAATTATTATACCCCCGGCGTACGAAGTATGCTGAAGGGGTATATAGTTTTCGTCAGTTCTGTTTGTCCTTCGTCTGTCCGTCCATCCTACCGTCCTTCTGTCTCTCCGTGATTCTGTCCGTTAACCTTTTCTATAATCAAATTTTACTTCAAAGTTTTTCGATTACTTATAACTCTGCAGCCACTAATCAAAACCTTTTCATATTTGGTATGGGGGTACCTAGGAGGGTTCTCTTCCATTCTACATCTATGAACACCTGAGTCATGCCCCAGGGCGGGGCTAGAGGTCAAACTCTAGGACACCCCAGTAAAGTAGTATATTGCAGTTTGTTTATATAAACAGCCTCTCAATAAAGAAGGATAGGCATCAGACATGTTTATCACATCAACATTCAGTGTAATAAGGTCAAGGTCATTGTGACCTTATTTTCATGCTCCAGCGATTTTGCCTTATATTTTGAAGACTATTTCATGGATTAATGCCTCAATAAAGTAGTATGTTGCAGTTTGTTTATACAAACAACTTCTTAATAAAGAAGGATGGGCATCAGACATGTTTATCACATCAACATTCAATGTAATAAGGTCAAGGTCATTGTGATCTTATTTTCATGCTCCAGCGATTTTGCCTTATATCTTGAAGACTATTTCATGGATTAATATACAGTTGACTCTCGTTATCTCGACCCCTCTTATCTCGATCCTATCACTTATGTCGAACTGATTTCTAAGTCCCGATTATTTTCCTTATATATTTATTGTATTTCAGCTTCGCGTATGTCGAACTACTTTTATGTCGACACTTCGGCTATCTCGTCCATCATTTTCAGTCCCTGAATATATATTTCACAGTTTTTACTACCACGTATCTCGAACTCGGACCATGACGAAGGAAAACAAAATGTAAGATGCGGCGCCGCCGGTCTCTCAGTTAATGAAAGTCATAATAGGCCATTGATAAATAAATCAATATTTTAATTTTCCCCTTTGTCCAGGTAATTACAAACAACACAAACAATGTCTAAAATCTGTAATTATGAAATCACGTGCGTGTCGAGTCGGGTTTGACACGCGGCGCTCAACACCGTCTCGTGTCATTGATTTGTAAGATAAAAAGCAGCTCAGAATAGTGTTATGGAAGATTAATCAACGAAGTTTCTTTAATTTATTGTTTAGATATGCTCTTCACTTTTGAGTACTGTCCGTCTGAATGATATAGCGTCTTCAAGAAAAGTCAGTGCGCGACAGGTTCCGACTCAGATCAGCCTGTATTGAACATACTAGCTCAGTCTGAATCTTCGCTTGTTACTCTTTGGTCAGGCGGTGCTCTTTGGTAAGCCCAGATAAGGCTCATGCGTATAATGGAAAATTCGTGGGCGTGCAGGCTGATCCGAGTCTTTGACAGTCGCAGTCTTCTAATAGGAGTTGTCGTGCACGGCCTCAAATAGACGAATCACACGTGGGTACCGATGTTAACCCTTCCGACCCTGTAGACTGATACGGATACCCGCACAAATAGTGTAGGTCCAGATGAGACGGCTCATAACGAGCTTTCTCTGCAGGATCTACAGTTTGCCGCGCTGAGAGGGTTCGTTTACGCCAGGGGAGATAATCCAAACTAGCTTACAGCTGCCGCTTAACATTGTAAGCGATTTATGCAAAAGCGGAAACCAGTCAACTCTTTATCGAGTCGTCTATGCGAAGGGAGCTAATCCAAACCAGTTCATAACGTATAGCTAACACAACCCGGAAACAAGTAATTTATTTATAGCTCACATGGAAATCCAAATTTGCAGGAGTATTAAAAGACAACAAGAGACGTTTGAAATTTATTGTTATTAACATTTATTGATGATATTATTCCAAGAGAACTATTGCATCTCCTAAAACAAACAGTAACAATGCAAACTGAAGAACGCGTATATTATTTAAATTGCCATATACATGTGCCTTCCAGCCACGTTTTGGCGAACACAGGCGAACAGTCGTCATACATGTACCTATGACGTCACAGTTTGGTTGTCTCGAACTACTGATAACTCTTTAACTGATAACATTTTTATCAGGTCCCGTGAAGTTCGAGATAACGAGAGTCGACTGTACTTGGAATATTGGTTCTGTGTGACACCATGATTGACAGCATAATAAATGTAGGTTTCCTTGACCTATATTTCATGGTCTAGTAATTTTGCCATATATCTTGAATGTTATTTGATGTATGAACATCATTATTTGGGATTATGAATCAGTATGATCCAACAGTTGACCTAAAAGTAAATGTAGGACACTGTGACCTATATTTCATAGTCCACTGATTTTATGTTACATCTTGAAGACAATTTGATGTATTACTATTATATTTTGGGATTATGTGACCTATATTTCATAGCCCTGTGATTTTGTTTTTATATCTCCCACTATTTGATACCTAAATGTCATATTTACATATAATGACACAGTGTGACCCAAACTTTCACCTCAAAGTAATTATAAATCAGTATGACTTATATTTCATGGTCTAGTGATTTTGCTTAATATCTTTTAGATTATTTAATGGATTAACATCATAGTTGGTATAATGCATCAGTGTGACCATCAGATTAATTTCTCAAGTATATGTAGGTCAGTGACCTATATTTTATGGCCCAGCAAATTTGCATCATGTCTTGAAAACTATTTACTCCAGGAAAGTTGTACTTGGAATGATAGATCAGTGTCACTCAGAGACTGACCTTGTAAACTATATTTTGCCTTATATCATTGTCATTAACTTTAAAATATTTTATAATTAAGAAATGGCGCTGTCCGCGGGTATTTGTGACCCTCTGGGCACTTGCTCTAGTTCTGTTGGAGTTTGCACTTTCAATTTCTGTTTTTGAAGTTTTGAAGTTGGTTGTTTGCCTAAAACATAGGGTCAGGCATTTGGTATGAATCCTGCATTTCATTTCCCATTAAACATAAAGCTGTCTTCCGGGAAAAGAAAACCTTTTTAAATTTCCATTTTATTTGTTGTAAGTATATTAAATTCTGTAGTTTAGATGCCACTGAGAAATTACACTTTCTCTGATATATTTTAGAATGTGCAGCTCATTATTTCTTACTCTTTAATCTACTGAGCTAGTAGTTCCTTAGAAAGTAGGATTCAATTTTCAGAGGAATTGTTTAGGAGGAGTACAGTCGAACACGATGGCTCGAACACCGATGGCTCGTTTACCATGGCTTATTCACTCATTTTTGAGTCCTTACAGAATTTTTCCGATAGCTCAAGAACACATATATTTCCATAAATTATCCCCATTTGCTTCCTGACCTGATGCCCTGCTTAAATCTCATTGGCTCGAACTACCCATCTCTCCAACAAATTTCCATGGTCCCAAAGACGTTCGAGCCATTAAGTTTGACTGTATTTTTTGATAAGTATGGGATAATTTTCTCCAGTTCTCCATAAAAACGCTTTTCAGGAGTACCCACAATTTATGTTTTTATGGAGAAGTAAAAATTATTCCAGAAGTATCCTTAACAATTCCTCTGGTTTCTATAAAATTTCAAGCCCCTATTTCCTGGGAAAAGTAAGAAAATATTATCAGTATGTTGTCTGCTGCATTTCCCCAGGATAATAAAAAGTTCATTACATATGTGATGTGCTTGGATTTCAGTTTACCTTACCGGATAGTGTTTGCTGTAGCCACAGAAGATTCTATTTTGTTGTACGACACGCAGCAGCAGCAGCCATTTGCATACATTTCCAATGTACATTATCATCAGTTGAGTGATGTTGCTTGGTAAGTGACAGAAAAATATAGGGAGTAGCAGTTATTCTTATTGCCAAGGCTTGTTGTTATATCAAATGAATTATATATATTTATTATTTTTATATAGGATCAAAAAAATAAGATAAGGCAGTAAAAATTTTACTTTTTTGCTACAAATATACATGCATAAACTTTATGATCGTAACCTATATGTCTTGGCTCACCTGTACATAAGTACAGGTAGAGTTATAGTAGTCACCACAGCATCAGGGTTGGCATTGGCATCGGTAGTTAAAGTTTTTGGTTAAAGTTTCTGAAAGGCTATGTCTCTTGAACCTCTGGATGGATGTAGTACATACTTGCCATGATGTTAGATACTGGTTTGCAAACAAGTCCTATGCTGTACCATCCCAACCCATATGAGTGACCTTGAGGTCTTAGGAAAAATTTTATGTTAATGTTTTGGTTAAAGTTTTTAGAGGCAATGCACAATTCAGATGAGCTACGCTGTCTTGTGGCAGCTCTAATGACATGAATGGTAGTATTTAGCTCTATTACAAGACTAAGACTAGCAGCTCTGTAGACCTGCCTTACACAGGATTCTGAATATTATTACTTCATGAAAATAAATGTTGTGGATATTCAGAAGCATAACAGTGAGACATCCACAATGAACATCCAGAGCATATGTTTTTATGGAGAAATGAAAAATATTTTGAACTGAAAAAAGAGCTATTTAGCTCACCTGAGCAAAAGCTCAGGGTGAGCTATTGTCATCACCCTCTGTCCGTCGTCGTCCGGTGTCCGTCGTCCGACGTCAACAATTAGTTTGTTAACACTCTAGAGGTCACAGTTTTGACCCAATCTTGATGAAACTTGCTCAGAATGTTTGCCTCTATGAAATCTAGGTCAAGTTTGATACTGGGTTAGTAAGGGTCAAAAACTAGGTCACCAGGTCAAATCAAAGGAAAAACTTGTTAACACTCTAGAGGTCATAGTTTTGACCCAATCTTGATGACACTTGCTCAGAATGTTTGCCTCTATGAAATCTAGGTGAAGTTCGATACTGGGTTACTTGGGTCAAAAACTAGGTCACCAGGTCAAATCAAAGAAAAACTTAACACTCTTGAGGCCATAGTTTTGACCCAATCTTGATGAAACTTGCTCAAAATGTTTGCCTCTATTAAATCTAGGTCGAGTTCGAAACTGGGTCACTTGGGGTCAAAAACTAGGTCACAGGGCCAGATCAGCAGAAAACCTTCTTAACACTCTAGTGGTCACATTTTTGAAGCAATCATCATGAATCTTGCTCAATATGTTTGTCTTGATGATTTTTAGGTCAAGTTCGAAATTGGATCACTTGGAGTCAAAAACTAGGTCACTGGGCCAAATCAGCAGAAAACCTTGTTAACACTCTAGCGGTCACATTTTTGAAGCAATCATCATGAATCTTGCTCAAAATGTTTGTCTTGATGATTTCTAGGTCAAGTTTGAAACTGGGTCACTTGGAATAAAAAACTAGGTCACTGGCCAAATCAGCAGAAAACCTTGTTAACACTCTAGCGGTCACATTTTTCAAGCAATCATCATGAATCTTGCTCAAAATGTTTGTCTTGATGTTTTCTAGGTCAGGTTTGAAACTGGGTGACATGGGGTCAAAAACTAGGTCACCAGGCCAAACCAGCAGAAAACCTTGTTAACACTGTAGCGGTCACATTTTTCAAGCAATCATCATGAATCTTGCTCAAAATTTTTGTCTTGATGAGTTCTAGGACATGTTTGAAACTGGGTCACGTGGGGTCAAAAACTAGGTCACCAGCCCAAATCAGCAGAAAACCTTGTTAACACTCTAGCGGTCAAATTTTTGAAGCAATCATCATAAATCCTGCTCAAAATGTTTGTCTTGATGATTTCTAGGTCAAGTTCGAAACCGGGTCACGTGGGGTAAAAAACTAGGTCACATGGCCAAATCAGCGGAAAATTTTGTTATCACTCTAGCGGTCATATTTTTCAAGCAATTATCATGACTCTTGCTCAAAATGTTTGTCTTTATGATTTTTAGGTCAAGTTTGAAACTGGGTCAGTTGGGGTCAAAAACTAGGTCACCAGGCCAAACCAGCAGAAAACCTTGTTAACACTCTAGCGGTCACATTTTTGAAGCAGTCATCATGAATTCTGCTCAAAATGTTTGTCTTGATGATTTTTAGGTCAAATTTGAAACTGGGTCACCTGAGATCAAAAACTAGGTCACCTGGCCAGATCAGCTGAAAACCTTGTTAACACTCTAGTGGTCACATTTTTCAAGCAATCATCATGAATCTTGCTCAACATGTTTGTCTTGGTGATTTCTAGGTCAAGTTTGAAACTGGGTCACTTGGGGTCAAAAACTAGGTCACCTGGCCAAATCAGCAGAAAACCTTGTTAACACAGTTGCGGTCACATTTTTGAAGCAATCATCATGAATCTTGCTCAAAATGTTTGTCTTGATAATTTCTAGGTCAAGTTCGAAACTTGTTCACATGGGATCAAAAACTAGGTCACCAGGCCAAATCAGCAGACAACTATTTACACTTCAGAGGTTACATTTTTGAAATAATTATCATAAATATTGCTCAAAATGTTTGTCTTGATGATTTCTGGGTCTTGTTTAAAACTGGGTCACTTGATATCAAAAACTAGTTCACCTGGCCAAATCAAAGGAAAACCTTGTTGATGCTCTAGAGGTCACATTTTTCAAGTGATCATCATGAATCTTGCTCAAAATGTTTGTCTTGATGATTTCAAGGTGATGTATAGTTTTCTGTCCAGTGACTCTCTTAAATCTTTCCATTTAGGTCAGTTTCTCAGTAATTATTGGTCCTACAGAGTGATATTTGGTACTTGTGAAGTGTTTGTGTTTAGGTCAGTTTCTCAGTAACTATTGCTCCTACAGCCAGTGATACTTAGTACATGCATACATCTTAGCATGACCTCTTGAGTGCAGTCATTCATATTTGACCTTGACCTTTATTTCACAGTCCATTAGACATGCTACATTGTCTTACTTGTTAATATAATCATTTTGAACTTTGATCAGAATGTTTGCCTTGATCAGTTCTAGATCAGGCTCTCAAAGTGCTGTGTTGCTCAGGTGAGCGTTACAGGGCCATCATGGCCCTCTTGTCTATTAAAAGCCATTGTTAATGTCGTCCTGTTTCAGGTCATCAGATGGGAGGACCTTAGTGGTTTCATCCACAGATGGCTACTGTACGATAGCCACATTTTCTGAAGGTGAACTGGGACAGCCATATGTAGAAACAAAAACAGAATCATCAGAACAGAGTGACATTAAGCCTGACAGTGAGTCTGTTGTGCAAGAGGCTATCAGTGACAATGTGACAGAGAAACAGGTTTGTTGAACCCAAAATTTTCATAGCTCTAGGTAAGAGAGAGTATGGGTAAATATTTTATTATTTCTCATATGTATGTACTTATTAAAGTATGTATATGTTATGGTTACTCATTAGAAGTGTCTCATGGAGGTACCCACAACATGTTTTGTGGAGAAATAAGAACATACTGGTACTTTTTGGTTGAAAAAGTGCAGTACTAGAACTGTGATATATCAGCACTTTGAGAATGTTCATACAAATATTTTTCCTATTATCCCCTGTAAACCTGTTCTCTGAGATCAAGAATTGTCTGTGAGATTACAGACATGTTCTTTTGGAGAAAAATAAATGTTGTGGATACTCAAAAGCATATGTTTTTGTGGAGAAATAAAAGATACTTCAATGGAAAAAAAGAGCTTTTCGGCCGTCGGCAACATTCTTTTGTGGAGATTTGATCATGAAATATTTTCTAGGATCATTCTCTCCCTTCCACTTATTCAAGAAGGGCAGGTGTTAGTTTCTGGTGAAAGAATGTGCATAATACTGGTTAACCCCAAAGCTTGTCATGTAAAAGTGTGATTAGGTAAACTGACCACCCTAGACATGATCCTGTTGGGTTGACTGGGCCATAAAACCTTAAACAAACTAAAAAGAGCTTTTAAGACTAGCTCCAGATAAGAGGAGGTATCAGGTAAATATTTTCCTTACTTCTCCATGAAAACATGTTAGCCCTTGTCATGCTTAATAAATTAAGATGCCACACCCACTTCTAATTTTCAGCCAATCAGATTACTTGATCCATGTTGTTGATACAAAGTCACATTCTTAATCACAAACAGTGCAGATCCAGATCAGTTTACCTTCAGAATCTGGATCTTAAACTACACTGCAAAGGCAGGACATATCCAGGTTCAGCAGGACTACGGTTAAGGGTACTCATTAGAAGTGCTTTGGCAAGGTGCTTTTTGTTGAGACTCGGTATGCCTTTTCTCAGAGAAATGTGAAAAATATCAATATTTTGGGTTGGAAAAAAAAGCACTTTATCTGCAGCTATGAATATAAATTTGACAGGGTGGCATTGAGGGACAGACCACTGATCTGTATGCATATTTATACCCATGGCATACTTGTATGCCGAGGTGTATATAGTTTTTAGCTCGCCTGAACAACGTTCAGGAAGAGCTATTGTACTACCCCCGGCGTTGGCGTTGGCATCCACAAATGTTAAAGTTTTCGTTAAAGTTTTTAAGGCCTCATTATTTCCTAAGCTTATCACCGGTTTGATTCATCTTTGGTATGATGATACATATTGGTCCAAAATTTTGCACAGTACCATCCCCACCACTCTAGGTCATGTCAAGGTCAAGGTCACAGACGTAGAATTTTCATGTTAAAATTTTATGTCTAAGTTTTTAGGATCTCATTACTTCTACACTAAGTGATGGATTTTGTTCCTATTTGGTATTATGATAGACACTGGTCAACAGCTTTTATCAGCACCATCAGCACTCATGACCGTGACCTTGAGGTCGAGGTCACAGACATAGAATTTAAATGTTAAAGTTTTTGTTAAAGTTTTTAAGACCTCATTATTTCCTAACCTTATCACCGATTTGATTCATCTTTGGTATGATGATATATAGTAATCCAAAATTTTACACAGTACCATCCCCACCAACCTAGGTCAAGGTCACAGATTTAGAGTTTTCATGTTAAAATTTTACGTCAAAGTTTTTAGGATCTCATTACCACAAAGCTAAATGATGGATTTAGTTCCTATTTAGTATAATGATAGATACTGATCAGAAGATTTCATTAGCACCATCAGCACTCATGACCATGACCTTGAGGTTGAGGTCACAGACTTAGAATTTAAATGTTAAAAAGTTTTTAAAACTTCATTAAATCCTAACCTTATCACATATTTGATTCAACTTTTGTATGATGATACATATTGGACCAAATTTTTATGCAGTACCAATCCCCGCCACCCTAGGTCATGTCAAGGTCACAGACTCAGAATTTTGATAGTAAAATTTTACGCCAAAGTCTTTTAGGATCTCATTACTTCTAAACTACATGATGGATTTAGTTCCTATTTGGTATAAAGACAGATACTGTCTGCTTCCCCCCCCCCCCCCCCCCCCCCCCACACACACACACACACACACACACACAAACACCCAGGTCATGTCAAAATAAGGTCACAGACTTAGAATTTTCCAGAAACAAAATGTGCAATATCAGGCGAGCTGTCCTGTCTGGCGACAGGTCTTGTTCCTTTTCTGTTGTCACTGATGTTTAGAGGTATATTGGTACGTACTTTCGTTCATTAGTTCTTCTTTCCATCATGTTTATAGATACCAGGATCAAAGTTTTTGCGCCAGAGTTATAAAGACATTATATTATAAAGACGCTTTGGATTTCATTTATATTTGGCATGATGGTAGAGATAAGTCTCGTTTTAACTACTGCCATCCTTGTCTGGTGGCATGATGAAGGTCACAGAGAGAATTTGCATCCTACCTTGAGATGTCATTGTTTTTTTTAAACTTGCAGTCTCAGCAAGTATAGTTGATAGAACCTTCAAACTTTACTTAATGAATCTTCTTGACATGCTAACTCAACATACACCTTGATCCAGTGAACTTGACCTATATTTCACACTCCATTGACATTGTCAGATTATACAGTGGCTCTTGTGATCAGAGCAACTATCGTGCCTAGAACTTTTAAACTTCTCATAATGAATATTCTTGACATGCTAACTCAACATAAACCTTGACCTGTATTTCACACTTTATTGACTTTTCAGATTATACAATGGTCCTTGTGATTTCAGCAACTATAGTGCCTAGAAATTTCAAACTTCACATAATGTTTCTCCTTGACATGCTGAATCAACATACACCTTAACCTATATTTCACACTCCATTGACATTGTCAGATTATACAACAACCCTTGTGATCTCAGCAACTATAGTGCTTAGAACCTTTAAACATCACATAATGTTTCTTCTTGATGTGCTGACTCAACAAATACCTTGACACAGTGACCTTGACCTATATTTGCATTAAAGTTTACATAGCTATATTATCAAGACCCTTTGATTGATTTCATTGTAAGATTGATTTCAGGCTCTATTGACTTTGTCAGATTGTACAAAGGCCTTTGTGATGTCAGCAACTATAGTGCCTAGAACCTTCAGACTTCACATAATATTTCTTCTTGACATGCTGACTCAACATACACCTTAATCCAGTGACCTTGACCTATATTTGCATTAAAGTTTACATAGCTATATTATCAAGACCCTTTGATTGATTTCATTAATATTTGACATGATGGTATATATATAGATCTTAAGTTTTTCTCAGTGCCATCCCCAAGCTGGGGCAAGGCTTTGAGGTGAAGGTCACATACATAAATTTTAAGTACACAATACATTAAGCTATAGATAATGTGCTAATCTATTCTGTATTTCAAACCTTCCACAGAAAAAACGACAGTTCAGTCATCTTAATCTTCGTCTTAATCCAGAAGGTCCTTTAGGCATGTACTTGTGTGACGTCACTTCCTGCTTTTTTGATCAGATGTCAGTTTCTTTTCTGTGGAATATAGAAAATAAACAGGATTTTTTACAGGGTGAAAAAAAAAATGAATTTTCTTTTCTTTTTTCCAGTCTATACTCTTATTTCCTGTTTTCTTATGTTCCTTTATCATTCCTTTCATGGAAGATTTTGTTATTTTCATTAAATCGATTTTCAGTTTTTTTTGTGAATTTTGATCGTCGATTTATGTAATATGTTTTTGCGACTTTCGTATTTATCGTCACAACGGTATTGTTCAGTAAGAAAGTTGTGCATGATTAAAAAGTTGTGCATGATTAAAAGAATTTATTTCATTATTTTTGTTCCAGGTTATCTACTAAATTGATATGTAATAACTGGACTAGATCTTTGGATCTTACAGTCAAATGAAGACAATACTCTGCAAGAAATTCTACCACGGGGAAGAAGCTGACTTAGAAAAGAAAGTTGTCAACCTTGTTGGGTTTAACAACAACTCTTTTCTTTATGGGAGCACCACCCCTCAGGGCTATACTGTCGGGGTAAGACCAATTTGGTGGCAACATCAGGGGTTTAAAGACACCCATAGTATGTCCACCAGGCACTGGTCAACCGGTCACCGGTCATTCTTCACCAGGCAACAGTCAGCTTCAGGCACTGGGCGACCAAGCACCGGTCAACCAGTCTTGTCGTTCAGAAGAAACAAAGAAACAGAGAAATCAATATAATTTATAAGAAAAGAAGTAGCAGATTTCTTTCTTCTTTTCTTTGGTTAAAGTTATGATCATTATGGTGTCATAATTTAAACACATACTCCCCAAGTTGTTTACGTTCAGATAACGCTACAACCTGATAGAGTGGTAGAAAAACACCTAACTTACACAGGTTGTTTATGTTCAGATAATGCTACAACCTGATAGAGTGGTAGAAAAAACACCTTACTAACCAGGTTGTTTACGATCAGATAATGCTACAACCTGATAGAGTAGTGTAAAAGACACCTAATTTATAGTCCTTAAATTGGTGCATTTATAAGGATCTAGGATCAGTCATCGAAAAGATACCTGATCCTTTGAAAATATAATTATCAAATCTTCTAAAATTTAACCGGAGATGCTTCCGAAAACTTTAGAAGCTCATACTGGGTATATATTATTGTCAGGAATAGAACTATTTATGGATCATGTTAAATTCCTTATTAGTTCCTTTATATCTAATGATATAATATTTTCAAGTATATTCTAGCAAAAGAATGTGCACAATACTGGTTAACCGCTTAGAGGATTAAGCCTGCCCAGTAAACATGTGGTTAGGTAAACTGACCGCGCTCGACATGACCCCATTGGGTTGACTGGGCCGTAAAACCTCAACACAAACAAAATTTTCAAGTATATCCAAAGTTATAAAGGATAAACTTGTTAAAACACACATCATGTGTCAAAATTGGACTTCTATGATGTATAATACAAATAATTATAACATAATTCCTCTCTAGAGTCTTATTTGCATGGAAAGTCTAGTAGAGGTAAATATTCTTTTACGTTTTGGGAAACAACCAGCATCTTAGGCTCTTAGTTTCTATACTAATTATTTTATTGACAATTATTTATACCTGTAATAAGAGTCCATGTCAATCATGTCTTGTCCAGACTCTTGGAGGAGGTAAATAACCAGTCAAATATATTGACATATATTAAGGCATTAATAAATTTGATACGTTCTTATTATTGCCTTAACCAAATTAACTTCAGTTCAAGAAGTTACAAAATCTAATTGCGAAGTATAAATTTTGGCTTTCAGAGAATAACAAATTATATTTTTGGCTACGGGACTGTTTAGAAACCCATACAACCGATAATAATTCCAGATCTAAACAGATGTATTGTATAGGTCTAACATTATTATTCCTTAAGTATGATACAAAAGGAAGTTTCTAAGAGGAGAATTAAAGCAATGAATTGTTTTACCTCCTCTAAACATCAGTGACAATTATAAGTCATAAAACCAATTCTTCCATTGTCTATCTTCGCATGTCAACAGATATTTCATTGGGAGAAGATTAGTATACTTACGAAACGGTGAGGAAAATAAGTCCTTTATATTATTCAATAATACTTCATGACTAAATACAATTACATTCCTCATCTATCGTATGTTCCAATAAATATGAGCCAGTTTTCCTTCTTGTTATTAGGAGAATAGAACGTGTCTGTTAACGAGTAATGGAAAAGGGTACAAATCTGGAAAGTCTCCATCTCTCCCGGATGTGTTGTCCCTTAAAGATTACGGAACAATATCCAATGACGGATATTTCCAAATAAAATATAAGAAGACAACCAAGTCAGTGCGTAATCAATATTGTTATAAGACTGGATTGTCTCAAAAATTATAATGGATTTCTTAATACGACTAAGTTTTCCAGATAAGGAAGTTCTATTATTACGTTTAACTGTCGGATCTTCCTAGTTTTCATTGCACCAGTTTAGGAATGTACCTTAATTCTTACAATTATACTTATTATAAATGGACGTTATAGTTACGAATTACGTTAGAGTTGATTTCTATAGTTATTGACCTATTCATGATTTGTTTTATAGGTTTTAAAATCTAGTTGATACATATATATGCCATTGAAGTGCTTAAAGTTTTAATACATACTTCAACATATTAATTGATTCAGACTTCAGTTTCGAATCGAATATATCTGATTAGTCACACGAACCTTTCATAGGTCACTGGGATTGTCAAGTGGCAGTAGTGACAATCTTCCAGTTTATATCAATGGATACACTCTTGTCGCTCCGTTTAGGGAGAATACATCCATTAGGTTCCAGTTACTGTCTTATTTCCATCAATGCAATCATTCTGGATAAAGTACTCATTTTCTATCTTCGAACAGAGAAATAAGAGTTTTATCCTTTACATTTTTGATTAAAGATCAATCTTCATCTATGTTATAACAAGTATGGTATGGAATTTTGGCGAACAAAAAGCCATACAATACATCTTTCAGTCTTATGTTTAAGAATTATCAACAACACAGTCGTCTTAAAGAGTCTTTATCCAGAAGGTCCCTTAGGCAGTTACCTGTGTGACGTCACTCTTTTGATCACGTGTCAGTTTCTTTCTGTGGAACAAAGAGAATAAACAGGATTTTCTACCGGGTGATAAAAAATCTAAATTTCTTTCTTTTCTCTGGTCTATTTTCTTAGTTCAGGAAGGTATAATTATAAGAAATTTGTCTTAAATTTATGTAATGTCTTGGACTAATTTCTCTCTCTATATAACAATATGTATTGTTTTTTTGATCCCATACTATCCTTAGAGTTATTTATAATTTAACCAACCTCTTTGGATAATCTAATGTCATGATAAGTGGTTCATCCATAAACTGGTATAATCTATAGTTTATTATGAATTAATATATATCCAGTTTGGATAATTGAGTTACGATTAATTTTTTATCCATAACTGGAATACTCTATTATCATATATATACACTGGAGATCCAATACATCGCGGTCCGTTATTTCGCGATATCCAGTATATCGCGAATCGTCCGTGGACCCCAAATTTACCATGACCATAAAAAAAAAAAATAAGTAAATGTATTTTTTACTTAATTTGAAAAAAAAAAAAAAAAAAAAAAAAAAAATGACTGTAATTCGTTGCGGTATTGATTTTTCGCGCATATCCAAACGCGAAATCGCGTCACGCATTATGACCAAACAATCCAATTAGTGTCAATCAGTACACTTTCCCAGCAAGTAATAATTTAACAAATAAAAATAAATAAAGTATGAAAGAATTAAAAAGATCAAAAGATAAATAGAATAGTTTTTGGGCCCGCAGCAGACGAAAGAAGCGAAGGGAAGCAACCCGAATTGCCTCAGCAAAAGTCCGTAATATTCTATTCTATTCTATCCTTAGGATATGCGAGTTGCCCCCCTTCATCCAAAATGGCGTCCTCGCTTGACATTTCCGCGAACAAATGATTTTAAACGTCGTTTATCAGCTAGTCTCGATTAAAGTTAATTGGTAGACATAATCTCCCAGTGTAAATACTGCCATTGAGTAATTCTAAACCTACTATACTGATGTAATGTGGCCGATAGCTTTACTGACAGCCGTTTGGTGTTGATTGATTAGCGGCGTCTTAGCAAACTACCACCCCAGCTTATATCGCGATCCGGATATATCGCGGTAGCGGAACTTGGACCCCAAGCACCGCGATATATTGGATCTACAGTGTATATATATATATATATATATATATATATATATATATATAAATATATATATATATATATATATATATATATATATATATATATATATATATATATATATATATATATATATATATATATATATGATAGTGTATTATATATATTCTCACTATTACCGTTATAATATGTGCAGAATATTTAATCTTTGTCTCTGTACCACTTCGCTTGGTTATCAGAGACATTAAGATTATTAATTTTACGACTCGATATATATATAATTTTAATATCTTATATAAGTAGTAGAAGTTTCTATAATAAACTCCCCAAGTCTCACTCCAGGGGGAAGTTTAAAATTTATTGGAGTCAAAAATTTAACATACTATTGTGAATGGTGAATTCGGTAATGACTTCTCGTTTTGTCATTGTCAAATTATCGATATATCTTAGGAAATTGACAGTAATACTTTTTTAGTATTATCTGTGAACATGATATACTTAGATCTGGTAATAGAATCGATTCTAGCCAGTCCTTTCTAAGTTAGATCTTTAAGGGGTGTTGTAAGATCTTCTTAAATGTGGAGGCTGCTATACAGTATGCTATTTTATCAGCCGTTTCTCTTGTTAGAAAAATTATGACAGCTAAACTTTACTTGATGATGTTAACAATCTTTCCCTTTATTAACTTTACCAAGGATCGGAAACTTTTCTTTATCTCCTTGGGAAAAATTTAATGTTTAAAAATTCTTCAGGTTGTCCATCTTCATGCGGAGAAGCAGACAATCTTTTTCTAGTATCTATAGAAGGGACTTTGATACCCTAATTCAGTCAACCTGCCAAAAAATACTATATACATATAAAATGTCAATCATAATTTCGCTGTTATTGATTGATAAATTGGGTATTAGTAAAGAATTAGTACCTGTACCCAGATAATTATTTTGTTATTCCTGTTTAGCTCGAAGTGCAAAAGGGAATAATTTATAAAGTCTTATGGTTAATTAGGAATCATAAACTGGTTATTATTAGTGTTCAGAGCTGTCCATTTAACCAGATCCTAATTGCTTCATATTAATAAATAACTTAGATTATTTATAAACGTAATCATTACATTTCTAGGATTTAAAGAATGAAGAGAAATGTAGGTTATCTAGAGGAAACTCACCCGAAAAGACATTTCTTATTAAATAATTAACCTCTCAAAGATAGACACCTATCTTTTTGGACATTTGTATAATAAATTCGGCTCAAATGCATTATCAAATAGTGGTATTTATACTCTGTCTTTTGAAGTGCAAATATTGAAGGTTATATCTCAAGGATTCATCTATCTTTTTTGGAAACCACCAGCTGTTACCCAAAAAAGAAAGTGTGGGCCAGGAGTTCAGGCCTTTGAGGCTTGCTGGCAGCCTCCAGAGTCCACAGTTAATGTATAAAGTATTAACACCTTAAGATATGTTATTAAGGAATTTAGATCGTTCTAAATCTTACATACAGAATAGAATGTATCTGATTCCTTAGAGTTTCCCCGAGTCTTAATCTAGAAGTATAGGGATTCTAATAATTATTTGTGTTAAGATAGGAGAGCTCCTCCCTTCTAATTCCAAATTCTAGCACATTATCTATAGGTTAATGTATTGTGCAGTTAAAATGAAGTTTTTAAAAGTAAAACATATTTTAACTAGCAATACTTAACCTATAGATAAGAGAATCTCACCTCCCTCCCTGCGTAGCTCAGTTAAAGGGAGTTATCCTTCAAAGAAGCTGACGCGCGATCAGAAGAGAGGGAAGAGTGACGTCACACAGGTAACTGCCTAAGGGATCTTCTGGATTAAGACTCTTTAAGACGACTGAACTGTCATTTTTTCTGTGGAAGGAGTGAAATACAGAATAGAATAGCACATTATCTATAGGTTAAGTATTGCTAGTTAAAATATGTTCTACTTTTAAAAGTTTCATTTTACGTGTTTTGTTTTCCTTAGAACTTTTGCTAGACATTTCATTTTATTTTAAAAATGAAATGATATAGATGAAATGTCAAGATTTGGGTTTAAGGTCAGGCATTATTTTCTCAGCAAGAGAAATTCCTCATAATTTATGACCTCATAATTTTTTATGTAAATCGCTGCTTGTGACTTATCCAGCAGTTTTTAGACACATCAACAGGTAATAAAATGGACATGTTCAAAGTTTAGGCCAAGTATACTAGAAGAGTTAAGGTGTCCAGGTTGTTAGGGTGAATACAGTTCTGTTGAAAAGGCTGTACCATCAGTACACCACTACTTTGCCATTAAAAACAAGAAGAAAAGTTAAGTGGCTATGAGTGTTTAACCTGTAAGTGCTTTTATTTAATGCTTAGCATGCTTGGTAAAAATTTCAGCAGACAACATGATGAAATATTTTTATTTTTCACAAAAAATAGACTTTGCCATTAATTTTATGCACATTGTCTCCTATTTGTATGAAATACAAAAGTCTTCATAGGAGACAATTTGCATGAAAGGTATTTAGTTTCTGGGAAAAATAAAATCTCACGAGTTTGTTGTCTGCAGAATCTGCCCAGTTAGTGGGTAGGGTTTATCTCATTTTGCTGAAAAAAAAATGACAAACTTGTACTAAATCCAATATTATTTATTGATTAGGATGAAGTACAAGAAATTGCCATGGAAACAGATCCATGTAGTGATGACCTTCACCTTGTCCTTGACACATCAACTGATGCTAGCGACAATAAAGATGCGACAGGAAGTGAATCGGAAGGACCATGTTTTAATTCTCCTAAACCTGATGCCATAAAACCTGCAGGAATACAAGTGAAATCAGCAGACGGCAAACCCAAAAAGATACAAATCACAACTTTGAGTACGCTGTCCAGTCCTTGTGCTGCAAAATCTTCAAGTCAGCCTCAGCCACCAAAAGTATCATCTATATCTGGGATACAAGTAAAGTCTGCTGACGGCAAACCAAAGAAGGTTCAGATAACTACCCTAGCAACCTACACGAGCCCCAAGTCAAAATCTCAGGCTAAGACAAACTGTACCCCTGCATTAAATGAAGAGCAGTTAAAGGGAGGTGACTGTAATGCCTTAAAAGCTGTAGAAAACACGTTGAGTGAGAAAAAGACAAATGAATATAAAGATGAGTCATTGAAGTCTGACGAAAGTGCAAAGTTGGTAGAATTGTTAGGTTCAACGGCTAATGAAAAGGGAGACAATGCAATATTGGGGCCAAAGGGAGAATCAGGGACTATGGCAGTTTGTAGTCCTTCAGGGGCTAAAGGGACTAATGAAGGGAAACCTACTCCGAAGAGAGTGCAACTCACAACTATACAGTTATTTAACTCTTCAAATAAGGAAGATAAATAGTGCTATTTAATCATGACTTGCATTCCCCAAAATGAGCAGATTAAAATTTATCATCATTAATCTTAACCTCTCTCTGGGCTAATTCAGCAGATGACAAATTGACAATATTTTTCCGAGAAAATAGGCTTTGACCTTTCATGCAAATTGTCTCCAAAGGAGACAACAAATTGTCTCCAATTTGCATGAAAGGTCAAAGCCTATTTTCTCGGAAGATGAGAAAAATATTAGTTTTCAAAATGTCGTCGGCTGAAATTTATACCCAGCGTACCAAGGGTGAACTCTTAAAATGCCAGACACAACAGCAGCTGCCTACATTCTAAGAGATTTTTCTTTACAAAAAAAATAGAATCTGACGTTTCAAGTGAAACTTCTAGTGGGCAGATGATTCGCATTAAATGTCAAGCTTTATTCTCCCCCCAAAAATTTAAACAGTATTTTAGAATGTTATCTGCTACTGTTTTGATTGATGCTTTGGATAGGTTACTTTTTTCAACCAAAAAAGTATTGGTTTTTCTTATTTGCCCTTTAAACATATGTTTTGGGTGCTTGTTTGAAGTGTCTCATTGAAGTGTTTCTAGTAAATACAAACTTATAATCTTTTCATGGAGAAAGAAAAAAATTATTTGGAAATTTCTTTTCTAGAGCTCTGTTAAAACTCGCCTTCTTTCCAAGAAAATAGGGTTTGACATTTCATGTGTATTATCATTTAAAGAAACAATTTACAGGTATCAAGCCTTAGTTTCAGGGAGAAAGAACAAATAAAAAAAACAACTACATAAAAACAGAGTCAAACTGCAATGAATTTAATATCTTTGGGACCATAGGAAATTGTTTGAGACATGGGTAATTTGAGCCACTGAGGGTTAATCATGGTGCCAGGTCAGGAATCAAATACCCATTATTAGGGATTTTTTTTTTTTTTTTTTTTTTTTGATTTTCTACACGATAATTGTATGTTTAATCATAAGAATTGCCTCAATGAGGCAATTCTAATGAGAACACACAACATACAAATTCATGATAAAATAAGAAAATTCACTCAATATATGAGTTATCTGAAGAATTTCGTAGGGACTCAAAAACAAGTTTGAATCAGCCATGGTAAATGAGCCATCAGTGTTTGAGCTGCTGAAGTTCTACTGTAATAATATTATTTTAAAATGTTATGTTGTTGTTTAAATTCAGCAGGATGAAGGTTAATACTATGAAGTATATACAATGGAACTTCCACTAATACTCAACAAATAACCACCTTTCTGTTCTCCCAATGTGTTGTTTATTTACTGTATAATAAATCTCTCTACCACAACTACCTTCTTACAACAGCCCGTTTTATGCCATCACACAGCACATTCAAGAGATCAGATTACTGAAGTAAAAGATGGATAGTCTGTCAATACCTTTGCTAGGTCCTGGTTAAAAGGGTACTTAAAGCATATAGAACATTCATGCATTCACATCAGCATGGCTCCAGATTAGGCACTTTTTTGTTTTTCATCAGAAAATTATTTATTTCTTTTTTTCTCTAAAAACATATATTGTTGATACTCATTAGAAGTGCCCAGTTGAGGTGCTTATAATGAGTACCCAAAATATACATTTTCTTAGAGAAATAAGAAAACTATATGGGCACAGTTGTTCAAAGCATTGTTAGCTTAATGAGCTCATTATGACAAACTCGTTAACTGTTGAAGCTAAGGTATTCTCAAATACATTGATATTTTTGCTGCAAAAATGTGAGAAGCTTTTGCAGCAGTGCAAAAGCTGCTCGCATTTTTTCAACAAAAAATATCAATGTATTTGCCATATTTTTCTTCAAGACAGAAATTTTAAGGTTCAGTTAGCTAACAACTTTAAGTTTTGAACAGCTGGGCCCTGGATAACCCAATCTCATCTGGAGCTATGGATTGGGTCTTGATTTTACAGTATCCTTTATTCACCAAGGCAATCAGCAAAGGCTTTGTTTGATGGTGTGGATTTGCAGACTGGATATTCACTGTCTGATCATGGGTTACCAATGGATTTTGGGAAGTTCTTTGTCTAGAAACAATGGATAATATATTTTCAGACATACCAGACAGATTATCATTATACTAGTTTCACTACTCAACCAAGTTAATATATTGTTTTGTTGTAAATGGTTCTTAGGGGTTAAGGTTTTGTTTACATCTGTCGGAGAACTTTCTTTTTAGGTGTATGTATCATTCCTGGAGATCCTGGCATACACTGAAGGAATATGCCCACCTTATCGTCAACAAACAGTGAGAGCAGCAGACTGCAAGGCTAATTTTGGGCCCTTGTTAACTGCCACGTCAAGCGAAAAATTTATTATCCAGGCATATGAAGGCTGCAAGGACCTGTGTTAGCCTTTGCATCTGCAGTCTAGGCCTTCTCTGTACTCTTGTATATGGGATCATTGGATACTATAGAATATATCATTGGGCATCTAAGGCCCTGATCAGACTGTGTAGATGTGCGGCTGATCTTAACCATTGTTGTTTTTCGCATGTGTGCATGAGAAGCTCTCTTGCTTTGCTTGACCCATATGCCATCGAGCCTTTTGATAAGGTTAATATATTTTAAACGTTTAGCACTCTAGGTAAAATTTTCAGCAGACGATATATTGAATTTTTTTTTTTTTTTTTTTTTTTTTTTTTTTTTCACAGAAAACAGGATTTGGCATTTCATGCAAATTGTCTCCAAATGCCTAATTCTGTTTTCTGGGAAAAAATATAAATATCACCAATTTGTTGTCTGCTGAATTACCCCAGAGAGTGATAAAGGTTAAGCTCTAGGATAACAAATGACTGATAGATAGTCAAACCTGTGTTAAGCAAGCAGGGAAAGCCAGAAAGTGGTTGCTTAACTCAGGTGCTTGCTCAATACAGGTAAATTTATGCTCATTTTCCTTTTATGGGACCTGAAAAAAGGGCTTTAAAGACAGGTGATTGCTTAATACAGGTGGCCTTTAAGACAGGTCTGACTGTAGCTCCAGATAAGGCACTTTTTCAAGAGAAAACTATGACATTTTTCTCATTTCTCCATGAAAACTATTGGTATGCATTTGAAGCATCTCACTGGTTTAGTGGATTCGCCACCAGTGGTCGCTTCAACAAAGATCACCTCGCCATTACAGCCAATTTCCCAAAGATATTTTACTATATACTTAACCTCGTAAATAACTTCTCTACAACAGTCGTTAGTTTAGCTTTTGTAGGAAGCTTGCATCGTACTGAATAATGCAGCTACAACAAAACTATGCCAGTGGCATCCACATTAATTGCTTTTTTTTTTCCAACTGCAATGGAGGTTATTTTATGATATTACAGGGGGTGGTCAGGTAGTGCGACAGTGTCATGTATATTACATCACCGGGGCATCCAATTGATATCAGCTTACAGTTAGGCAAGGCCTGCTATCCTTGTAGCAGGTAAGGGTAGAGGGGGAATGTTTTATTTCGTCTGTTTCTTCACTTTCATTCCTGTTCCTCTTTCTTCCCTGTCTCTCTCTTTCATCTCTACTATCTCTTCTATCTTTTTTTTCCCTTTCTCTGGGACACGACACAAAATGACCCACAAGGGTTGACGTGTCGTTAAATCCCAACACAATCAATTTGTGATATTACAAATTTGAAATCATTTTGTGCTTTTCTGGTTATATCAACAGCTGCTTATATCCCTGGTTGTGACACCACCAACAAAATGGACTAATTTTTTTTTTTTTTTTTTTTTTTTTCAAAAAAAATGCTCAATTAATATGAAGACCCATATTTCTTAAAGGGGCAACAAATACATTGCTGGAAGTCTGTATTTTCTACAGTTGGTTTTTTGGTCAGTTTAATTTGATATGCCTAATTGGTGTACAGAAAGTAGTTCTGATAAAACAGTAAAAGGAAAAGTATAAACTTTGTATTTTTGCTACATTAGTTTGTTTTGAAACTGAACACATGCTAAAAACTGGCTCAAAACTGATGAAAAATTATATGACCAGTTACTGGAAAAACCGAACTTGGACAAAACCGGACATGCTATGATCATACAAGAGTATGTAGGTAGATTGGCACTTTCTTTACATATAAAGGTTTTCTCCGTGTACTATATGGACAGATTTTAACAAAGGATTTTGTGGAATGAATACATCTTCAAGGGAAATAATAGGGGGTGGTTGGGTGTGGCGAAGGTTTTGTGTATCTTAACGTCAGTGGGGCGTCCAACTGATATTGGCTGACAGTTGGACAAGACCTGCTATCCTTGTAGCAGGTAAGGGTAGAGGGGGAATGTTTTATTTTGTCTGTTTCTTCACTTTCATTCCTGTTCCTCATTCTTCCCCGTCTCTCTTTCATCTCTACTATCTCTTCTATCTCTTTTTTCCCTTTCTCTGGGACACGGCACAAAACAACCCACAAGGGTTGATGTGTCGTTAAACCCCAACAAAATGGATCAAGGGAAATAACTCTTGACATGGAAATTTTTACCACCCTTCTCTTTGTGACCTTGATAATAGGGGACTATTTAAGGAAAGAATTTGCTGCCTCTGGGAGCAAATTCTTTCCTTTAAGAGTAGTCCCCCATTTTTGAAGCAGTTAAAAGGAAATTTCTGTCTTGCAAAAGTTGTCTTCCTTTAAAAAGTGGTGGCAAAATCTTAAGGTTGTGTTATGTCTGTTGTGAACTGCATCTATATAATATTAAAACGTAATAAATTAAATATTGTTTGGTATTAAATTCAGAAAATTACAAAAAATTGCACACTGCATATAAGACAGAATGCTGACATTGAATTGTTTTGGTTCCTACATTTTTAGGATACATTTTTGTCTGTATATTTTTATTCTTTTTACCTAAATATTTGGACCCCTTATTTCATTACCATAATAGTCTAATTCTTTGACAAAGTCCATTTTTATGTCCTCCCACCTACAGGGAGGGTGACATACTGATTTTGGTACAGATCTGCAGGCATTACATGTTTTTGTCTGTACAGTAAATTTGAACTAGTGGTTGGAATCTTACAAATTTTCATGGATATATAATCAGGAAATAACAAAGAACTGATCTAATTTTCAAGGTAACAGCAATACAAAAACTGAAAATTCCCAGTGGGAAGGGACATCTGTTTTCTCTGAAAACACCGTTACTAGTTACTATGTGTTTTTGTGTCTGGACACTGCTGGATGAGTGGCAAACATAGACACTGGTCAGATACTGTCTTCTGCTATATCTGATCTGTGTCCACACTGTTTGCTCAGTCCTCTTTGTCTGAATACTTGGGGTAAATAAGGTACACCGTTTATAGGAAATAAATTTTTATCAACAGTTAAAATATAGGGTTCCATACAAAGAAAATCCAGAGGAGGCATTTTGAGTCCTCTCTACTGGAAATATTGCTTAGATAAGCCATACATTATTACCTGTTGTGCTGAAAGAGTTAATCTAGAGATTGTTTTTGACATAAAAAACATATTTCCCCTAAGAACATTTCCAAAGCAGAAGTTTACATGTTTATCACAATATTTGTTGTAACTTGGTTCTTGTTCTCATCTGATGATGCTTTATACTTCAGTCAGGTTCCCAAAAAGTAGGTCACACTTGCTTTTAAATTTTATCATTCATATCTAAGCAACCTTTGGACAGATCCCTTCCACAATTGTAACATTATCAAAGGATAACCTTACATTCTGTAACACCATACCCTAGAGTTTGACCCTGGAGGGGGTCTTAGGGATAAAAAATTAGTCCCACTCACTTTAATAAAGTTTTACAACAAGGTTTTATAAACATATATATCTCAGCAACCACTTCCATATTTGGCACAACCTAGGATTATGTACACCATACCCCAGGTTCAGCTGATTAAAAGGGTTCTTACCACTAAGCCATATCATAGCTAGACAAGGGGCAACTCTGGTGAGCTATGTTGTCCTGCAACAGTCCTTGTTAACTTTATGATTTAGTCTATATTTGGTATGATGGTAGATATCGGTCCATAGTTTTCATCAGCACCATCCTCAATCATGCCCATGACCTTGAGGTCAAGGTCACAGACTTTGAATTTTCATTTTTATATTCCTGGCTTACAAAGTATATCAGAAGTATATAGTTTTTGTCTTTTCAGTAAAAATGTTTGTGCGTGTGTAAAGGATTTCTCAGGAGACTACCGGACATAAGATTTTTAAATCTGGTACAAACATTGGGTATGACTTTTTGTGTTGTGTAAGAGAGAATGAAATCTGGCTGGTTTTTTCCTATGTTTCCCCCCAAAAGTAGGCTTTCAATGTCAAAGCCTGTTTTACATTCACAGCTTGTTTTCTGGGAAAAAAGAAAGAAAAAAAAATCAAACTGTTGTGTACTGAAATTTTTATCAAGCATACTAAAATTTTAAACTGTCCCTCACAGATATTGTAAGTATTTTCAGTAACAGGATATAAAGGCACTGCAGGACTGCAGGTCACAAGCACTGGGGGCTGCAGGTCACAGGCACTGAGGGGTTTCATGTCACAATCACTCCAACGCTTATATTTGATAATAAACTACTGGAATAGAAAACAAAGTAGAAACATGAAAGCTTCACTTCAATTTATTGCATATAAACGAGTTTTAACATGATCATAAACTAGACCTAATGCATACAAAAACAAGACTTTTAAGGAAAGCCACTTTAAATAAAAAAGGAATGAAATAATGATAAATCGACATCACAATTAAAGCAGCATTGGACCTTGAGACCCACTGTGTAATAATTATTTCCTCATGCAATGGTCATAGCAGTAACTTCTCTGGGAAAATTCAGCAGACAACAAAATTATTTTTCCAGAAAGCAGGCTTTGACATTTCATGCAAATTGTCTCCATTGGATTGGAGACAGTTTGCATGATGTCAAAACTGTTTTATGGGGAAACTATAAAATATTTCAATATGTTGTATGCAGAAAATTTTACCCCTGCTAAGCATTAGTACGGCAACAGACAGGCCAGAGAAAACTGGACTGAGCGCAGACACAACAGAATGAGGTATCAAATAAGAGGCCACACTGTCACTCAGACAGCAGTTTACAGACACATCAACAGGTAGTAAAATGAACTTGTTCTAATTTTAGGACAAGTATGGTAAGGAGTTGCAGTGTCCCAATATTTTGGGCAAATACAGTAAGATGCTTTTTTCAACCTAAACACCAGTTTTGTTGTCACACCTGCATTAGCATGGGAGACTTAGGTGTGCAAGATTATGTCCGTCCACCAGTTCGTCTGTCAACTTAGTCCACCCAAAATGAAGTCTACAAACTAAAACTTAACCCTTAAAGCACCAATCATAACTGCAGCAGACGACATTTTGAAATATATTTTTTTAATTTTTCAAAGAAAACAAGTCTTGATATTTCATGTGAATCGTCTGCTTGGCAGAATTATGTAAACCGACCGAATTATGTGGGTAACCTGGAAAACTGCTTGTGATCTTAATTTTCGTGAAAGTAGGTCACTGTGACCTAGTTTTGTCGGAGAATTATATGATGCGTGCATGGATGAAGTTTGATGTAACAGAAGTCCACGGACGCCAGGATATGAGGATGACAGAGAAACGTGCATGTGAATATTAATTTTCGTGAAAGTAGGTCACGGTGACCCAGTTTTGTTGAGGTTATCTAAAATGTTATGGTGCCTGTACTGATTAAGTTTGATGTGACTGACGCTTACGGAAGAAACTTCAAGAAAGGATATGAAGCCGATTTCTTTGAAAAATTAAAAAAATTAAAATAAATGTCGTCTGCTACAAATTTTGCTTGGCGCTTTAAGGTTAAGTTTGTTTCATTTCACTGATGGTTTTATCTCACTGAGCTATACAAGGATAACAACTATCACTTTTCTGGTGCTTGTTTTCACATTTTAGTACACAGGTGTAACATAAACTTCTATGAAGTTCTTTATATTTTCTCCATGAAAACATGGGTACTCGAAGGAATCACTAGGTAGCAGAAATTCAAACTTGTGTAGCCACATGTATATTCACAAAGAAATAAGATCATCATTTAGACTGACACCATTTCTTATTTAGAGCTATCTAACATCCAGATCACCTGCACGGTATGCACCCCCAGGTCAGGACCTTCACCCTCATAAATGCCCTTGGATCAGGACCTTTGCTCTTCATCATAGATACATGTAAAAACACTTAATGCTCCTGTATACAATATTTACCCTAAATACTGGGACAGAGAAGACTGAGTAAACAGTGTAGACCCATCAACATCATGTATAATTTTGTCATTCAAATACATCATTAGGTTGTCAAATGATTTGTAAGCATGATTAGGGGTTAACATGTCTTGTTATTTAAAGTAAATACAGCAACAGCGCAGCTGAACAGCAACAGCAAACACCATGACTGTCAGACTGCATAGAGGTATGCAGTTTGGCAGGTTCTGTTTAAAACATTTGGTAGCAGTAGGTCTCCATTACAGCATAGCTTCAAATAAGATTTTTTGTTTGTTTTTTTTTTTTTTTCAACCAAAAAAGTATGGATTCCTGTCTATTTCTCCATGAAAACATGGGTTCTCATTAGAAACTCATCACTGAGGCTCTTCTAGTGAGTACCAACATGTTATTGTGCAGAAATAGGAAAAATAATTTTCTAGATACTTCTCTTCTCTGGAGCAATGTAATTTACAGAATTTTGTTACCACTACATCAGATGAATGGTATCTGAGCATGTGCGGATTGTGCAGATTTGGATCACAATAGCACAGAGCCTCTGCTTTCAGCTGATAGTCTACAATATCTAATGGCGCTAGCTGATCTGATCTTCACTATCGGCAAATGTCTAGCTCACACTAATGTTGAGCCAAGAATTACAAAGAGAAATCGAGACAATAGACAACAATGCAGAAATACAAATACACAAAGAGATCCAAAAATGAGAAGGTCCCCTGGATGCTGATTATTGCACAAATAAACTTTACATGATTTTAATGGTTTAATACTGCTGAAATCCATTCTAATGAGACTCGTTCACTATCTTTAGACTGGTGAATTGATAAAATACATGATGGCTCTTTTTTTTGAAGATAAAACATTTATTTTCAAGTCAAAAAGAAAAAAAAAATCTATACTTCCAACTTAGAGGCTCTGGGTAAATCCAGCAGATGATAGCTGATATTTTTTTTTTATTATTTTTTCCCAGAAAATAGCATCTGACAGTTTATGCAAATTGTCTGTGAAGGCAATTCATATGGAATTTAGAACACTATTTATTGGGAAAAACAATTCATGTTGTCTGCTGAAATTATATAACCAGCATGCTTAGCAAGTAATCAGCTAAACCTACGCATCATATCAGGAGACAGGATCCTATCAGCATCACAACTTAATTCGCTTTCAAAAATGAAAAAAAAAATGAAAAAAAAAAAAAAAAATGAACATTAATATTGACATAAAGGTCCAGGCAGCAGGTTTTGAGTATTACAGAAAATCAGTTTTGACACATCAATGAGGCTAATGTCAGAACTGACAATATATAGTTCAACCAAGGAATCTGAATTTTTGGTTAAATCTTATTATACCCCTGGCATACACAGTATGCTGATGGGATACAGTTGGTTGGTTGTGTTGAGGTTTTATGGCCCAGTCAACCCAATCGGGTCATGTCGAGCGCAGTCAGTTTACCTAACCACACGTTTACTGGGCAGGCTTAGTCCTCTAAGCGGTTAACTAGTATTGTGCACAATCTTTTGCCAGAAACTGACAACTGCCCTTCTTGAATCAGCGGAAGGGAGAGAATGACCATAGAAAATATTTCATGATCAACCTCCACAAAAGAATGTTGCCGACCTCGGCAGGGGTTGAACCTGCGACCTGGTCTCCAGTCGGTTGGCGCATCCAGCTGAGCCACCGAGGCCAAATGGGGTACAGTGAATACACTTTTTGTCCTCTGTGTGTGTCTCTAAACTCTTTTTCTGTCAAATATTTCACTAACTACTGCACCTAGGATCTTGAAATATTATATGATCTGCTATATAGGGGGGAAGAGAACTTGCCTCCTCCTGCTTATTCCATTTATTTGTCCATTTTTCTTTCACCAAAACTTTGGACATCTGCATCAAATTTTTTAAGGTTATATTATCAAGGCCTATTGACAGATTGGGTGCCTGCCGTGGTTATATGTGACCCACTGGTCACTTTGTCTAATCATTAATAGATTTCTATTTGAGGAAAATTCAATGGTTGAAAATTGATTACATCTAATATAATATTTAACCTGAATGTTGAGACACCTTTACTCACTAATGTAAGAACAAGTCCACTACCTGTTTATGAGTTTAAAAACTTTATGAGTGGCAAACACTCTGCTTGACATTTTATTCTAAATGGAAAAACTGATCTGAGATCTTATCAGGAACCATTTTTGTCTTTTCCATTTCTTTGCTTTGTTTTCAACTATTTAATGTAAAATTAATTTTATGGTCAAAAATGGGCCTGACCTATGCAATTTCTATAGTAAACTAAATTTTTGGGAAATGTTTAATAGAAACCTTTGCTTTTCTTCACAGATTTTAAATTACTGATGCTCCATAACAACATAGTGAAATTTTCAGGAATTTTGAACAAGTGGAACTTGTCAAAAAGCTGCATCCAAGCTACCTACTCTATTGATTTTTGCTTAATTTGGAGCCATTTTTATTATGGGAAAAATGGAAATTTTCATTTTATTTTTTTTCAAACCATTGAATAGAATAAACTTTTTGATGCATAGGTATTTACAACAAAGTTTGTATATAATCATGATAAAATTTGCAAAGTTACAGTTTCTGGCGAAAGAATGTGCACAATACTGGTTAACCGCTTAGAGGACTAAGCCTGCCGAGTAAACGTGTGGTTAGGTAAACTGACCACGCTCGACATGACCCCACTGGGTTGACTGGGCCGTAAACCTCAACACACAAATTTACTTATAAGTAAAGCACCACTCAAAGAATGACTTTCTGAAAGATGCCAAAAGTAGTAATTCTTAAGACACAAGAATGGCAGAAAAATGGATGTTAAAATTTTAGAACAAGTGTCGTAATGAGTTTAGGTATCCAAATACTTAGGGTAAATTATGTACCCATGAAAATGTCAAATTTATTAACCCTTAAAGCGCCAAGAAAAACTGCATCTGAAAATGTCGTCTGCTTTATGTTGTCTGCTGCATCTTGCAAACTTTTCAAACTTACAGGAGCAGTCTGATCTGGGTCCACACTGTTTGCAACAATGACTTTTAAAGTAACCGGCAGAAGACAAAGCAGACGACAATAGTTGTGATTGGCGCTTTAAGGGTTAATATCACTAGTCCATGGAAACACAAATGCAATTATACAAGTGCAAAATACTGTGTAGCAGTCTTTCCTTTACCTATTCAGATCACAGTCCAGATAATGACTATCAAGAAATATATGTTTATTTCTTTGGAGAAACCTAATGTGGGTACTCATTTAGAAGCAGCACCTTCTAAATAAGTACCAACAACATAGGTTAACATAACATTGTGGGTACTCATTTAGAAGCACCTCTGAGGCACTTCTAAATGAGTACCCACAACATGGGTGTCTGGAGAACTAAAAAAAAATAACATATTTTGGTCGATAAAAAATATCTTATCTGGAGCTCGGCATTCTACTTCACAATATTGACTTTGCTGTGTACAAAAATGCAAAATGTCTATGGCACAAAACAGTACAACATGAAGTCATTTCAGTACATTACAACCAACATATCTGAACATAAAATTATCATTGCTGGAAAACATTAACAGAAATGTGATCAGTTTTTTTTGTTTTTTTTTTTTGTCAAAATCCTTTTATCTGTCCAGTATTGTAAAATGGGTGAACTTGTACAAAATGCAATGTTAGTAAGTCTACCTTATCACACATAAATCCAGGGAATACTCAGATCAACCTGTGCATCCACACAATTTGTTTCTTCTTTGCTCGGCTTTCTGGATAGCTAAGAATCTGCGGCTTCTTCAGGCTCACAGCAAAGATTACCATATTTGTTTGATTTGAAGTTTTATGGCTCAGTCGATTGAGTTGAGAATTAACGACATGTCAACCCTTATGGGTCATTTTGTGTTGTCTCCCAGAGAAAAAGAGGAGAAGAAAGACAGGGACTGGGGAGAAAGGAAAATGAATGAAAGTGAAGAAATAGAAGAAATAAAAACCTTCCTCCTCTACCCTTACCTGCTACAAGGATAGCAGGCCTTGCCCAACTGTAAGCCAGTATCAGTTGGATGCCCCGATGACGTAAGCTACACGGCAACTTTGCCTCACCCAACCACCCACATGGCCCAGTTAACACTGTTATGGTTATGTTGAGCTGAGATTACCATATTTACCCAAAGTATAAGAAGACTTGGTCTTACCATACTTATTCTAAAATTTGAACATGTCTATCTACTACCTGTGTATGTGTCTATAATAATGCTGGGTGAATAGCAAACAGTATAGATCCAGATCAGATGCCACATAAAGTGGCATCTGATCTGGGTCTACACTGTTTGCTTGGGTTGGGGTAAGAATCTGACTGCACCGAAGTACTGGCTGATAGGACTTTTCCCTCGATACATAAGGTATATTTTCTCGCATGCCTTGTACGCTCGAGACTAAATTTTGTTAATAACAATGAAACAGCTTGCAAGTCAAACTCATATTTCAGCTGTGGTTCAAGAAGTAGCATATAAAGGGTTGTTTCAGAAGTCTACAGATTTGGTTAAAATGTCAGTAATTTTCCAAGTAGTATTGCAGATTTGCAGCATACATGTATATTCAGTCATTTCATTGTTTTGTATTTTACTGATTTATTAGCTGATGGAATATACACATACATCATGAAACAAAGAATTGAACTACTTTGCTCCCTGTTATGAAATTTCTTGTAACTTAAATGAACATTTATGGGAAATAGATAACTATGCATTAAGATTTTTTGTTGCATTCTGACACTTTTGTTACAGCAGAACTGATCTTATAACTGTCTATACTAAGTAAATGCCAGTCGTAAGAAACAAACAGTTATGCTATCAATATATCAACCACAAGTTCAGTATGTAAATAAAATTTATAGAGGTCTTTTTTTGTGTAATGCAGATTTTTTTTATAACGAAAAATACTAACCCTTAAAGCATCAGTCACAATAGAGGCAGCAGACAACATTCAAATTTTCTCCCAAGAAAAATAAAAATGCAAATTATCTACCATTCTCGAGAAATGTCATCTTTTTTTTTTTTTTTTGGGGGGGGGGGGGAGTGAGGGGGGGGGGGGGGGGGGGTTGTTTTGAAAGTTGTCTACTACAATTAATTTTGAATTAAAGGTTACCAGATTTTCAATGTTTTAGCAATCTAACATCCTAACAATGGGTATTTATCACAGCTCCAGATAAGAGGGGTTTCCAGATAAATATTTGTCTTATCTCCACGAAATCTTATGTTGTGGGTACTTATTAAAGGCACTTCAATGAGGCACTTTTAATGAGTACCCCTAACACATTTATGGTCAAATAAGAAAATAGCAATACTTGTTTGTGATTTAACCGGAGTCGAACTCACCCCATGCAAGCTCTGACCAACACCGCCTGACACTGCAGCATCCTGCAGCATCCGTCATCTTTACCAGTTGCACTACCGAGACAACGCCAGAACAGGTTGTTCAAATAGCACTTACAAAGCTAACTGACACTGTGCAGCTCATTTGGTATTTAGGAGCTTAGAAAATTTAATATAGTTTGCGATATATGGATGAATTTTTACTCTCAAATTATGGCAGTGACTCCTGTCTATTTTCCTCATCTAAACTGGAGCTAATCAAAACATTAGTAAGGTAATATGATTAGACTGTGTAAGGGAACCTTGTACGTTGGAAACAATGTCTTTGCGCATGTGCAAAACCATAAGTCTAGATAAGGGATGGTATCCGGTAAATATTTTTCTTATTTCTCCACGAAAACATATGTTGTGGGTACTCATTAGAAGCGCCTCGCTGAGGCGCTTCTAATGAGTACCCACAACATATGTTTTTGTGGAGAAATAAGAAAAATATCAATAGTTTTAGATTGAAAAAAGCGCCTTAACTAGTGCTATGATTAAACGCAGACCCAGATCATCATGCAAATCCACACTGTCTCATGAGAGCTACTGCTATCTGCTCTATAGTATCCAACAATTCTATAAGCAGACTGTGAATGCCCTATATAGCTCCTGATAAGGCACTTTTTTCAACCAAGAAGTATAGATATTTCTCTTATTTCTTGACAAAAACATCTTGTGGGTACTCATTACAAGTGCCTTGGTGAGGCACTGCTAATGAGTACCCACAAATGTTTTCATCAAGAAGTCAGAAAATATTATTAAGATATCCTCTCTTATCTATAGGTATGGCCCTGATCAGAATGTGTTTATGAGAAACATAGGTTTGTAGACAGTTTAACATGGCATGGCCCATAATAATCATAGCTCTAGATAAATCACTTGTTTTCAACCGAGAATCATAAGCTCTTTATTTCTCTGTAAAAAACAATAGAGGATGTTTGATTTTTTTCAGTGTAAGATCAAATTTCCGAATGAACACCAAATGTAGTATTGAGTGAAAACACAAACTTGGTGTTAATGAGTGGAATAAAATTCGATCTTGCACTGAAAAAAAAATCAAATTTTCTATTTCTTTTTAGCTCACCTGAGCACGAAGTGCTCATGGTGAGCTGTTGTGGTCAGTCAATGTCTGTCATCCGTCGTGCTTCATGCAGCGTCAACAACTGCTTTAAAAGCCTACTTCTCCTACACCCCTGGGCCAATTGACTCGATACTTGGTAGGAAGCATCGGGGTGACTTGTAGATCAAAAATAGCTAAAATTATTCCAATTGCAAATCCAAGATGGCCACCATCTTGAAAATCTATTTTTCGCTTCTTCTCCTCAATCAAAAGGCCAATTGACTCCCAAACTTGGTAGGAAGCATCAGGGGGGCTTGCAGATCATGTTCAGGGGCATACTATTGGGTAAAAAACAGTTTCGTACCTTGAAAATGAGGCCAAATAAATTTGAAAGCAATACATTGCAAGAAATTGACACAGAAAATCAAATGCCTCAGTATGTGATAGTCCACCTGATGTTGCATGCAGAAAAAGGGTTATGATGGCAGTTGGAGTGCATCGCTTCACCTAAGTTCAGACAAGTATGCTACTCTTACACATTTTGGCAAGGTTTTTCATCCAGAATTCAAGAAAACTCCATTTTTACAAACAGTGAAAATAGAATTTTATTAATTTCGCTAGTGACCACCAGTGGAATTATGAAATTTAAAATTTCACTGAGAAATCTCAGTAATTCACTGAAAAGCATAAAAGAAAAAAAACATCTTGTGGTACTCATTGGTATGACTGTATGGTCTGATAGAGAAAAATGAGCACTATTATCCGCTACCTCCCTCATCTATGGTAATTCTGTATTTTAATCTCCACTATAGATATTGCAACATTAAAGTAACCTCTAAATTAAGTGAACACAGTATAAAGATCTTAACTATTAAAGTGCTAATCAAACTCCAGCAGACATTTTTTTTTTTTTTTTGGAGAAAATAGGCTTGACATTTCCTATAAATCATGTGCTCAAGCCTTGTTTCCTCTAAAAATACAAAACAAAGAAATTGGAAATGTCATTTGCTGCAGTTGTAATAACACTAAATAATGGGGAAGACAGGCTTGAGGAAACAGTGTAGATCAAGATTAGATGCCACAGAACATTGGAACTGATCATAGTCTACACTGTTTGCACTATTTTAGACACATCAGCTGGTATTAAAATAGACTTTTTTTTTTTTTTTTTTTTTTTTTTTTTTTCAAATTTTAGGACAAGTTTTGTAAGGAGTTAAGGTGTCCTAATATTTAGAGTAAATATGGTAGCATTTTAAGTTAACCCTTGTCCTGCTGAATAATTAAGATGAGAGGCCCATTTCTAATTTTCAGCCAATCAGATTACTTGATCCAGATTGTTGATATAAATTCACATTCACATACCTAATGGCAAACAGTGCAGATCCAGATCAGTTGGCTTCTTCAGAAGCCAAATGATCTGGATCTACACTGTTTGTAAAGACAGGGTATATCCAGGTTCAGCAGGACTAGGGTTAAGATGAGCGGCCCATTTCTAATTTTCAGCCAATCAGATTTCTTGATCCAGATTGTTGATATATCTAATGGCAAATAGTACAGATCCAGATCAGTTGGCTTCTTCCACACTGTTTGCAAAGGCAGGACATATCAGGGTTCAGCAGGACAAGGGTTAAAATTTGCAAAAATAAAAAAAAATCTAGGATTCAGCATACTTTAGAGCAGCTGCCTCAGCTCCTTAACATTGACTTTCCTATAATACATATGAGTAATTGGTGACTGCAGACATTCCTTGACACACCTGGCAGTGACATAAAAGTGAACACATGAACAATCAAGGGTGATCAATCTAACTATAAAGTATGGTAAATGTCCTAAAATTTTGAGCACTTCATTTTATACATTTTTGGCTCAAATTCTGCTCCTATGCAGTTTCTTAAAGGCTCCATATTCCTCAAAAATAGACATTTAATTATCCAAGAAAGGTTTAATAAATTGATATGTGGTATTAATACAATTATAAAATTTGGCACCTGACAGCCTGTAAAATTTCAGTTAGCCTCTCGAACTGGATCAAAAATGAAATGAATTTTTATCGTATCTTTGAATAAATGTTGCCAACATTAATTAGAGATACAATAAAAAATCATTCTATTTTGATCCAGTTCAAAAATGAAAAACTGAAATTTTACAGGCTATCAGATGCCACATTCTATGATTGTATTAATACCATATATCAATTATTAAACCTTTCTTGGATTAAAAATGTCTATTTTTGAGGAATACGGAGCCTTTAAAAAAAATTACTTAGTGGAATTGTAAACAGTGTAAACTCTGATGAGACTATTCCTCGAGGAGCAGTCTGATTTGTGTCTGCACTGTTTGCATATGCCATTTTGTGAGGAACATTGATGTACTGAAATTTTAGGACATTTACTGTATGCCTCCCTTCTCATGATGACTGTTTTACATCTCTTTAAACCTTGTCATGCTGAATAAATTAAGATGCCACACCTACTTCCAATTTTCAGCCAATCAGATTACTTGATCCAGTTTGTTGATACAAATTCACGTACTTAATGGCAAACAGTGCAGATCCAGATCTTCAGAAGCCAACTGATCTGAATCTACACGGTTTGCTAAGACAGGGCATGTTGTGTTCAGCAAGAGAAGGGTTAAACATATTTGATTATATGATGGAAGGCCTTATGCCATAAAACACTACACTGCTGTGAGAAAATTCCAACACCAGAGAGATTTGAACCCAGGGACCTCGATCTGAATTTGAGAATGCTGGCACACTAACTAGAAAAATGTTTCAACTTCAAGGTTAAGTAAATAAATATACCGTTGTTATTTCACACTGTCTCCATAGACAATATGATTTTAACGTTTTTTGTTCATGCATTTTAATGTGGTGCATTATAGGAAATCTCAAGTTTACACCATTCACTAGTTCCATAGGATGGCAGTGAGAATTACAAAACTCACTCATTTCCATTCCCTACAGTTACAGTTATGCTATTGTGCAAATCCTTTAGTGCAAAGTAACTGAGAAGCCACCTGTGAGAAGGGATCCAAACAGCAAGGGAACACATATTTTCAGCTGAAGTGATCTCTTCAAAGAGTGAATTAAAACCTCTTCATATTGAGTATTTTATCATTTCATTTTAAGGGGAATGGTTACAATTAGTAGATTTTGTATAAGGGTGACAACTTTTGTGACTCACTCCTTGCTTTCCTGTGCGATAATCCCCTTCTGTAAAAGGGTCTACCCTAAAAAGAAAGAATTTGGGAGCAAATTCTTTCCTTTAAGAGTAGTCCCCTTTTCTGAAGGGACAAAAATAATTTTGACAGAATCACCTCGCTTGAAACTGTATCAATGCCCCTTTAATCTTTAACTTGCTGAAGGCAAAATCAGCAGACACAATATTTTTTCCAGAAAATAGGACTTGCATTTTGAGAAGATTCAAACAAAATGCTAAGCTCTATTCCTGGGAGAAATAAGAAATATTTTAACCCTTGCTATGCTGAATAAATTGCAGTGCCCACATCTAATTTTCAGCCGACCAGATTATTTGATCCATGTTGTTGATACAAATTCACATACTAAATGACAAACAGTGCAGATCCTGATCAGTTGGCTTCTGAGGAAGTAGATCTGGTTCTACACTGTTTGCAAAGGCAGGGCATATATATCCTGGTTCAGGTTAAAATGCTGTCTGCTAATATTTGAATTCAACATGCTAAAGGTAAATGCATGAAATGGTAGTATGACCCTTGTGCCTATTGACTAGAATAGAAGATAGAAAACCTGGAAAAAGGCATGTTACTTATTTCTCTCCCCAAACATATACTGTGGTTACTCCTTAGAATTGCTTCAACAAGGTGGTTCTAATGAGTACCAAGATGTATGTTTTTATACAGAAATAGGCAAAAAAATGGTAATCTTTTGGTATATATGGATGAAATATTCTTATGAAGAGAAAACTGTAGGCAAGTTCGGCATCACTTGAGTCGTTGTGTAACATTGGCTAGTGCCACTGCAAAGGCCTGTATTGCTGTGAACGGGTACTGGAAGTCGAGAGTATAGGCATTACTGTCAATACGACCAAACTGCATCACCTGAAAATATTCAAATATCACCTGGTTTATAGCATTTACCGTAGATATACTTATCCCTAACCCACTGTAGACTGAATGAACTCCCCCATACTATATTTTGGAAGATTCTAACTTCAATTTTAGTTATGTCAGGCTATGTGACTTTGAGAGAAAAATGGTTGAACTATTTGCAAACAGTGGAGACCCTGATCAGATGCCATGTTCAGCGGCTTCTGGTCTGGGTCTGCACTGTTTGCTAATTACCCTTTTAGGGGTCTCCAGACTACAATGGGTTAAGAGGAACAGATACACTTGAAATAGTTTGCAACCATTTGCAAAGGGACAACTTTTATAGACAAGAAGTTGTCTCCCATTAGCAATCCCAAACCAGATCTCCACAATATCAATGCACACACCAATTGCAAGTTTGGTGAAAATCCATTGACAATTACTCAAGTTATCATCCAAAAACGAAAGTATGGAGGTATCTCAGGTAGATAACTGAAAAATTGACGAAATTTGCCCATTAGCAATCCCAAATCAAACCTCCACAATATCAATGCACATACCCAGTTTGGTGAAAATCTATCAATATTTACTCAAGTAATCGTCCGGAAACAAAAATACGGATGACAAAAATACGGATGGATGTACAACAGACGGATGGAGGGACAGATGGACAGACACATGGATGACCAACATGAAATCATAATACCCCGCCACTATCGAGTAGTGGGGTATAAAAATTGTGAAAATCTGTGGAGTAATAAAAACATTATTGGGCTTTGAAGGTTTATAAAATGTTGTCATAGACACCATCATTTTTTTCTGAGTAAATGGCATCAGAACCACCTATAGTCTGATTCAGTCATCATTTTTAACAAGTATGTGCTGTATCTAAACTTAACAAAAAATGATTGATGGAGAAAAAACAGAACAATCATTCATTGAATGTCTGCCTTATCTTGAGCTCTGGCATGTTGGTCTGGGTACCTGCTGACTGCATATAGGTATATAAGCTTCTTCCCAGCTTAACACAAATTCAGTTGCCTGGCAGCATTAAAAATCAGAAAACTGAACTGAACACAAATTAGTAGATGGCATTCTATTTTTTTATTTTTTTTATTTTATGTACTTCAGAGAAAATAGTAATATTTCAAGTGAATTGTCTACCTAATACTGATGTCAAGTCTTATTTACTATGAAAAAACAAAAAACAAAAAAAACAGATAAACATTAGAATGTCATTTGCTGCTGTTGTGGTTAGAGTTATTTAATGGGTCAAAAGACAAAATGAAAGTATAACTGTGTTTTACCTGTTTTCCCATGAATTCAATCTGGAAGTTTTTAGCGGATTCCTGAGTGACTCGTCCTCCGAAGTCTAGCTGATACACCTGGCTGTTTTCATTCCAGAGAGGCGCTTTATTATGCATGGCAAACTGGCGACCATAATGTTGTAATATTCTCTTCTCATCTCCTCCTTTACTCCGTGCTCTCTTCAACTATGAAAAAACAAACAAACAACAGAACTTATTGTTTATCAGAAGACTTTTAAACTGTATTTTATGGCCATAGAAGTTAAACCATTTTTTCAACAGAAAACAATGTTGTGGACGGGGTGATGATGTTACGCACCAGTAACCAAGTGTTATGTAATGTGCAATCATATCATTAATGACATGACTTTATCCACACTGAATAATAGCAACATCACATGATAAATCAAGCTATCATGTATCATCCATATCTATCTATCATTTATGGACAAACTCAAAGTGACTGCTATGCCAGTGACATCTGTCAGGTCTGTGTCATTTAAATCAATTCACCATTTATCTACAAACTCAATGCGACAGCTAGGCCAGTGACATCTGCCATGCCAGTGTCATTTACATCAATTCATCATTTATGTACAAACTCAATATGAATGCTAGGCCAGTGACATCTGCCATGCCAAAGTCATTTACATCAATTCATCATCTACTAACTTAATGTGACTGCTAGGCCAGCCAGTGTTCTTTACATTAATTCATCATTTATATTTGTACATGACTGCTAGGACTGCTATCATGTCAGTGTCATAATTACATCAATCTATCATTTATTTACAAACTTAATGTGACTGCTTGGCCAATGACATTTGTCATGTCAGTTTCATTTACATCAGTTCATTTATCTACAAACTCAATGTGACTGCTTGGCCAGTGACATATGTCATGTTGCTATTATCTACATCACTCTTATCATTTATCTAGAAACATCTGCATAAATCTACCATTATTGTACAAACTCAATGTGACTTCATATTCAGTGACACCAATCATATATCTTATCATTTATCTACAAACATCTGCATAAATCTATCATTATTGTACAAACTCAATGTGACTTCTTGTTCAGTAACATTAGTCATATGCACATCAATAATTCATTTATCGAATAACCTAGAGTGACTGCTTAAATTACATCATTATGTCATGTCAGTATCATCTACATCAATCTATCATTTATTTACAAACCCAATGTGACTGTCAGCCAATGACAACTGCCATGTCAGTGTCATCTACATCACTCTATCATTTATCCACAAATTCAATGTGACTGCTTGGCCAATGACATCTGTCATGTCAGTGTCATCTACATAAATTTATCATTATTGTACAAACTCAATGTGATTGCTTGGCCAGTGACATCTGTCATGTCAGTGTCATCCACATAAATCTGTAATTTACAAACTCAATGTGATTGCTTGGCCAGTGACATCTGTCATGTCAGTGTCATCTACATAATCTATTATTTATCTATAAACTCAATGTGACTGCTTGGCCAATGACACCTGTTACTTCTGTGTCATCTACAGCAATCTATCATTATTGTACAAACTCATTGTGACTGCTTGGCCAGTGACATCTGTTATGTCAGTGTCATCTACATCAATCAATCATTTAACTACAAACTCAATGTGACTGTCAGCCAATGACATCTGTCATGCTAGTGTCATCTACAAAAATATATCATTAGTGTACAAACTTATTGTGACTGCTTGGCCAGTGAAATCTGTTGTGTCAGTGTCATCTACATCAATCAATCATTTTACTACAAACTCAATGTGCCTGCTTGGCCAGTGACATCTGTCAAGTGTCATCTATAACAATCAATCATTTCTGTCCATACTCAATTTATTTGTGTGTTGAGGTTTTATGGCCCAGTCAACCCAATCGGGTCATGCTGAGTGTGGTCAGTTTACCTAACCACACTTTTACTGGGCATGCTTAGTCCTCTAGTGGTTAACCAGTATCGTGCACATTCTTTTGCCAGAAACTGATATCTGCCCTTCTTGAATCAGCAGAAGAGAGAATGACCGTTAAAAATATTTCATGATCTATCTCCACGAAAGAATGTTGCCAATCCAGTGGGGATCGAGCCCGCAACCTCCTGATCACCAGTCACTTGGGCATCCAACTGAGCCAACGAGGCCAGCCCTGTAAATACCCAATGTGACTTCTTGACCAATTTCATCATTCTGTCTTTCAGTGTCATCTAAATCAGTCTATCATTTATTTACAAACTCAATGCGACTGTTAGCTAATGACATCTGCCATGACATTGTCATCTACTTCAATTCATCATTTATCTACAAACTCAATGTGACTGCTTGGCAAATGACACCTGTCATGTCAGTGTCATCTGCATAAATCTATCATTATTGTTAAACTCATTGTGACTGCTTGGCCAATGACGTCTGTCATGTCAGTGCCACCTACATCAATCTATCACATTATCTACAAACTCAATGTGACTGTTAGCCAATAACATCTGCTATGTCAGTGTCATCTGTATCAATATATAATTTATCTACAAACTCAACGTGACTGCTTGGCCAATGACATCTGTCATCTCAGTGTCATCTACGAGGGTGAGTCAATAAGTAACCAGCCTAACTTATTTCCGGTTGAGAGCCACCTCTTCTTTTTCGATGTAATTGCTCTCTAGTATGATGCACTTAGACCAACGGTGTTCAAGTGCCATCAGCCCAGAACTGAAAAAAGCAGAGTCCTTTCCATTGACCCACTCCTCAACTGCCTTCACGACTTCTTCATCAGACCGGAAATGAAGTCCACGGACATCCTTTTTCAAGTTTGGGAATAGGAAGAAGTTGCTAGGAACTAGGTCAGGTGAATAGGCAGGATGTGGTATTAATTCATACCAGTTTCGCTCTACAGCATCCATTGCAACTTTGCAAGTGTGGACTCTCACGTTGTCCTGTTGCAGCAAAACACCTTTAGACAGTTTACCTCAGCATTTTTCACGGATGGCAGTTCTCAGCTGGTCTAACAAGTTTGCATAGTACACTCCAGTTCAGTCTCTTGGGTAAACAGTCCAAAATAATAACGCCTTTTGCGTCCCAAAATACTGTGGCCATCACCTTGCCAGCAGATGGTTGCGTCTTGAACTTCTTTGGCCTCGGGGACCCAGGCCCTACCCACTGACGACTCTGAGCTTTATTCTCTGGCTCATAATAATGAACCCAAGTCTCATCTACAGTCACCAGACGCAAAAGAAAATCATCTTTTGACCTAAAACGCTTCAACAAGGCAATGCTTGCGCATACCTAAAGGATCACGTAAGATTGTTGAAACGCTACCATGTGAAATGCCTAATGCCTGTGCTATCTCTTCCACCTGAATTCGCCTATCAGAGTATACCAGATCCCGAACTTTCTTACACATTTCTTCGTCGGTGGCATCCAGTGGACGTCCAGACCTGGCTTCGTCTTCTAAAGACGTTCTACGGCGTTTGCATTCCCCAACCCAGAATTTAACCTGAGCATAAGATGGTGCAGAAGACCCATAAACATCGGCTAACTCGCCGTGTATTTCCTTGCCTGCTTTACCTTTTAAATACAAGTACCGAATTACAGCATGGTACTCAACTTTAGATGAAAAACATGCCTTTGCATCATTAGCCATGTTTGACATTCAATATCTTATTAAAGAATGACTCGATATGCGTGCAATTTTGTACCCATGTATAAAACATATATTGAAACAAAGCATGAAAATCCTGACCGCCTTGGTCCATTGGAAATGGGATAGGCTGGTTATTTATTGACACGCCCTCGTACATTGTACAAACTCAATGTGACTGCTTGGCAGATAACACCTGTCGTGTTATCTACATCAATCTATCATTTATCAACAAACTCAATATGACTGCTTGGCCAATAACATCTATCAGGTGTCATCTACATGAATTTATCATTTATGTACAAACTCAATGCGACTGCTTGGTCAGGTGTGAGATTTGCCATTCGTACAGCAAGCCAGCTACCTGGAAGGGGGCCCACTGATATGGATGTTGTCCCTGTATCTGCATGTTAATCCAAAATCCGATGATGATGATGATGATGATGATGATGAATATGACTGTTACATATGTAGCCAATGATATCTGCCATGTCAGTGTCATATAGATCAATCTATCATTTATGTACAAACACAATGTGACTGCTTGGCCAATGATATCTGTCAAGTCAGTGTCGTCTACATCAATCTATCATTTATCTACAAACTGAATGTGACTGCTTGGCCGGTGACATCTGTCATGTGTCATCTACATCAATCTATCATTTATGTACAAACTCAATGTAACTGTTTGGTCAGTGACATCTGCCATGTGTCATCTACGTCAATCTATCATTTATGTACAAACTCAATGTCGCCGCTTAGCAAATGACACCTGTCGTGTCGGTGTCATCTACATTAATCTATCATTTACCTACAAACTCAGTGTGACTGCTTGGCCAATGACACTTTCATGACAGATTGTGACTGTCATGTCAGTGTCATCTATATTAACTTATATATCTACAAACTCATTGTGACCACTCATCAATCTATCATATACAAACATACTGTGACCACTTCACAGTGTCAAAGACAACTGTTATGTCAGTGTCATCTACATAATTTGATCAATGATCTACAATTCCAGTATGACTACTTGGTCTGTGACACCTGTCATGCCCATGTCATCTGGGTCACTTCATCTGTCAAGTTGGTCACTTATCTACATAAATTGTTAATGACAGGTGAAGAAATGTATGTACAGAACCACTAACATGCTGAATTTAACTACAAGTATCAGCATACAAAAACTTCAAAATAATATTCCTATTGTTTTCAGAATGTTTGGCTTGACATTTCATCAAAATCATCCCATCTAGACACAAATTTAATGAAAGTCAATCCCTGCTTTCTGGGAATATAAAAATATTACCATTTGTTGTCTGCTCATTTTGCCCAGACGGGCTAAATACTGAAGTAACTTCCTGCTCATAATGACATTTGTCTAGCGTAATAAGTCATAATCCAAACAGACATAGCTACGGATAAGAGATATATCCAGGTAAAATATTTTTCTTATTTTTCCATGAAAACATATGTTGTCATTACTCATTAAAAGTACCTCAGTGAGGTGCTTCTCATGAGTACCTACTGCTTATATTTTGTAAAGAAATAAAAAAAAATATCAACATTTTTTGGCTATCCTAATCCGGAGCTATGCTAACATAGCATTATATCTTACAGACATATTCAATACATCAGTGTCCATGGTGTGCCAGTATAAATATGAATAAATTGATCTAAATGGAAATGCTTGATTTCTTTTGTTTTCCCCTGACAAAGAACAATATTAAACTTGGCATAAGAAGAACCAAAAATGATCAAACTCAGGAGTAAATGACAAGACCAGACACTGCAATCAGAACTGCATCCATCATATGTTCACATTCTTTTAGCCTTGACCAAAATTACAACTAAGATGTAACTGGTTGATGGAATTCTGAAGTCAAACTATCTATCATCTGATTATAGTGGCTGATAAAAATTTCAGAGGAGCATCTGCACTGTGGCAGTTTTAGAGCACTTTGGGTACACTATATTTACCCTAAATATTTAGACACATTAATACCTTACCGTATTTGTCCTAAAATCTGAATGTCTGTTTTACAACCTGTTAATGGGGAACACAACCTTAAAAAGCATATTGTGCTGCAAAGTAAAGGGTTTCACAAACCATGAACTTTGATACAAAATTGATCAAAATCAGTCATGAATTAAAATAGTTAAGGACAATTGAATATTTTAACATTAGTGGTATCGACGCTGTCATTTTGAATATTTAATGAGGTTTCACAAAAGTTTAAACACCTATTTTAAAAGTTGTTCTTCTTACAAATTTGGGTTACTTTGGGGGAACTGATTGCTTGTCACTATAATTAAGCATATGTTAAACACTGTAGCAAAATATTCTTGAAGACCTATTATAATTAAGATTTTATATATTTTATTTTGGCTGTATGACAACACAAAGCCTAAAATATGGCGGCATCCATGACGGCCATTTTGAATATATTCAAACCAATGTAACTTCCTTATTTCTTGACAAATTTTTATAAAAAGTGCATCAAAGTAAATGGTTTGCTTAGCACTTTACTCTAGGAGATACTGACAACTTTTGTTGCTTTCTCCTTTAATGTGTCTAAAAACTACTGGATAAGTTGTAAACAGAGTAGACGCTGCATTGCTCCAAATACTTAACATAAATACAGTAGTGCAAATCAATTAAATAACTTGTGGTTTAACCAGTCAAATTCTTCAAACTGCCGAATAAATTAAAATGCCATGCCCACTTCTAATTTCCTGCCAATTAGATTACTTGATCCAGGTTGTTGATACAAATTCACATACTTAATGACAAACAGAGCATTTACAGATCAAATGGCTTCTGAAAAAGCCAACTCTCACCTGATAATCTCGTAAGGGGTAGCCGGTGGTTATGCACTCAAAATCTTTATGTGAATTTCCAGTCATGAATTACGTGACATCAAAATGTCTACAAAAAGCTCAGTTCTCCTGATTTATTGATTTTAAGTCAATTTCATAGACATAATTTGAAAAATGGGACAATGATATTCCCAACAACTTTTCATTTCTGTGTTGGAAAAGATACATATTTCAATTAGATGTAGGTTGCAGTACGTTTTATTTGATATGTTAAATAAGTATTTATAACCTAGATGGCTGAAAATACCTTCATTTTGCACTGGAAAAAAGTCAAAACAGGAATATCGGACTAACCTTCTTGGGGTGAAATTTTTTAAATTAAAAATTAGCAGCTTGTGTCTTCAAGCCCACACCTATCTTTTCCGATGCAGAAATGAAAAGTTTTTGGGAATACATGTAGCATTGTCTGATTTTTCAAAATATGTCTATGAAATATTGACTAAAAATCAATAAATCAGGAGAACTTACCCGTTTGTTGACATTTGGATGTGTCGTAAGTTCTCAAAGATTCTGAGTGCATAACTACTGGCTACCCCTTATGAGATTACCAGGTGTGCAACTGATCTGGATCTTCACTGTTTGAAAAGACAGGGCATACCTGGGTTCAGCAGGACCAGGGTTAAAAATTAATGATTTTGTCACACCTGCTTAAGCAAGCAGATGCGATAAAAGTGTCAGGATTTCTGTCCATCTGCCAACATTTGTGACCGCCCTAGTGTTTAAGTCAATTTTTTAATAAAAACCACTGTATTATTTATAACTACAATCATCTCACTTGGCATACACTCTTTCCCTAACATATAGTCAAACAATGTGGCATCGTTTTATGACCATGATCTATTTTTTATTGTCCAGCAATTTTGCCATTTTAGGGTTGATTGTTTACAATGGAGCCATAGTATACAAATTAGTTGTCCATGTGATTATCATTGACTAATGTAATCAAACTGTGTGTTAGACAAAATCAAGGTAACACTTATTTATAGCCATGCTATTCTTGTTGTTGTAACATCAGAGTGTAGTGTAAAGAGGGTTATCTGTAAAACATGGACTGGAACATTGGCAAACTGTGCAGACCCAGATCAAATGCCACAGAAGGTGGCATCTGATCAGGTTCTGCACTGTTTGCTTAAATTACAGGAAGTTAAGGATTAAATGAAACAGTCTTGCATACCCGTTTGAGACCATTTTCTCAGCCTACACTCAGAGACAATTGCCCCACCAGTGCTATCAGTACTTTGATTATTAACCCTAGCATTTGCTGCATTTCTGTTTGACACCTACAATCATCTGGCATTAGCTTTCACCCTTACATGGATTCAAACACTACAGTGTCATTTTATGCCCCTGACCTTTCATATGAAAGATTGAATGACTTTTCCGTATGCTAACCCTCATGTATTCAGCTCTCTTTCTGAATAACTGTGTCAATAATCAAACCTTGGATACAAGGTAACTGATGAGAATGGGGCTTCATTTATTCAACTTAATACTAGCCCAAATGTCAACTTAATTAATTTAGGCGTTCAAGAGATATAGATCTTTAAAAACTTTAACACAAAAGTACAAAATAAAAATTCTAAGTCTGTGACACTGACCTCAAGGTCACAGGCAGGTGGACCTGTATAAAACTAAGGAGCAATATCTATCAACAGCCAACTATGAACTAAATCCCAAAAAGGGGTTTGGATAATAAGACTTCTTAAAAAGTTAAACCCTTGCCATGCTGAACAAATTAAGATGCCAGACCCACTTCTAATTTTCAGCCAATCAGATTACTTGATCCAGATTGTTGATACAAATTCACATAATAAATGACAAACAGTGCAGATCGAGATCATTTATCTTCTGAATTTCCAACTGATCTGGATCTACACTGTTTGCAAAGGCAGGGCATATCGCCGTTCAGCAGAACTAAGGCAAACATAACAGCATCTGCTGCCAATGCTAATGCAGAAGGAAGTGCAACAGGTCTTCCTGTACTTTCTCACAGGTGAGCTAAAAATAATAGAAATCTACCAAGTGTATCTGACATCGCTCCAGATAAGGTGCTTTCTTCAATTGAAAAGTAATAGTTGTTCTTTATATCTCAACAAAAAACATATGTTGTGTGAACTCATATATGTTTTGTCAAGAAATAAGAAAAATATTATGTGGACATCCCCTCTTCTCTACAGCTATGGTATCCAATCTCATCTGTCTTCTGTTTATGTTGTCTGTTGAATATTTTTGCAAACTTTTCAAACCTATTTTTGCATACAGGCAAACACTGTGGACCCTGATCAGACTGCTCCTAAAAGCTGACTGTTTGCAAAAATGACTTTTAAAATCACAAGCAGATGACAAAGCAGGCGACAATTGTTGTGATTGACAGCTTAAGGGTTAATACGTTGCATGCTGAATTAAAACTATCAGCAGACAGCATTCTCTTTTATTCCTTCTTATTATTCATCAGAAATAGATCTAGAGACTGACAGTTCATATGAACCTTCTTTCACATGAAATTACAGACCTGATTTACCCACAAAGTACAAATGCTGTCTGCCAAGTTTGCCTTCAGAGCACAGAAAATTAATCAGAAAATACAAGGAAATCTTTTTGTTTTTACTTCCTTATGCTGAAGGAAAAACTGGAAGAACAGCTTTCTTATTTTTATTCAAAATCAGGACATGGCATTTCATCTCATCATTTCCAGAATACAACAGACTTTTGGCATTTCATTCAAGATGACTTCAAGTAAAACATTTTACCCTTAAAGCACCTTTCAAAATTGCTGTAGATGACATGACATTCTCAAATATTTCATTTTTCTGAGAAATTAAGGCTTGATATTATATGTATGTGAATCATCTGCCAAGCTGACAATTCACATGAAATTTCAAACCTTTCTCTGAAAAATAAAAGAAAAAAAAGTAGAATGTTGTCTTTTGCTGTTCTGAATGGCGCTTTTTAAAACACTGTCTTGCTATCTTGAGCAAGACAGCAAGACAAATTCAGAGCAAATTCAGTCAATGACAAATTGATTATATTTTTTCTCATTTTTTTTTTTTCGAGAAAACACTCTTTGACATTTTATGCAAATTGTCTTTGAATGAGTATGAATTCTCAATACCTATTTTCTGGGAAAACAAGAAAAATATTTCAAAATGTCATCTGCTGAAATCATTACCCAGCATGCTGAGCATTAAAAATACCAAAATTAGCATGGCAATGCCTAACCTGTTTTGCTAGCTTTCACAGATCCCATGTGACACATTCAAAATGCAAATGAGTAATTTGGCCTCATCTGAATTGCAGAAATGGTCTCATTTTTTCTTTAAAGAAAATTAACAAAGACCTTTGGTATGCTGAAAGCAAAATGGGCAGACACTATTTAAACCAGAGGACCAATGGTTCTTAACCGCTCACCTGAGTGCTGAGTGTTTCTTGAAATGAATTTGAAGGTCATTATAGAAGACTGTCCCATGGACCGTTAATATGCTTATTGGAAGCCAGGATCATGTTATGGGGCTTTATGCCCCTCCTTAGGATCATGAATCCAGGGTCTATACCATGAGTTTATTTGCTGATTATGTTAAATTCTGTGCTGAGGTCGAAGGTCAAGGAGTGACTATGACCTTTGATACTCATGTAGCTTCATTTAGTCAATTGCAAATACAAAATTAAAGTTCACAGGCAACAATAGTTTCCAAAAAATTAACAATTTCCACTTTTTCCCATACAAAAGCATATGCGACCAAATATGACCTTCATGCAAAGGTCAAGCCAGTCATCATTTGAATAAACTACAATGGGCCCCAAGACCCCAATACTACATACCAAGTTTCAAGGCAATTGGTCCGTTGGTTCCGGAGGAAGGTTTAATAAATGATTTTACCATATACGGGCATATACGGGCATGGCAGCCATATTTGTCATGTGACCAAACTCACATTTATCAATTTTCATTTCCTTGTTCCTAAAAGCATACCTATGAAAATTGGTTACAAATGGCCCAGTGATTTCTGAGAGAAACAAGTTTTAATTTTCATATTTGAATGACCTTGGGCCAAGGTCAAGTATTGACCTTGACCTTGAATACTTATGTAGTTTCATTTACTTATTTAGCTACCTGCATCTACAAATTTTCAGATCACAGGCTGGAATAGTTTCTGAAAAATACACAGTTTTGGCTTTTTCCCATACAAAAGCCTATGCGACCAAAGTTGACCTTGGCCTAAAATAGGTCAAGGTCATCCAGGGGTCATCATTTGAATAAACTATGATTGGCTTGAGTTCCTAATGCTACATACCAAGTTTCATGATAATCAGCCCACTGGTTCCTGAGAAGATTTTTAAAGGGTTTAGACCTTATATGGGCATGACGGCCATACTGGTCAGGTGACCAAACTCATATTAATTAATTTTCATTTTCTTGTTCCTAAATATTTTCATATGAAATTTGGTTACAAATGGCCCAGTAGTTTCTGAGAAAAACAAGTTTTAATTCCATATCTGAATGACCTTGGGTCAAGATCATGGAATGGCTGTGACCTTGAATACTCAAGTAGTTTCATTTACTCATTTAGCTCACTGCATCTACCAATTTTCAGACCACAGGCTGCAATAGTTTCTGAAAAATACAAGGTTTTGACTTTTTCGCATACAAAAGTCTATGCAAACAAATTTGACCTTGGCCTAAAATAGGTCAAAGTCATCGAAGTGTCATCATTTGAATAAACTATGAATGGCTCCAGTCCCCAATGCTACAGACCAAGTTTCATGACAACTGGCTTACTGGTTTGGGAGAAGAAGGTTTTTTAAGGGTTTTTACCTTATATGGGCATGGTGGCCATCTTGGTCAAGTGACCTGGACCCCGCGAAAAAACTTTCGTTCCCCCATCCCATGGATGCTCCACATGAAATTTGACTTCAATCAGCCCAGTGGTTTCAGAGGAGAAGATGTTTGAAAATGTTAACAGACAACAGACTACAGACAATGACAACAGAGGCTAGTCATACTAAAAGCTCACCAGTGAGCCAAAGGCTCAGGTGAGCTAATTATTTAAATGAGCAATATTTTTACTACATTTCTCAGGAAATAAGATTTAGCATACCACATATCATCTCCAAAAGTGAAAACAAGACCTATTGCCAGACAGGATAAATCACCTGAATTCAGGCTTGTCAATCAAATAAAAAAAATATGACCTCTAGGTCATAAGCAGGGGTGTGGATAGTGTTGAATAAAATTTTGGACCAACATCTATAATCATACCAGATACATGTATAAAGTAAAATCCACGCAAGGATTTAGAAATTAAGAGATCTTAAAAACTCTGACGCAAAAACTTTAACAAATTGACGCAAAAACTTTAACAAATTTCTAAGTCTGTGACCTTGACCTCTAGGTCATAAGCAGGGGTGGGGATAAAGCCGAATAAAATTTTGGACCAATATCTATAATCATGCCAAATATAAAGTAAATCCATGCAAGGATTTAGAAATTAAGAGACCTTAAAAACTCTAATGCAAAACTTTAACATAAATTTCAAAGTCTGTGACCTTGACCTCTAGATCATAAGCAGGGGTGGGGATAGTGCTGAATAAAATTTTGGACCAATATTTGTAATCATGCCAAATATAAAGTAAATCCATGCAAGGATTTAGAAATTATGAGACCTTAAAAACATTGACGCAAAACTTTAACATACATTGTATATTTCTAAGTCCATGACCTTGAGGATTTAGAAAATATAAGGTCTTAAAAACTTTGTCGTAAAACTTTATTATTTTTCTTAACGCAAATTTCTAAGTCTGTTACCTTGACCTCTAGGTCATGAGCAGGGGTGTGAGTAGTGCTGAATAAAATTTTAGACCAACATCTATGATCATATGAAATATAAAGTGAATCCATCTGAGGACTTAGAAAATATAATGTCTTAAAAACTTTGGTGTAAAACTTTAACATTTTTGTTAACGCTGACGCCGCCACCAACACACCAACCCAGATGCTGGGAGTAGTGCAATAGCTCTTCTTGTACTTTCATACAGGCAAGCTAAAAAATGAGCTGCAAAATTAGGAAGGGTGTTATTATATCATAATTTATACTAACAGTGAAGATCCAGATTAGCCTGCATAGACATATCAGAGCCTATGTTGTTCATTGATACAGATAGCCATAGTATTGAATGACTTAATGGGAATCAATACACTTTTAAGGGGAGGTAACTCTGTCTAATCTGATTTTGTCCCCTTCTGAAAAGGAGTCTAATCTAAAAAGAAAGAATTTGCTCCTTTCACCAGAATTCACATAGGGTCTCCTTTGGAAAGGGATTGCCAATTTGTTCAAATGGTTCAAATTGAACAAGCTGTTTCAGAGAAGAAGACATTTAAAAATTACACAATTTTATACATGTATATAGCCCAGGGGCAAGGGCAGATAACCCCCAGGGGACAAAATTTTTATTATAACTAAAATGTTTAACTACATGTACTTTCATCACTCAATGTAAGTTTCAGCCATTTGTCTTTAATACATTTTGAGAAAAATGACTTTTCAACATTTTCCCCATACAAATGCATGGGGATGCAAATTTGACCTTGCCATAAGAAGGCCAAAGGTCAAACTAGGGTCATCACTTGAACAAACTTGGTAGACCTTGAGCCCATGATGCTGTTTACCAAGATTCAGCCCCAAAGCTTTCTTGGTTCTGGAGAAGAAGATTTTTTAAGTGTTTTTACTATTTTTGGGCATGGCGGCCAACTTGATAAATGAACCATGACCATTTGAACAAATTTTCAATCCCCCTTTAACGGAAGGCTCCATATGAAGTTTGAAGAAAACTGGCCTAGGGGTTTCAGAGGAGAAGTCATTCAAAAATGTGGATAGACGGCCGACGACGGACGGCAAGTGATCACAATAGCTCATCCTGAGCCTTCGGCTCCGAAGAGCTAAAAAAGGAGGTAAAAAAAGTTGTCTCCCTTCTGAAAAATGGCATAAAATTTACCAAGTTTATTTTGTCTTCTTAAACATACAGCGACAGCCCTGATCACAGTCCTGTCCATGATACCAACAGTTTTTGCTATTCGCTTACAGAATCTTTGGATATCTTAGTATATATTAGCATACTGAGATGGCCCTGTCAGATTAGATCAATGCTTGGATCTGCAGACTGAGAATCTACTCTGTCTCTAAAAGCACAACTACACAAGCACCTCTTTTTGTCTGACATGGCCCATCTGTATTGAGTATAGGAAGTTTGAACTCTTTGCATGCTGGGTAATTTTGCATGTTTTTTTGTCGTCTGTGGATTTTTTTTTAAAATTAACTTTTACAAAAAAAATCTTTCAGGAATACCATCAGTGTCAAACAGTTTGGATCCAGATCAGGCCCGATGTTTTGTCGGGCCTGATCCAGATCCAAACTGTTTGCAAAGGTTATCAGCAGATGACAAAAGACGCCACTAGCTAAAGAGTTAATACTGCTTTCTCTTTAAGTCTGCAACAGTGGCTCCAGATAAGGTTGTTTATTGTTTTTAGTTGTTTGTTTTCAACCAAAAAGCATTGATTTTTTTTATTTCTGCATGAGAACATTTGCTGTGGGTGTTCATTGGAAGTGCCTCGGAGAGGCATTTCCAAAAAAATATACACATAATAATTATGTTTTCATGCAGAAATAAAAAAAAAAAATATCTGGATACTCCTAAAAAGTGGCACTTAAAACGCACTTTAATGAAATTCTGTTCTAAAAGAGCAAGAAAATAAAATCTCAGATTTTAAATAAACTTTTAGCATGCACTATGCTAATTCAGCAGATGATAAATTAATGATATTTTTCATATTTCACCCAGTAAACAAGGTATCAGATTTCATGCAAACTATCTCCACAAAAAGCCAAAAAAGCATTGAAATGTTCAAAATTTTAGGACATTTACCGTGTTCAGTCAAATCATGACAGGAAAGCACAGCAGATCTTGAAAGCCAGTAAAAAGTAGCTTACCATATTTACCCTAAATATTAAGAGACAGATTAGCCAGCACAAACAGTGCAGATCCAGATCAAACTGTTGCAAGGAGAAATTGATCACTAGATACACTGTCTGCTATTCTTGTAACTTCCACTTGCCTGTTCACACTGGCAACTAAAAGTAAACAAGAAAGTTCTAAGTCTGTGACCTTGACCTCAAACTATCTGAATGAGGTAGTCCTCACACAAAGGAAATATAGGCATTCAGGAGCTCTTTAGAAATTTTAACATAAAACTTAAAAAATCTGTCTGTGACTTTGACCACAAGGTCATCTAAGGCTCCATATTCCTCAAAAATAGACATTTTTATCCAAAAAAGGTTTAATATATTGATATATGGTATTAATATGATCATAAAATATGGCTTCTGACAGCCTGTAAAATTTCACTTATTGAACTGAATCAAAAATGACATGATTTTTTTATCATACCTCTGAATTAATGTTGCCCAACATTAATTTAGAGATACGATAAAAATCATGTTATTTTTGATCCAGTTCAAAAACAAGCTACTTACTGAAATTTTACAGGCTGTCAGATGCCACATTTTATGATTGTATTACTACCATATATCAATTTATTAAACCTTTCTTGGATAATAAAATGTCTATTTTTGAGGAATATGGAGCCTTTAATGGGGCTTTGGGGCTGGTACAGAAAAAAAAAAAATTAACCAGTCTCTAGAAAAAAAGAAAAAAAAAAAGTCTAACATCTATCAGAATATTAGTAAATATATTCTATTGTATCCAGTGGATTTTGTCTGCAGGCAATGAAGGCCCTGATCAGACTGTGTGAATGCACAGGCTGATCTTAATTTTGTTTCTCACATTATGTGATATAAGCCCTTCTCCCACAGTTTTGCATGCAAATCAACAAGGACCCTGACTGAAATGCAAAGATGCAAAGACTACAGTCCTTTAGACAGGGATCACTTGGAAAGATGTTTTTTGCTTGGTGTTTTATTCAAAATGTAAAAAAAAAGTTTATTCTGACTAACCGTATCTTATCGGAAACCATTTGTCTTAATTCCGCACTCTTTTCTCAAATATTTACCCTAAAATAAAATGTATGACCAAAATTTGCTCCAGTCTATGCAAATTCTATAGAAAAGTGACTTTTTGGAATTTTTATATTTGAAAATATTTTTTTGCTTTTCTCCACTATATTTAATTATTGATGTGTCACAATAATATTGTGGAAATTTCAGAAATTCTGATCATGAGAAATTTATTATAAATTTATCAGCCATTTTTACAAAGGGGGAATTCCAAATCTGCCCACACATGGATTTCCTTCAAACTTTGTATGTTATTTTTTGTACAAGGCCCAGTAACTATAAAAATAGCCTTGTTTTCTACATCAAAGAATTTTGGGTCTCAGGACACCTGGCTTAAAGGTATATCTGTCTCAAAACCTATCGGTATAAAATCATCTCCAATAATGTCCATTGTTGTAGTGAAGGAACTCCATTAGGAATATTTTACTACCATAAAAAGATTTGTATACATTTCTGTAATAATTACCGGTATATTGAATTTTGAGAATCAAAAACTGATTAAACTTTAGCTGAAAATAAGAAAAACAAGAAATCCATCTTGAAATTTATGTATGTACCTCTTCATGTCAACCTATGATTTTTTGCCTAAAAATATGGCAGTCCAATAAGGGTCTATTTTATTTATAGTGCATACTTACAAGGACGGACATTCTTTACACACAATGTTAGCAGTTTTATTATTTTTAGTAGCCTGAGCAGCCGATCAGGTCATGAGTAGTTCGTGTAAGATGCACAAATAAAGTCCGCCAGTATTTCACAATAGCTGAACCTGGCCAGACAGAGGACAAGTCAATCACAGATCATTTACTGGCTTATTTGTCTCCGCTTACTGAATCAAAACCAGTCGCATGTGAGATAACTCAGATATCGTATGTCAATAATCAGAATTTGCGCAATTGACAAGACCACAATATAAAACCTTTTGATGTTTGTTTCTAACAGTTTTTCGGTGCAATGACCTCTGTGATGACATCAGAATGTCAAGGTTTGATTCTCTGTACTCGACTGAAAGTCTAATGAATATTGAAACGTGTAGTATCACTGTTGAATTTGTGAATATTGTTTGTCATTTATAGGGTACTATTTGTTATACTGTCACTATTTTCAAAGTTCCGGACAGACCTTCCTTTCAATACTAAATTTGTAATTTCTAGCATTTGTATAGCATCAACAGCAGAGCTTTTCATTATTTTAGTTCAATATTCGATAACTTATTCTTCAATTGTTACATCATAATGAAGACAGGCATTCCATGTTTTTGTTTAGCAACAAACTGAATTGGAGCTAAACAATACCCTTTGTTTCCTTGGCCACCACAGTGGATCTGCTGTCAAAACCAAAGAAGTTCAAGTTTGTTACTTTGTGTTGAGGTTTTACAGCCCAGTCAACCCAATGGGGTCATGTCCAGTGTGGTCAGTTTACCTAACCCCACTTTTACCGGGCAGGCTTAGTCCTCTAAGCGGTTAACCAGTAATGTGCACATTCTTTCACCAAAAACTGACAACTGCCCTTCTTGAATCAGCTGAAGGGAGAGAATAACAGTAGAAAATATTTCATGATCGAATCTCCACAAAAGAATGTTGCCGACTCGGCGGGGGTCAAACCAGTAACCAGTCGGACCCGCATCGAATTGAGCCACCGAGGCCGGCAAAGAAGTTCAAGTCATCTATACTATCTTAGATTTCTTTTGTAAAACAGGTTTTCATTCCTCACTTTCAAAGGTGTTCCACAGGGTGCAATTTAACAACTTCTCTGATTTTCCACAGGTTGTAATTACCAGAAAAATGATACTAACCAAGAATTTTATAATGGACGAAAAAAAACAAAAAAAAAAAAAAAACTGGAATGAAAACAATATGTCACTTGAATATAAATCAGTTATTATATGAATTTTCTCATTTTGCTGTAATCTGGGTTGTCATATTTAATGTTCAAAAACAGTATGTTACTGGTTTTCAATTTGAAAGAAATCTTGTGAAAATAATCAAGATATGTATGGCCTTAGTTTTCACATTAAAACTAAAGCAAGTGCCCAGAGGGCCACCAATACCCCCGGCCAATGTCATTTCTTAATTAAAAAATAGAAACAAACTGCAACATACACTTTATTGAGGCATTAATCCATGAAATAGGCTTCAAAATGTCAAAATCACTGAAGCATGAAAATAAGGTCACAATGACCTTGACCTTATTACACTGAAAGCTGATGTGATAAACAAGTCTGATGCCCATCCTACTTTAATAAGAGGTTGTTTGTATAAACAAACTGCAATATACCACTTTATTGGGGGTGTCCTAGATTTTGACCTCTAGCCCCGCCCTGGGGCATGACCCAGAGGTCCATAGATGTAGAATGGAAAAGAACCCTCCCAGGTACCCCTATACCAAATATGAAAAGTTTTTGATCAGTGGCTGCAGAGTTATAAGTAATCAAAAAACTTCGAAGTAAAACTTGGTTATAGAATGGGACCGGCAGACAGATGGATGGATGGACAGACAAATGGACTAACAGAACGTACGAAAACTATATACCCCTTCGGCATACTTCGTATGCTGGGGGTATAACAAGCAAAAGACAAAAACTTCACATAAAACTTTGACGTAAACATTACACTATTTTCTATGACCTTGGGTATGCAGCATCAGCAGAATGATGTCAGCTACTCTGTAATCATCTAGTAGTAACACTAACCACACATCAACATCCTAAAGTGTAAGCTTTCAAAAATATATGCAAAAGACAAAAACTTCACATAAAAATTTGACGTAAACATCACACTATTTTCTAAGTCCATGACCTTGACCTTGGGTCAGCAACATCAGCAGAATGATGTCAGCTATTCTGTAATCATCTAGTAGTAACACTAACCACACATCAACATCCTAAAGTGTAAGCTTTCAAAAATATATGCAAAAGGAAAAAACTTCACGCAAAACTTTGACACAAAATGTTAACATTCGTACGGACGGAAGCACGCACGGACGGACTGACGAATGGACGAAAAGACGAAAACTATATACCCCTCGACATACTTCATATGCTGGGGGTATAATAATAGGTTGACAAGAACTGGAACCTAGTTTAGTTAAAGATCAGATCTGTCAGAAAATAATTACACAGTTGAAATCTGAAGGCAGCTTGAAACTAATTTAAACACAAGAGGCCCACGGGCCATGGGTCGCTCACCTGAGTGACATAGCCACTGCAGATATGCAGATGTTATGCAACATTTTTCCAGTCCTGTCATCGCAGCTAATGAAAAGATCAACCTTCAAGCAGTTCTTAATTTTGAAGAAGAATATTATATATGGCATGACAGTCAATGGAGCATGATCATTTGAATAAACTCTCAATCACATTTCCACAGTAGGATTAATGTGAAATTTGCAGGCAATTGGCTAATTGGTTTCTGAAGAATTATGATTTTATACATGTAAACAGCACAGTAGCAGGGAAATATAATAAACATAAACAAGATGGCAGCCATCTTAGATTTCCAATCAGAATGATTTTAGCTACTGTTGATCTACAAGTCACTTCGATACTTTCAATGAACTTGGCTATCTTGGATTTCCGATCAAACAATTTAAGCTATTTTAGATCTACAAGTCACCCAAATGCTTCCTACCAAGTTTAGATTCAAATGGCCTTTCAGTTCAGGAGAAGAAGCAAAAAATAGATTTTCAGGATGGCTGTCATGGCGACCATCTTGGATTTCTGACAGGGATGATTTTAGCTATTTTTTATCTATAGGTCACCCTGATGCTTCCTACCTAGTTTAAAGTCGATAAGCCTTTTGGTTCAGGAGAAGAAGTGAAAAAAAGATTTTCAAGATGGCCACCATGGCGGCCATCTTGGATTTCCAATCAGCATGATTTTAGCTACTTTTGATCTACAAGTTACCCAGATGCTTCCTAGCAAGTTTGGAGTCAATAGGCCTTTCGGCTCAGGAGAAGAAGAGAAAAATAGATTTTCAAGATGGTGACCATGGCGGCCATCTTGGATTTCCGATTAGAACAATTTTAGCTACTTTTGATCTACAAGTCACCCCGATGCTTCCTACCAAGTTTCAAGTCAATAGGCATTTGGGGTTAGGAGAAGAAGCGAAAAATAGATTTTCAAGATGGCCACCATGGCGGCCATCTTGGATTTATGATCAGCACAATTTTAGCTATTTTTGATGTGATACATGTCACACCTATGCTTCCTAGCAAGTTTGGAGTCAATTGGCCTTTCGGTTCAGGAGAAGAAGCAAAAAATAGATTTTCAAGATGGCTGCCATGGCAGCCATCTTGGATTTCCGATCAGAACAATTTTAGCTATTTTTGATCTACAAGTCACCCCAATGCTTCCTACCATGTTTGGAGTCAATTGGCTTTTGGGTTCAGGAGAAGAAGCAAAAAATAGATTTTCAAGATGGCTGCCATGGCAGCCATCTTGGATTTCCCATAGGCATGATTTTAGCTATTTTTGATCTACAAGTCACCCAAATGCTTCCTAGCAAGTTTGGAGTCAATTAACCTTACGGTTCAGGAAAAGAAGCAAAAAATTGATTTTCAAGATGGCTGCCATGGCGGCCATCTTGGATTACCAATCGGCACGATTTTCGCTATTTTTGATCTACAAGTCACCCCAATGCTTCCTAGCAAGTTTGGAGGCAATTGGCCTTTCGGTTCAGGAGAAGAAGCGAAAAATAGATTTTCAAGATGGCGGCCATCCTGGATTTCCGATCGGCATGTTTTTAGCTATTTTTGATCTACAAGTTTCCCCGATGCTTCCTAGCAAGTTTGGAGTCAATTGGCCTTTCTGTTCAGGGGAAGAAGCGAAAAATAGACTTTCAAGATGGCGGCCCATGGCGGCCATCTTGGATTTCCGATCAGCATGATTTTAGCTATTTTTGATCTACAAGTCACCCCGATGCTTCCTAGCAAGTTTGGAGTCAATTGGCCTTTCGGTTCAGGAGAAGAAGCGAAAAATAGATTTTCAAGATGGCGGCCATCTTGGATTTCTGATCGGCACAATTTTAGCTATTTTTGATCTATAGGTCACCCTGTTGCTTCCTACCAAGTATCGAGTCAACTGGCCCAGGGGTGTAGGAGGAGTAGGCTTTTAAAGCAATTGTTGACGACGCACGACGAACATTGACTGACCACAATAGCTCACCATGGGCACTTCGTGCTCAGGTGAGCTAACAAGAGGACCATGATGGTCCTATATCACTCACCTGAGCAAACAAATTTGCATACTTACTGTTGAAGATTCAGCCAAGTTCACTGCTCTAAGATTTATGTATAAATTTTATAGCCCTGCACCCCCCGCCCCCCCCCCCCCCACCCCCCCCCCCCCCCTCCCCACAACACACAAGGCCATGTTTTTTCTTTTTAACACATCATGACTTGAACAATCTTGGTAGAGGGTCACCAAAGCAACATTCCTGCCAAGTTACATTGAACTCGGTACAACGGTTTCTTAAAAGAAGATTTTTAAAGTTTTTTAAATAGATATATAGGGAAAATAAGCCCCGCCCCCTAGCAGCCATGTTTTTTGACGAATCATGATTACTTGAACAATCTTGGTACAGGGTCACCATGGAAACATTTTTGCCAAGTTATAATGAAATTGGTCCAGTGGTTTCTGACAAGAAGATTTTTTAAGTTTTCTATGAAGATATATAGGGAAAATAAGCCCCACCCCCTGGCAGCCATGTTTTTTGACAAATCCAAATGGTTTGAACAATCTTGGTACAGAATCACCAAAGGAACATTTCTGCAAAATTATATAGCAATTGGTCCAGTTGTTTCTGACAAGAAGATTTTTTAAGTTTTCTATATAGATATATGGGGAAAATAAGATCCTCCCATTGGCGGCCATGTTTTTTGACAAATCCAAATGGCTTGAAGTAGAGGATCATCAAAGGAACATTTCTGCCAAATTATATTGCAATTGGTCCAGTAGTTTCTGACAAGAAGATTTTTGAAGTTTTCTATATAGATATATAGGGAAAATAAGCCCCGCCCCCTGGCGGCCATGTTTTTTGACAAATCCAAATGGCTTGAACAATCTTGGTAGAGGATCACCAAAGGAACATTTCTGCAAAATTATATTGAAATCGGTCTGGTGGTTTCTGATAAGAAGATTTTTTAAGTTTTCTATATAGATATATAGGGAAAATAAGCCCTGCCCCCTGGCGGCCATGTTTTTTTAATGAATCCAAATGGCTTGAACAACCTTGGTAGAGGATCACCAAAGGAACATTTCTGCAAAAGTATATGGAAATCGGTCCAGTGGTTTCTGACAAGAAGATTTTTTAAGTTTTCTATATAGAGATATAGGGAAAATAAGCCCCGCCCCCTGGCGGCCATGTTTTTTGACAAATCCAAATGGCTTGAACAATCTTTAAGTAGAGAATCACCAAAGGAACATTTCTGCAAAATTATATTGAAATCGGTCCAGTGGTTTCTGACAAGAAGATTTTTAAAGTTTTCTATGAAGATATATAGGGAAAATAAGCTCCGCCCACTGGCGGCCATGTTTTTTGACGAATCCAAATGGCTTGAACAATCTTGGTAGAGGATCACCAAAGGAACATACCTGCAAAATTATATTGAAATCGGTCCAGTGGTTTCTCACAAGAAGATTTTTAAAGTTTCTTACATAGATATATAGGGAAAATAAGCCCCGCCCCCTGGCGGCCATGTTTTTTGACAAATCCAAATGGCTTGAACAATCTTGGTAGAGGATCACCAAAGGAACATTTCTGCAAAAGTATACGGAAATCTGTCCAGTGGTTTCTGACAAGAAGATTTTTTAAGTTTTCTATATAGATATATAAGGAAAATAAGCTCCGCCCCCTGGCGGCAATGGTTTTTGACAAATCCAAATGGCTTGAACAATCTTCCTATAGGATCACCAAGGGAACATTTCTGCAAAATTATATTGAAACCGGTCCAGTCGTTTCTGACAAGAAGATTTTTAAAGTTTTCTATATAGATAATATAGGGAAAATAAGCCCCGCCCCCTGGCGGCCATGTTTTTTGACGAATCCAAATGGTTTGAACAATCTTGGTAGAGGGTCACCAAAGGAACAGTTCTGCAAAATTATATGGAAATCGGTCCAGTGGTTTCTGACAAGAAGATTTTTCAAGTTTTTAGTTAAAAAATCTATTTTTAGCTCCTGTGACCTAGATATGCAATGGACCAGAACCATTTGAACAGCTTTGAAAGAGGACCAACCAAGGATCATTCCTGTGAAGTTTGGTCAAATTCCAATCAGTGGTTTAGGAGGAGATGTTGTTTAAAGATTGTGGACGGACGGACAACGACGACAACGACGACGACGACGGACGGTGAGTGATCACAATACCTCACCTTGAGCCTTTGGCTCAGGTGAGCTAATAAAAGCTCCAATATCATAAGTAAATGTGAGCTATTAGCATTTTTGGCAGTGACTAACTGTTCTTATAAGTAAATCTGACATCCGAATTATGAGTTCCTGGTAGCTGTGGAGTGCGTTTTGCAGGGGTACCCGTATGTTCAGATGTGATTTTATACAAAACTGTCTATTTAAGCAAGGGGAATAGATAAAGGGGGATACTGTACCTTATGTACAACAGTCATATCCTAGGCAATAACTGTGCATAACATTATGAGATTCTGTACATGTGAAGGGTCCTATGTGAATTCTCTATAGGCTGGAACACCCCTTTTTCTTAACCCTTGTCCTGCTGAACACGGATATACCCTTGGCAGCAGCCTTTGCAAACAGTGCAGATCCAGATCAGTTGGCTTCTTCAGAAGCTAACTGATCTGGATCTGCACCGTTAGCCATTAAGTATGTGAATTTATAGCAACCATCCCGATCAAGTAATATGATTTGCTGAAAATTAAAAGTGGGTGTGGCATCTTAATTTATTCAGCATGGCAAGGGTTAAACAAATGTATAGACTAACACTTTTGTGGCCTGCCTTGGTGGCTCAGTTGGATGAGCATCCGACTGGCGATCAGGAGGTAGGAGGATCAACCTCACCGGGTTGGCAACATTCTTTTGTGAAGATCGATTGTGAAATATCTTCCACAGTCATTCTCTCCCTTCCCCTGATTCAAGAAGGTCAATTGTCAGTTTCTGGCGAAAGAATGTGCACAATACTGGTTAACCGCTTACAGGACTAAGCCTGCCCAGTAAAAGTGTGGTCAGGTAAACTGACCATGCTCGACATGACCCCATTAGGTTGACTGGGCCATAAAACCTCAACACAAACAAACAAAACTCTTTTGTGCTTTGGTAGTTATAACAAAAAGTTTTGCATTGAGTCATGACAAAAGTTTGCAAATTCACATCTGATTAAAGTACGCACCATGCAAAAATAGCTAACTGAAAAGTTATTTCAAGCAGTACAGTTTTGATAATTACTGCTTGCATGGATCAGGCTTGATTTTCTTCACATCTCATATTATCCCAGAAATTTTGGCAGATAACTACTGTAATAACCCTAAGTATTGGGACTGTAGGCCTTTCCAAACAGTGTAGACCCAGATCAGATGCTGCAGAATGCAGCATCTGATCAGGGTCTACACTGTTTGCCATATATACAGCAGTATTTTAGACACATCAACAGGTAGTAGAATGAACTATTTCAAATTTTATGACAAGTATGGTAAGTAGATAAGGTGTCCCAATACTTAGGGTTATTACAGTATATAAACACATATGCAGAGTAACGTCACTAAAACCCAGGAACAATAAGAAATCATAGCTCTGGATAAGGCATTTTTTTTTTGTTTTTCTTCTAAGAAGTGTTGATATTTTTCTTAACCCTTGTCCTGCTGAATCCAGATATACTCTGCCTTTGCAAACACTGTAGATCTAGATCAGCTGGCTTCAGAAGAAGCCAACTGATCTGGATCTGCACTGTTTGCGCTTTCAGTATGTGAATTTATTTCACGAATCTGGATCAAGAAATCTGATTGGCTGAAAATTAGAAGTGGGATTGGCATCTTATTTTATTCAGCATGACAAGGGATCAGTCTACAAAAACATACGTTATGGGTACTCATTAGAAAAGCCTCATGGAGGTACTTCTAATGAGTACCCACAACGTAAGAATTCTGGAGAAATAAGTAAAATATACGCTTGGATACTCCTCTGAACTAGGGAGAAATCAATGATCCCAATGTCATAAAAAGCTTTACTGTGTCAATTTACAACAAACATTTGATAAGATAAAAGTTGATTAATGTGAGATAAAAGCTGATTAACTAAACAAGAGAATTTCTGAATTTGACAATATACAGAAGAAGGTCAGAAAATCTGCAAGGGAGCTGATACATTGGAAGGAGTTTTTTCCATGGTATTTGAGCACTTGATCATACTTGTCCTAAAATTTGAACAACTGTTTGAATCATGTACAAAGTGCTGGATGAGTGGCAGTGTAGATCCTGATCAGATATCATGTCCTATGGCATCTGATGTGAGTCTGCACTACTTACTCAGGACTTTCTGTTGAAAAGGTATTTTGAAGCTATTAGAAGAATTTTCTTCATACCTTCCACCATACTTGAGACATTTAGTATCACTGACCTCAGGCTCAAAGTAACAGGTCAAACTGAACAATAACAATTGAAATTTAAATGGTTGATTTTTTTTCCTAGCTGGCATTTTGAAGCTACTGGGGGAATTTACTTGTAATGTGTGTGGTGTTCCTACACTTTGGACAGAATTTGTAATCATGATTCCAGTACCCTTGACCTAAAGGTAAAGGTCAAAGGTCTGATTTTCAAAACACACTAAAAGAAGACTTCCTACCTGTAATTTCGGATTTATTTTCAAACTTTGCACAGAGAACTGTTGGAACTTTACTTGGTAGTTGCCTCGGTGGCCTTGACAAAAAATGACACCTTTTCCAGTTTTGCTCCAAAGTTGAGTGTTAAGGATTCTTTACCATTTAGACATTTATCAAACTATGACTTAAGCAGTCTCACACCAGATCCAGACCTCCTTCTGATGAATCAGACCCAAACAGGCAAAACACCAGTAACTGGATGCCTTGTTGTTTAATGCTTAGCATGCTGAACCAAAAATTCAGCAGATAAAATTGTGAAATATTTTTCTTATCTTTCCTAGAAAATAGGCTTTGACATCTCATGCAAACAGCATGAAATGCCAAAGCCTTATTTCAGTGAAAAATAAAAAAAATTAGAATTACAGAATTACCCCAGAGAGTGGTAAACCTCAATACAGTGATTTGACAGCAATCAAACTGAAGGAGTCTCGCTGAGCAAGTCCATGTGAGGAATCTGATCAAAAGTTATAAGTTTGTGGGTTCAACCCCCTCTGGGTCGGCAACATTTTTTCGTGGAGATTGATCATGAAATATTTTCTATGGTCATTATCTCCTTTCGACTGATTCAAGAAGGACAGTTGTCAAAAGAATGTGCACAATACTGGTTAATGCTGGCCTTGGTAGCTCAGTTGGATGCGCCATCCGACTGGAGACCAGGCCGCGGGTTCAACCCCCGCTGAGGTCAGCAACATTCTTTCCTGGAGATTGATCAAGGAATATTTTCTACGGTCATTCTCTCCTTTCTGCTGATTCAAGAAGGGCAGTTGTCAGTTTCTGGTGAAAGAATGTGCACAATACTGGTTAACCGCTTAGAGGACTAAGCCTGCCCAGTAAACGTGTGGTTAGGTAAACTGACCTCGCTCGGCATGACCCCATTGGGTTGACTGGGCCTTAAAACCTCAACACAAACAAACAAAATACTGGTTAACCACTTAGAGGACTAAGCCTGCCCAGTAAAAGTGTGGAGAGGTAAACTGACCACACTCAAAATGACCCCAATCAGTTAACTGGGCAATAAAACCTCAAAACAAATAAAATGGACAAAAATGATTAGCTATGAGAGTACATTTTTTATAAACACTAGATAAACTATTATTCTATCATTTTTTCTCACTTCACTGCTAAATCATATTGTATTTACCCGAAATATTCAGGGCCCAGTTGTTCCAAACATCATTAGCTTAATGGACTTGTTAGTGGTCTAATGTTAAATGTTCTAGTAAGTACAATATCTAATTCACAGTTATTTTTGGTGAAAAAATGTGAGTAGCTTTTGCAAATGCAAAAGCTACTCACATTTTTTCAGCAAAAATATTAGCATATATGCCATATTTAATGATCAAAATTTTAATGATACATTAACTAGCGACATCATTAGTTTCGAACAACTGAGCCCAGATATTTATCCCCTTACCATATGTGTTCGAAAAGCTGAACGAGCCCATTTTACATCCTGCTGATGTGTTTAAAAAATAGAACTTTGCTGAAGTTTATGTCGCATACTAAAATGTGAAAACAAGCACCAGAAGAGTTGTCATCCTTGTGTAGCTCAGTGAAGTACAATAATCAGTGAAGTGAAACTAAAGTAAAGTTTTACAGATTGTAGACTTCATTTAGGATGAAGGCTAAGGTGGACGTAAGTACAGGGATGAATGGATGAAAGAAAAGACTGAAACTTGCATGCATAAGTCACCCATGCTAACGCATGTGCGACAAAAACTGCTGAGTGGTAAAAAGTGTAGATCCCCAAAAGGTGCTGCATGCTACGGCATCTGCCCTGGGTCTGTATCATCTGCTTAAGCCCGTCTTTTTAAATACTAAGGGAAAATCTGGTGCAAAATCAAAGCTCTCATTAGAAACAGAAAGACAATTTTGAAAGGCATTTTGAGAACATTTTCTCATGGAGAAATCAGAAAATATATCTATTAGGAACTCTGGTGATCTGGCACCATGGTTTGCTACTAGTAATTAGGTTTCCCATAAAGATGTCTTTTATTCAGCTGAGAAAAATAAGATTTGCATATAAATCCCATCTTGCAAAAAAAAAAAGTACCCTAGCATACATGGAAAACGTGAAGATCTACATTAGCATGTGCATCCATGCAGTCATACACAGCTATAGATAAGATGCTTTTTTTTTTTTTTTTTTTTTAGCCAAAAAGGATTGACATTTTTCTTATTTCTCCACAAAAGCATGCATTGTGGGTACTCAACAGTAGTGCCTTACTAAGGCGCTTCTTATGAGTATCACAATGTACGTTTTTGTGGAGAAATAATACATATTCGCACAATTACCCTTAGCTACTGCAATGTATGCTGTCTCATCAAGACCTTCCTTCTTTTTCATCGAAAAGAATTGATATTTTTTTTATTTCTCCAAGAAAACATATGTTGCAGGTACTCATTAGAAGCTCCTCACTGAGGAGCTGAATACCCACAACATATGTTTTTGTAGCGAAATAAAAAAGAAAAACAAGAGGCCCACTGGCCATGGTTCGCTCACCTGAGTGACAGAGCCACTGCAGACATGCAGATGTTATGCAACATTTTTCCAATCCTATCATTGCCACTAATGAAAATATCATCATTTGAGCAGTTCTTAGTTTTGAAGAAGATTATATGGGCCTGACAGTCAATGGAGCATGATCATTTGAATAAACTATCAATCACATTTCAACAGAAGGACCAATGTGAAATTTGGTGGAAACTGGCTAAGTCAGGTTTCTGAAGAATCATGATTTTATACATGTAAACAGCACAATAGCAGGGAAATATTATAAATATAAACCAGATGATGGCCATCCTAGATTTCTAATCAGAACAATTTTAACTACTGTTGATCTACAAGTCACTTCGATACTTTCAATATAAATGTATATGGCCCATACAAATGGGGAAGCAAATTTGATGTAGGAGGTAAAAAGGTCAAATGTCAACATAGAAACATCATTTTAGCAATTTTGGTAGATCTCCTGTCCCCCATAATTTGTGCAAAAATTAGGATCCAGGGCTTATTTGGTTATGGAGAAGAAGATTTTTAAAGATTTTTACCATATATGGGCATGGCAGCCATTTTGATCAATAGACCATACCCATTTTAATATACTCTTTCATTCTCCTGCCCACAGAGGCTCCACATGAAATTTGAGCAACACTGGCCCAGAGGCTTCAGAGGAAAAGCCATTTGAAATTATCAACATTGTTTCCATACAAATGTATGGGGCCCAAACAAATGCAGACAGAAGCAAACTTGACCTCGCCATAAAAAGGTTAAATGTTAAAGTATAACAATTATTTTAGCAACTTTGGTAGACCGCCTGTTCCAGATGATATATGCAAAGATTCAGCCACAAGCCATCCTCGGTTTTGGAGAATAGGATTTTTAAATGTTTTTTTCCCATACAAATGCATAAGGAAGCAAACTTGACCTTGCCGTAAAAAGGTCAAATGTCAATGTATATGTATGACCATTATTTTAGTAACTTTGGTAGACCCCCTGTCCCCGATGATTTATGCAAAGATTCAGCCCTAAAGCATCCTCGGTTCTAGAGAAAAAGATTTTTAAAGGTTTTTACCATATATGGGCATGGCGGCCACCTTGGTCAATGAACCGTGACCATTTTAGCAATCTTTTGTTCCCCCTACCTAAGGAGGCTCCATGTGAAATCTGAGCAAATTTGGCTCAGAGGCTCCTTAGGAGAAGTTGTTTGAAATTCTGAACATTTTTCCCATACAAATGCATAAGGAAGCAAAATTGACCTTACCGTAAAAAGGTCAAATGTCAATGTACTATCATTATTTTAGCACTTTTGGTAGCCCTCCTGTTCTCGATGATATATGCAAAGATTCAGCCATAAGGCATGCTCGGTTTTGGAGAAGAAGATTTTTTTAAAGGTTTTTCCAATACAAATGCATAGGGAAGCAAACTTGACCTTGCCGTAAAAAGGTCAAAGGTCAACGTACGATAATTCTTTTAGCAATTTTGGTAGACCTCCCATCCTCGATGATTCCTGCAAAGGTTTAGCCCCAAGGCATTCTCGGTTCTGGAGAAGAAGATTTTTAAAGGTTTTTACCATATATGGGCATGGCGGCCATCTTGGTCATCAGACCGCAACCATTTTAGCAATTTTTCGTTCCCCCACCCTAAGGAGGCTCCATATGAAATTTGAGCAAAATTGGCTTAGCAGCTCAGAGGAGAAGTCATTTGAAAATGCTAACGGAAGGACGCACGGACGGACAGACGACGGACGAAAAGTGATCACAATAGCTCATCCTGAGCAGAGCTCAGGTAAGCTAAAAATATCATGATATCTGTTTTCATGTTAACCCTTCTCATGCTAAACATAACATGCCCTGTCTTAGCAAACAGTGTAGATCCAGATCAGTTGATCTGGATTTGCACTGTTTGCCATTAAGTATGTGAATATGTATCAACAAACTGGATCAAGTAATCTGATTGGCTGAACACTGGAAGTAGGTGTAGCATCTTAATTTTATTCAGCATGACAAGGGTTAAAAAAAAATCTGGATACCCTCTTTTTCCTAAAGATATGATTTCATCTCCCTGTAGGTGACCGATGAAGGTGCTAACTTGACTGCAGGAATGTCCAGGCTCTAATAAATGTTCAGGCTGATCTGACAAATGTTCAGGCTGATCTGTATTTTTTCACTAAGGCACCTTGATGTGTGACACGGATTAAAAATATTCTTCTGCAGTCTCAATGACTAGACAAATTAACAACAAGAATTGATTTAAATAATTCTTAACAGCAAGGGAATGGATGCTTTTGAATAATGCTGTCTGTCCACAAATAATCACTTTATCGCCTTGCAAGTATGAACATTGCATGCTAAATTTAAGCCTTTCACACACCCCACCCCTCCATTTCTGACATGGACTCTTCCATCTCCGAATTTGGACATATCCATTGTTGCAAACTGGGATTTCAGTTAAAAGTCAACAACAGAATGGCAACAGTGTAGATCCTGATAAGAAGGCTCATCTGAATCTGCATTATTCCCAAAGGTGTCTGTATTTCTCTGTAGGAATGAAAGGGTTAATTAACCCTTGTCAAGCTGAATAAATTAAGATGCCACACCCACTTCTAATTGTCAGCCAGTCAGATTGTTTGATCCAGATTGTTGATACAAATTATTCACATTGATACAAATTATTCACATACTTAATGACAAACAGTGTAGAGCCAGATCAGTTGGCTTCTTCAGAAGCCAACTGATCTGGATCTATACTGTTTGCAAAGGCAGAATATATCTGGGTTCAGCAGGACTAGGGTTAAGAAAAGCAGTAGATGCCATTTTTTCCCCATTTCTTTTTTCCAAGACTAGACTTGGCATTTCATTTTTGTCATGAGACAAACATGCCAGAGCAATAAGTGTATATACGGATGAATTGGTGCTGATTGGTCAGGGTCATATTGTTTTGAAGTTTAACAGCCCTGACAACAGTATTTCAGACATGTTGAGACATGTCCCAAAGAGTTGAAGAAAGAAAAGAAGAATGAGACAGATAAGAAAAAGGCATCAACCCTTGAGCTAGCTTCCTGCCAAAAGGCAATGATGAAGCTAGCCCTACCAAACTTCTGGTCAGAATCTCCACTTTTACCATTCAGGCCACTCTTTTTAGACATGCCATTAAGTAGCAAAAAAGACTTGTTTAAGTTTTAGGATAGTAAAGTTAAGTTGTCTGAATATTAGAGTATTATATAGGAAGAAGAAATATGAACTTTCCCCACGCCTTTTTGGTACTTCTACTTTTTTTTTTTTTTGCAAAATTCATTAGATAACATAGTCTGATGTCTAAAATAATTCAGCAGACAACAAACTGGCAATATTTTTCTTATTTTCCCATAAAATAGGCTTAGACATGTCATACAAATTGTCTGCTAAGCAGACATTGCATGAAATGTCAAAACCTATTTTCTGAAAAAAAATAAATAAATAAATAAATAAAAATATCAGCTGCTGAAATTTTTACCTAGCACGCTATAGATTAAGTAAATTTTATTGTGAAAATATAATGTAAAAATATGATTATACCACTAAACTTTTACTGCAGCAGACAACATTTTTTTTTATCTTTTTTTCCCTATTTGTCAGAGAAAACAAGTCTTGAAATTTCATGTGAATCATCTGCTTGGCAGATGATTCACATGAAATGTCAAACTTGTTTTCTCTGAAAAAAAAAAAAAAAAAAAAAAAATTTAGAATGTTGTCTGCTACAAATTTTGCTGGGTGCTTTAAAGGTTAACTCCTTGCCATACCTATCTGCAAATGAATGTCTACAAAACTACCTGTTGATGTGTCTACAAATTGCTGGATGAGTGGCAATTAGACCTTTAAAATTTTTTGCACATCGACAATTAGTGACATTAATTTAATTACTGTTAAACTATCAATGCTTTGAACAACTGGGACACTAAAAAAATAATGACACATTAGTTCAAGATCTAACTTTGGTAGGTAACCAGATTTGTAAAGGGAGGCAATTGCAAATTTGATTACTTGCGCTCCTAACACTGGTAAATCAAGGTAATTATCTCAATTTTCTGTGACTAAATTCATTCATATTTATGGCAATTGACAAGTAGTAGGACAAACACACCATTTCTGTCTGGTATCATGAATCATCATCAGTGCCAAAGCTAATTTAATCTGACAATATTTTAATGTCTTGGCAATTTCTGTCAGACTGTATATCTCTCTTGCATGCTCTTTGTTATATTCTGGAAAAATGAGTATAGATTCCTATTTTCTGAAGCATAATGGACCATAGAGTTTACACGGTCATTTGTTAATCTTTTACATAATTAAATTCAACTTTTCTCCTTAGATGTGTATTGATTCTGGCTAGAATTCTTGGAGGATAAATTTGATCCAATAAATTGAGCGACTTTCTTCAAGCTCTACCATACCAGTCCTAAATATTCAGGTACATTAACTCTTTACCAAATTATCCTAAACTTTGAACAATTCCATTTGACTAGCTGGTGATATGGCTAAAATGTGCTGGCTGAATGGCTAATAGTTTAGGAGCAGTCCAGTCTCCATCAGTACAGTTTGCAGCAGCATGTGTATCTGAATATTTTGGGTAAGTATGATATTGTTTCTAAAGCTTAACACTTTGCAATCTGGGTAAAAATTTCAGCAGCCAACATTTTTAAATATTTTTTCCAGAAAATAGGCTCTAGCATTTCATGCAAATTGTCTCCAAGGAGACAATTTGCATGAAATTTCAAAGCCTATTTTCTGGGAAAAATAAGAAAAATATTATCTATTTGTCGTCTGTCTCCTGAATATGTCCATACAGTGAGTGGTAAAGGATCTGAAATAGACTGATACCAATATCAGAAATCTATTTAGCAAGGATTTATCAGGTTGGGGAAATTTAACTTAAATCTAGTATACCTCAATCAAGCTATGTGCACATTTGCTTAGGCCTAAAAATACATATATGTACTTTTTTTTCCAACACTTTCTTTTTAGCAATTCCTTAGCAAGGATTTATCAAGTTGAGGAAAGCATAAATCTAGTATACCTCAATCAAGCTATGTGCACATTTGCTTAGGCCTAAAAATACATATATGTACTTTTTTTTCCAACACTTTCTTTTTAGCAATTCCTTAGCAAGGATTTATCAAGTTGAGGAAAGCATAAATCTAGAATACCTCATTCAAGCTATGCACATTAACTGAGGTCTAAAAACATACATGTACTTTTAGCATGGATTTATCAGGTTGGGGAAAAATAAATCTAGTATACCTCATTCAAGCTATGCATATTTGCTAAGGCCTAAAAATACATACATGTACTTTTTTCTTAATATTTTTTTTAGCAATTCCTTTGTGAGGATTTATCAAGTTGGGGAAAAACATATAGTATACCTCATTCAAGCTATGCACATTAACTGAGGTCTAAAAACACGTGTGTACTTTTTTTCAATACTTTCTTTTCAGCAATTCCTTACCAATTTCCTTGCTGAGGCCTAAAATTACATACATGTACTTTTTTTCAACACTTTCTTTTTGCAATTCCTTAGCAACGACCTATCAGGTTTAGAAGGAGCATAAACCTAGTAATATACTAGCCAAAAGTTCTAAACGGCCACTTGCAATTTGTCAATTTTCTTCAAAACCAAAATAAATCTTACAGTTCTATCTACATCCCCAAATAGGCAGATATGTCAGTCAACTGAGACATCAAACAATTTGAAAAATCTCTGAATTTTACAGCCGGGATGCATCATTAACACAGGTACCCCCATTTTTAAAATTCACTAAAAATTCAGCATTTTGTCACAATTTGTCAAAGATCACTTTCTGAAATATCCAATTTTCACAAGCAAAACCACTTCATTACTAAAGCATATGACTGAAGAAACAAATTTACACAGAAATGAATACAATTCCTGCATAACAGTGGTCGCTATGGGTCAAAATCTAAAAACTTACCCCACCACACAATGCAAATTTTTGTTAAGTTTTGTATCAACAATCTGGATGAAGTCATCTGATTAGCTGAAAATTAGAAGTTGGCATGGCATCTAAATTTATTCAGTATGGCAAGGGTTAATCAGGTCTGGGAGGAGTATGAATCTAGTAATATACCACTATCAAGCTATACACATTAACTAAGGTCTAAAAGTATACATGTACATTTTTTTCAAACTTTCTTTTCGTAATTTCTTGGCAAGGATTTACCAGGTTTGGGTGAAGCATAAATCTAGAAATATACCTCTTATCAAGCTAATATTCCAAATGGTTCAAGAGACAGAAGCACAAACAATAAATATTTTTAAATAAATAAATATTTTACAGCCCAGTCAACCCAATGGGGTCATGTCAAGCGCGGACAGTTTACCAAACCACACTTTTACCGGACAGGCTTAGTCCTCTAAGCGGTTAACCAGTATTGTGCACATTCTTTCGCAAGAAACTGACAACTGCCCTTCTTGAATCAGCGGAAGGGAGAGAATGACTGTACAAAATATTTCATGATTAAATCTCCACGAAAGAATGTTGCTGGCCTGTCGGGGGTCAAACCCACAACCTCCCGATCACCAGTTGGACGGGTATCCAACTGAGCCACCAAATAATAAAAATAGAAAAGGAGTTAATTGATCAGTACAGACAAGATTGGGGTATCCAGATAGTAGTATCTGGACAGCCCAGCAGATAGAACATCAGAAGGGTAATCTGAGGGTTTCGAGTTCAAGCTCCAGTACCGCTGTACATTTTTCTCACTGTATAACATCTCCACAAAAACATATTGTGGGTACTCATTAGAGACATCTTGCCAAGGTGTTTCTAATGGGTACCCACAACATATATTTACATGGAGACATAAATGATGAAAAATGATGTTACTACTGAACTGCAACAAGGTATCCGTGGCCTAAAAACTCCATTTCTGTTCAGACCTGACTGACTCACCTGAGGCGTACAAGCTATCAACAACATCTAAGCTTTCATCGATTTAAAGCTAAAAAATGTTTACCTTTTGTTTAACCTGTGCTTTTTGGAAAGATTCTAAATTCTTGAAGTTGAAGGCTAGTCTAACATCTTCTACTGAAGAGAACTCTTCATCAGTATGATCAGATGCCTTGTACTTTGACTTTCTCTTGAACAATGGACTATGATGTTTACACTTCCCCTTCAATGCCTCTTCCTTTATTTTCTTGGTTGGTGAGTCCTGCTTATGCAATCTATGAACAGGAGAAGAAGGCAATGAAGCACTGTGGGTGATGTCAAACTTATCAAAGTTTCTAGTTAATGATGATTTTCTATTGCAAACATTGAGCAGATGTATTCCATTTTCAATGGACCCATTGGCAAGAAGAAAATTTTCTTTATCACTCAAAGTCTGCTCAGTGAGGTTTTCTGTTGAACTGACAGCTGTTCCATCATCCAGTGTGTCACAGGAATCCAAAGAATTCTGATTGGATAATTTCCAGTGTGACCTGAGGTCATATGATGTCACTACAGGGTCACATGACTTAACTTTGTCTGCTGATTCTACTTCCAGACTTTCAAAATCTTGAGAACTTTCCAGGTAAAGTCTTGGAGTTTCAGCAGTAGGGGTGAGCACTTGGCTACTATCACAAATACTATTGCTTTCATACACTGTGTCCTTATTAACACTAATATCATCTTCATCCACATACTTGATCCCATGGCAAGCTGGATCAGCCCAGCGTGGAATGTCATCCTGAACATCTGAGCGAATATATGTGTCTACAAAACTTGGCACAGACTTTTGAGCACCATGAAAATTTGAACTTAAATCACTATCTTTCCCATCTGATTTAACATCTTCAGCATGCACATCACCATTTAGTGTAATTTCTGAGCTACTCTCTTCTTGACTAGTCAAAACTTTTGATGACTGAACACTAGGAAATGCATTACCAGAAAGAGCACTATTTATCCTGTTAGAATTGGCAGTCAAACTCAAAATCCCTGAGTCATTTACTGAGGTTTCATTTAGAGAAAATGGCTGCTGTAAAGGAACTTTCGGTCTGGCTCCATCCCTCATGTAAGAGTCTATCACAAGAGAATCACCAACGTTAAAGGCATGATTATTCTGCGGATGAGTTTCTGAAGCTGGGGACAACTTTGTGGTCATCAACACAGGTTTCTGTCTTTCAGAATAGCATCCAACTGAGCTGTTTACTGAGTCATGATCAGACATGTTGTCCACATGATTTGATAACTCAATCTGATTGGTTAATACATCCACACTGATGATTTCTGTTTCCTGGTTGGTCAGTTCAAGATGGTTATTTCTTGGAATGTGTTGATTGGACAGTTGTTCATTATGAACCCCAGACAATAGGCCATCAAGCATTGCTGGAAATAAATAAGACTCCTTAAAGTTTCAACTGATGACATATATTAAGCTTACTATTGCTGTTATAAGTAAGTTAACCCTTAAAGTGCAAAGCAAAATTATAGTAAGTAAACAACATATTTTTTTTTTTTTTTTTTTTTTTCAGAGAATCATATTTTTCAGAGAAAATAAGACTTGGTGTTAGTGCTGTGTGAGTCATAAAACATCTCCCCATACTTCTCTACAGAGTATTTTATATAAACCCACTCTAGGATTTTTTTAAAATTTATATGAGGGTCACTGATGAAACCTTTTGTTGGCCAAAAGTAGCTAGTCTGGCTCAACAAACTTGACACTTCAGCTGTTTTTTTGTTTTTTGTTGTTTTTTTTTTTTTTGTAGTTTTGTGCCTGTTTTCATTGCTTTTAAGGGTCATTCCTTTTAGAATCTACTGATATTTCATGTGAACTGTCCACAAGGCAGATAATTTACATGAACTATTTAGCCTTATTTTCTCTGAAAAGTAATAAAAACGTATTTGAAATGTTATCTGCTACAAGTTGAGAACTGACACCTTATGGATTAATATAAGCTAAATAGCATCCAGAAATGATGCATAAATGCAATACTGTATTTACCCTAAATATTCAGACAGACATGCACAAATAAAACAGACCCAGATCAAACTGCTCCTTCACAGCAGTTTAATCTTGGTCAGAACTGTTGGTCATTCAGCCAGCACATTTCAAACATATTTAGAGGTGGTCAAATGGACGTATTCAAATTTTAGGACAACTTCAGTAAGGGATGACTGTGCCAAAATATTTAAGGAAATCATCTGACTAAAGAAGATGTTGGCAAGCAGTGAAAATACATGTAAATGCTTTTTTGATGATAACTGGCAATGAAAAGCCTGTTTCATCTGGACAATTTCGCTAAACAAAGCACTGTATTGATCAAACATGCACATGAAATTGTATATCAGCTCTTGAGAAATTATACATAATAAATGCAATGAATCAAAGTACTGACAGCACTAGTGGGTCGATTGTCTCTGCGTGTAGGCTGGGAAAATGATCCTGAGCGGGCACTTAAGACCATTTCATTCAACCCTTAACTTCCTGTAATTTGACCCTTAAAGTGCCAGGCAAAATTTGTACCAGATGACATTCTATTTTTTTTCTTTTTATTTTTCAGAGAAAACAAGTCTTGACGTTTCATGTGAATCGTCTGCTTGGCAGACGATTCACATGAAATGTCAAGACTTGTTTTCTCTGAAAAAAAAAAAATAGAAAAAAAAATTGTCGTCTGCTGCAGTTGTGATTGGCGCTTTAAGGGTTAAGCAAACAGTGCAGACCCTGATCAGATGACACATTCTGTGGCATCTGATCTGGGTCTGCACTGTTTGCCAATGTTCCAGTCCAGGTTTTACAGATAACCCTCTTTACACTGCACTCTGACATCACAGCGACAAGAATAGCACGGCTATAAACAACCATTACATGGATATCGTACAAACACACAGTTTGATTTCATTGGTCAATGATAATCATGTGGACAACTACCTTAAAGAAATTTTGGCATTTGTATACTATGGCTCCATTATAAACATTCGACCCAAGAATGTAAATGTTAAGATCATGAATGTGTATGAGCTGCTCCATGAAATAGTGTCTTCAGGCCATATGCAGACAGCAAAGACCCAGACCAGCTTGTGTATCAATGCAGACTGATCAGGGACTTTGCTGTATGTAGTAATATAATCTGGGAGTTTGGAAAGCATCCCCTTACCAGAGCATTACAGCATTTGTCAATTCCATTTATCACACTTATTATGGTGGTGTCTCAACTAACAAGCTGCCATATTAGTAGAACTTTTGATCACGACTGACAGTCACATGACAGATATCATCTGACAAACCGGTGTATGATGTAGACATTAAAAAAGAAAAAAAAAAACAAACAAACTAGAAATGTGTCCAAAGGACACACATGCCCCCGCCTTGGGTACCACCATAAAACATAAGACATATTAAGTCCTCATACAAAATTTCAAGTTGCTAAAATAATAGGAAATCTACCTCTTACAAAATTCCCAACTTTGCTAAAATTAGCTTAAGTCAGGTCAGTTGACCATGACGTATGGGTTGTTGTGACCTGATTCTTGTATATTCCTGTTGTACTCCTAGACATAAATCCTCATACCCAATTTCAAGTTGTTACAATAATAGGAACCCTGAAATCTACCTCTTACAAAAATTTTAACCTTGCAAAATTAGCCTGTCCGAAGTTTGTGACCCGATTCTTGTATATTCCTGTTGTACTCACAGACATTAATCCTCATACGCAATTTCCAATTGCTACAACGATAGGAACCCTGAAATCTACCTCTTACAAAAATCTTAAGTGTCATTTAAAGAGATGAATGACAGATGACAGACAAGGTGAAATAAAAATTGCAAAATTAGCCTGACCGCAGTCAGTCGACTGACTTATGGGTCTTTATGACCTGATTCTTGTATAATCCTGTTGTACTCATAACATAAATCTTCATACCCAATTGTGTGCTCAGGCCTATCTGTCCCAATATTTAGGGTTATTACAGTAGTCTATGCATTGTATAGCCCCATTCTCCTGTAAATATAAAGTAAAAGTCGGGGCATATGGGGGTGTATATTATAAGGCGGATTTTCACATTTTTTTTCTGTTTTTAAAGCTCTATTCATGTTGTTACAATAATAGGAACCCTGGAATCTACCTCTTACAAAAATCTGAACCTTGCAAAATTAGCCTGTCTGAAGTCAGTGGACTGTGACATATTGGTCTTTGTAACCTGATTCTTATATATTTCTGTTGTACTCATAGACATTGATCCTCATACCAAATTTCAAGTTGCTACAATGATAGGAACCCTGAAATCTACATCTTACAAAAAACTTAAACTGAGTCTAACAGGATCACATACCTACATACATACATACAGACTTATGGAATAACGTATGCAGGTAAGCACAATCTGAACACTATATACCCCCGGCATCATGCCAATTGCAGGCGCATAAAAAATGGAAACATCTCCAGAGCAAAATGTGGGCACTGCAGAAAAGATTTGAATTACTTGCACTGATTCATCTTGCATTTGTGTATATTTATCACTGAGGTTTAGATGGAATCTGTCTGGTCAGCACAAGACCCTGTTTAACCTGATAGAGACTGACATAAGATGGTCCTATATCACTCACCTGAGCATCTAGGATACTGGTATGTAGCCCAGGAGCAAAGGCAGAGAGCATCAAGAACAGGGAAGCAAATTCAATCTTGCCATAAAAAAAGGTCAAAGATCAACCTAGGATTACCACTATAACCATATTGGTAGATCTTCCATCCACTATGTTCTATAGACTCAGCCCCAAAGCTTTCTTGGTTCTGAAGAAGATTTTTAACTGCTTTTACCATGTATGGGCATGGTGGCCATCTTGGTCAAGTCAAAGTGACCATTTGAACAAATTTTATTTCCCAAACCTAAGGAGGCGCCATATGAGATTTGTTTCAGAGAAGTTGTTGTTTAAAGAGGTGAATGAAAGATGACAGACAAAGTGAAATAAAAATAGAAAAATCAAACAACAAATTCTCCGAATGGCTATGTCTCGACTGGCTGGTGGTGTTCAAGAAATGGAGCTAAATGCACAGACTAAACATTGTTCAGCCAAGAATTAAAAGTAGGTCAAGGTCAGTAATGGTCGATGGCAGTGGGCAGGGTGCATCATGGGAGATATGTGTATGAAGTTTCATTGTTAAAGCAGTCGCGACAAAAATGGTATCTGATTGCGATTTTGGAGAATAATGTCACTAGTCAACCTTGTATACAGACAAACTTAGGTTTGTGTTCAAGCACATTCCCTCCTCTGTCTGGGAACCTAGATCTAAGGAAAGAGTCTCTTTCTGAAGATCCCAACATATACTCAAGTATGCCTATTCCCTAAGTGTGTAAATATACAGTCAATTCTCTCGTTATCCAAGTCCAAGGGACTCTTTGAAATACTTTGAGATATCCGTACCCCGACATATCAGATTTGCAGAATTGTGGAAAAAATAAATCTAACAACCCCATTTCACAAACAAATATGTAATTTTACTCATGAAGTTAGAAATATATTGAAAATATGTGGAAAAGAGGAGAAATTATTCCTTCCTTAGGAGCAATTTCTCCTCTTTTCCACAATATTTTGTTACCTGTTGCTAGATTTCCATCCACACAGACAGATTTTCACTTCGAGATGAACGGTATTCGAGATAAGCGAAGCCAAAATAACGAGAGTCAACTGTATCAACAGCAGAAAAAGAGTCAAGGGTGTCTGAATATTTTGGGTAAATATGGAAATCTGGTGCAAGTCTGTTAGGTGACAGATGAAGCTGATCAAATTGTATGCAGTGATTGAATCTGACTAGTTAACTGCATACACTGATACCTTATGTACTACTTTTCTGCACTTGAAAATCAGTGATGGAAGATTTCTTATTGATGGTAAAATGGGTTGAATTAAATGTCAGTAAAAACCAAATTGGATTTGTCTGTGTGAATAATTTCAACGACTTTAAGTAACCATACAACTGGTCTTTATGTTAGAGCTATGTCCTGAGAAAAAAGGTACTTTGGGTATTAACCCTTTATTTAACACTTAACATGCTAGGAAAAAAAAAATCATCAGACGACATTTTGAAATATTTTTTCTTATTTTTCCAAGAAAACATGATTTGATTTTTCATGCAAATTGTCTCCTCAGGAGACAATTTGCATAAAATATCAAATCCTGTTTTCGGGGAAAATTAAGAAAAATATCGCCAATTTGTCGTCTGCTGAATTAGCTTAGAGAGTGGTAAAGGTTAATATTTATGTAATATCCTAAGTATTGGGACAGACAGGCCTGAGCAAACAGTGTTGACCCTGATCAGCTGTTGCATAATGCAGCATCTGATCAGGGTCAACACTGTTTGCCACTCATCCTGCAATTTTTAGACACATCGACAAGTAGTCAAATGGAGTTGTACAAATTTTAGGACAAGTATGGCAAGGGGTTAAAGTGTTCTAATATTTAGAGAAGATAAGGTACATAATGCATATGTGTATAAATAATGCATCTTTTGTTTGTGTTGAGGTTTTACGGCCCAGTCAACCCAATGGGGTCATGTCGAGCGCGGTCAGTTTACCTAACCACACGTTTACTGGGCAGGCTTAGTCCTCTAAGCGGTTAACCAGTATTGTGCACATTCTTTCGCCAGAAAAAATAATGCATCTATATAATCCAGAACCACTCAATATTGTGGAATCTACCAACAAAAAGCAAAGGCTAGTATTTTAGCCCTTGTCATGCTGAATAAATTAAGATGTCAAACCCACTTCTAATTTTCAGCAATCAGATTACTTAATCCAGACTGTTGATACAAATTCACATACTAAATGATACAAATTCACATACTAAATGATAAACATTGCAGATCCAGATGAGTTGGCTTCTTCAAAAGCCAACTGATCTGGATCTACACTGTTTGCAAAAGGCAGAGTATTTCCGGGTTCAGCAGGACAAGGGTTAGAAAACTGTGTATTTCGGCATGTGGAAGAAAGCAATAAAAGCAAGCTGTTCAAGTTGCAAGGCAAGCTGAAACCTTATTAAAAGAACTGTCCGTCAGAAAGAAGAGCAAGCTGACATTACATGAACTAATGTACTGACCCCTCATCTCCTTACCATAGTCCTGCAGGATTTGTGGCAAACAGTGTAGACCCTGATCAGATGCCACATTCTGCAGTAGCTGATCTGGGTCTACACTGTGTGCTCAGGCCTATCTGTCCCAATATTTAGGGTTATTACAGTAGTCTATACATTGTATAGCCCCATTCTCCTGTAAATATAAAGTAAAAGTCGGGACATATGGGAGTGTATATTATTAGGCGGATTTTCACATTTTTTTCTGTTTTTAAAGCTCTATTCATGTTGTTATTTCTTACAGCATTTTACATTGTATTAAATTGTCTTTGTGGGTGTAACAGCCAAATTAAAGTCATTTTCCTCATTTTATATACTAAAAATAACATAGCACAGAGGAAGATATTTTGCCTAGCTTGTTTGTTGGAGTTCTTGTTAAATGACATGTCAACCCTTGTGGGCCATTTGTGCTGTCTCTCAGGGAGGGAGAAAAGGGAAATATGAGATAGTAGAGAAAAGAGAGAAAAGAGGCAAATGACAGAACAAGAGATCTATGGGCCACACTTTGCTCACCAGAGTAAAATGGCTATTAATTGCTTATCTGCAGATGCCATGCAACATTCTACTATTGCCACAACAGCTATGACACAAATTTGACAGTGCCGTAAAAAAGGCAAAGATCATCCTAGTATCATGATTTGAACAACTTGGAAGATCTTGAGTCGAAGATGCTGTATACCAAGCTTCAGCCTCAAAGCTTTCTTGGTTCTGGAGAAGATTTTTAAGCATTTTTACCATATATAGGCATGGTAGCCATCTTGTTCAATGGTGCAGAAACCATTTGAATAAAGTTTCAACATCCCTTGGTATATAGCCTCTGGACATACATCTGCCCCCCCCCCCCCCCCCGCCCCCCTCCCCCCCAACCCCCCAACCCCTGAGTAAGAAAATTCAGAAGGTAAGAAAAATCTGATAGTAGTAACTAAATAGTTTTACTATTTTAATCAAACATTATGTAAGTTTCAGCCATTAGTCTTTGATACAATTTGAGAAAATGATTTTTCTTTATTTTCCCTATACAAGCTGAGACAGAAGAAATACTAACATGTCTCATTTCACATCCTGCTGCAAGTGCAGCAGGCCCTTACTACTTACCACATATACATTTTGTGTAGTGGCTTTGAATTCACAGTTTTCTGTTTTCAAAAAACGGTTTTTGGGAAGCCCCTGTATGGGCAGAAGGAGTGGGGCAGGGATTGGGTATCAGTGTGAGGCCAGGTCTGGACCCCTGCATATTTGATTGCTGACCATCCCATTGCAGTATTTCTGGTGCAGTACCTCTGGTTTTTGTTCAATCTCTGTTTAATTTGTTTGTTCCGTTTTTTGTTTGTTTTTTTTTTGTTGTTTTTTTTGGGTGGGGGGGGGGGGGAGTTGTGGAGTGTTTTTTTGTTGTCGTTTTACACAATTAACTCTTTGCATGCTGGGTAATTTTGAATGCTTAAATTTTTGTCTTCTGAATAACATCTTTCAGGAATACCATCAAAGCGTCAACCAGTTTGGATCCAGATCAGGCCTGATGTTTTGTTGGGCCTGATCTGGGTCCAAATGTTTGCAAAGGATATCAGCAGATGAAAAAAGTTGCCACTAGTGGGAAAATCCTTACTGAGCACCTTGGAAGAACTAAGTTCCAAGATTGTGGCCTTTCTAAATGGGTCTCTCCATATATATATATATATATATATATACTCCATATATATACCTTAACTAATAGAAACACTAACTGATAGAAATGCTTACTTATAGAAACCCTCACTTATAGAAACCCTAACTGATAGAAATACTAACTTATAGAAATCCTGACTAATAGAAACCCCAACAGATAGAAACTCTTACTGATAGAAAACCTTAACTGATAGAAAATCTTACTGATAGAAACACTTGAAACTTCAACTTTTTTTTTCTTCCCAACCAAAACATATTTTACTTCTTTCTCCAAGATATATGTGTTGCAGAAACTCTATAAAACTGCACCACTCTGAGGTGATTCTAATGAGAAAAGGAAACCAAAATATGTGTTTTTTTTTTTTTGTTTTTTTTTTCATGGAAAAACAGAAATAATATTATTCTGGACAACCCTCTTATCATGAACAGTTCTTAGCACTAGATAAAAGAGGAAGGGGGCATCAGATAAATATTTTTCTTATTTCTCCATAAAAACATATGTAATGGGTACTCATCAGAATTGCCTCAGTACCACAACATTTGTTTTCATGGCGAAATAAGAAAATATCAATACTTATTGGTAGAAAAAGGTGCCTTTTCTGAAGCTGAGAATACCACTCACATATATCTTCATCCTCCCCCAGACCAGCTGGAGTGAAGTTACGATCCTGCGAGAGTAGAGAGTCATCCTTGGGGAGCTCGGTGACTGTTACAGTCATCTGTCTTGGCTGTAGGTGCAGGAGGCTGGTCTTGTATAGAATGTTACCAAGATCCTCAGGCAGCTGGGCCGTGGTCCCAATGATACGAAACTTGGTCCCCCAGATGTTGGACAGAACTTCAACTAACTTGCTGCTCTGTAAAATATATCACAATTAAGTGGGGTGCTGATCATTTCACTAAAGCAGTTTTGTTTTAACCTTTACGGCTCTCTGGGCAAAGTCAGCAGATGACAAAATTTAATGGATGATTTTTTATAATTTTCCCAGAAAATAGGCTTTGACATTTCATGCAAATTATCTCAAAGGAGACAAAGTGCATGAAAGCCAAAGTCTATATTTTCTGGGAATACAATGTATAAGAAGAATAATACTTCAATATGTTGTCTGCTGTAATTTTTACCCAGCATGCTAAGCATTAAAAACTATTTTAACTCTTAAAGCACTAATCACAACTGCAGCAGATGACATTTTGACTTCATTTTTTTTTTTTTTTTTTTTTTTTTTGTATTTTTTTAGAGAAAATAACATGTGAATTGTCTGCCTAGAAGATGATTCACATGAAATGTGACAAGCCTTATTTTCTCTGAAAATAACAATTTCAACTTTAGAATGTCACCTGCGATAAATATGTTTAGCACTTCAAAGAGGACAGTATAAATCACAAAAATAACAGTTTAATTCAAATAGAGGAACTAAAGGCTATTCTTTTTCAGGCCTTGTTTACCATAACCACTCTATGGGCAAATTCAGCAGATGACAAACTGATATTTTTTCCCAGAAATTGGGCTCTGGCATTTCATACAAAGTGTCTCCTATGGAGACAATTTGCATGAAATGTCAAAGCTTATTCTCTTGGAAAAATAAGAAAAAAAATATGTCAAAATGTTTGCTGTAAGTTTTTCCCAGCATGCTAAGCATTAAGCTATCTACTGGTATGCTGAATGACCTCTTTGAAGGGACTCCAACAAGTACCTAAAGCTAGGCTTTAGTGCAAAAAAACAAAACAAAAATTGTCTCCTCATTTATCACTATTTGGATCTGTTTATTGTAAAACTTTTGACTCCCTCCTTCCTCCAATCCCCCATTTCTGCCCAACAACTTCTTCAAACATTCAAATTCTCACAGTCAGATATGTGTCTTTAGCACCTCTGAAGGGGTCTTTGTTGGGTGATGCAGCATGTCTCAAAATTTGTTATATTAACCCTTGTCCTGCTGAACCCGGATATGTCCCGCCTTTGCAAACAGTGTAGATCCAGATCAGCTGGCTTCTGAAGCCAACAGATCTGGATCTGCACTGTTTGCCATTAAGTATGTGAATTTGTATCAACAACCTGGATCAAGTAATCTGATTGGCTGAAAATTGAAAGATGGCATGGCATCTTAATTTATTCAGCATGACAAGGGTTAAGGACCTTCAGGTTTTCTTCAAAATTATTTCTGTTAGTGGTATTTGTCTTTTCTGCTAGCAATATAACAGCAATCTGTGGCATGATTAAGCATTTTCATCCCTCAAAACACAATTGATTCTTTATATCACACACATTCACATCTCAATTATATAGTCCAACAGTGCTAAGAGATCAACAATTATCCTAGTTCTTTCATATATTTTTTTTTCAATCTTCCACAATGACAACTAGGGTCACAAACATGCATGAGGACAAAAGCAACGAATATTAAATACAAATCTGCTGATCCTTCTTTAAAGTGTGCCCCCTTATTAGATGGATATTTTATTACAAGTTTTTCCAGTAATTTTGAAAAACCTAAGCACACAGTGCAGTAATTAGGTCGAATACAGTATATACTGATTCTGGCAGAGTTTCCTGTCTGTCCATTACATTTAAACTCTTTTTACCTCCAACTACTGTTATCTGAAAGCAAACAGAAAGTCCTTTTACCACAAACTACTGTTATCTTAAAGCAAACAGAAACTCCTTTTACCTCAAACTACTGTTATCTGAAAGCAAACAGAAATCCCTTTTACCTCAAATGACTGTTATCTGAAAGCAAACAAACTCCCTTTACCTCAAACTACTGTTATCTTAAAGCAAATTGAAACTGTTTACCTCAAACTACCCATTATCTAAAAGCAAACAGAATCTCCTTTTACCTCAAACAACTGTTATCTGAAAGCAAACAGAATCTCCTTTTACCTCAAACTACTGTTATCTGAAAGCAAACAGAATTTCCTTTTACCTTAAACTACTGTTATCTGAAAGCAAACTGAATTTTCTTTAAGCTCAAACTACTGTTATATGAAAGCAAACAGTATGATCTCTGTAGATAATGAGAGTTGACTATAAAATGTATCAATTCCTATATGACAAATAAGAACCTAGCAGAAGTGGTGTCATGCCTACCACAGTCTATCAGTCTTATAATGGAGCTAAACAGCACAGTTCATGAATCATTGAATCATGAAATAAAGATAAAGGCCATAAAATGAGTGTTTGAGTCCTTGTAAGGGCAAAATTACTGTATTTATCCTAAGTATTGGGACACATTCTCCCTACCATAATTGTCCTAATATTTTAACGTCCATTTTTACTACCTGTTAATGTGTCTAAAATTATTGAATGAGTGGCAAACACTACAGACCCAGATCAGATGCCACCTTCTGTAGCATCTGATCTGGGTCTACAGTTTGCTCAGGTTTATCTGTCCCAATACTTAAGGTAATAATGGTATATGCCATTTTGATGATTGTAAGACACATGTATATACTTAATCGAAATGGAGCTAAATCCCAGTACTTACCTAAAAAGTAATTAGACATTGAAGTACAGTATTCAGGGTCATAAAACCAAATGGCACTGTATGGATCTATGCGAATTAGAAAGTGTATGCCAGGTTTGATGGTTGAACGCCTTTAACAAGCCATCAGAAATGGTGTTTAAAATGATTAAATCATTAGACACTGATAAAGGTCAAAGTCACAAAGAGGACACCTCATTGTTTGAGTCCACCTTAAGGAGAAAGTGTGAGTGGAGTTTAACAGGAAAGTGTATATGCCTGATCTGAGATCTCATAAGAAATCAGAAATGGAAATAAACACTGGGGTTGACACAGATGTTAACGCTTGGCATGCTGGGTAATAATTTCGGCTAACAACATTTTGAAATATTTTTCTTATTTTTTCCAGAAAACAGAATTTGACATTTCATGCAAATTGTCTCCAATGGAGACAATTTGCATGAAATGTCAAATTCTGTTTTCTGGGAAAAATAAGAAAAATATCATCAATTTGTTGTCTGCTGAATCATAGCCCGGAGAGTCATAAAGGTTAATGGATGGATGGAAAACAGAAACCAATGTTGCACCTGCTTACTAAAGCAGAGACAAGAAAATCTAATTTCTGGAAAATTCTTCATCCATTCATTCTGCTTACTCTGCGTTCAACATCTTTCAGAAATTCATTTTTTCATCAAAGACACAAATTTGATTTGCAAAGTTCTGTCATGGTTTAAAATAAACCTTTTGTCAAAACTATAATCTTTGCCCCAACAGTCTAATTCTATTCAATGGCTGAAGAAAATTCCATTTTTTTTCTTCTTTTTTTTTTTTTTTTTTTTTTTCTCATAGTAAAAATGGCCGAACATTATATAAAAGTTGATATGAGACAGAAAGATTTTCAACAACTTCCACTTGTTCAAAATTTCTGAAATTTTCTTTATGTTGTTATCCCCATGCTTTTTTAAAAAAGCTAAGGGGATATTGTTAATGCCTCTATCTGTCCATTTGTCCATCTGTCTGTCTGTCACGCTATCTCCTCCTAAACCACTGGGTGGAATTCTACCAAACTTGCTACATCACTTCCCTTATGGTAAGGGTGTGCAAGAGCAGCATTATTTTTCTGGGTATCCGCCTGTCCGTGCGTCCATCATCCGCCCATTTGTCTGTCACACTATCTCCTAAACCACTAGGCAGAATTCAACCAAACTTCCTATATCACTTCCCCTCATAGTTAGGGTGTGCAAGAGCAACATTATGCATGTGTGCATCCGTCGTCCGTCCATCCGTCTGTCATGCTATCTCCTCCTAAACCACTCTGCGGAATTCAACCAAACTTGCTACATCACTTCCCCTCATGGTAAAGGTGTGCGAGACCAACATTTTTTTTTCTGTGTGTCCGTTGTCCGTCCATCATGCTATTTCCTCCTAAACCACTGGGCTGAATTCAAACAAACTTGCTACATCACTTCCCCTCATGGTAAGGATGTGTAAGAGCAACATTTTTTTTCTGTGTATCCGTCGTCCATCCATCTGTCCATCAGGCTATCTCCTCTTAAACCACTGGGCACAATACAACTAAACATGCTACATCACTTTCTCTCATGGTAAGGGTGTGCAAGAGCAACATTAATTTTCTGTTTGTCCGTCTGGAGTCTGTCCATCTGTCCATCTGTCCGTCACGCTATCTTCTCCTAAACCACTGGGCGGAATTTAACCAAACTTATTACATGACCTCTCCTCATGGTAAGGGTGTGGAAGAGCAAGTCCATCTGTCCGTCATGCTATTAGCAACATTAGCAATGAGCGTGGGGATTTGCGATGACGTGCCATTGCTTACGCATTCTAGTTTAAACTGCTATCATCAAAATTCAGTGGAGAAACCCAAAAAAATGTTTTCTTACAAACATTTTTAAAAATTCAGCTTTACTGAAGAAATTTTATAGCCCATAAAATTAATTTTAGGGTAAATATTTGAGAACAAACTGCAAAAGCAGAAATGACAAATGATTCCTGATAAGATGTCAATCACAAATACTTTCATTTGGAATAAAATGCCAGCAAAAATGTCTTCAAGTGATGCTGAAAGCACAGTAGAGACTGTTAAACATTTACGTTTAGCAATCTGGGTAAAATTTTCAGCAGATGACATTTTGAAGTATTTTTTCTTATTTTTCCAGAAAACAGAATTTGACATCTCATATAAATTGTCTCCATTGGAGACAATTTGCATGAAATGTCAAATCCTGTTTTCTGGGAAAACAAGAAAACATCATCAATTTGTTGTCTGCTGAATTAGGCCAGAGAGTGGTAAAGGTTAAAGTACATGCACTTTTTGTACTATGAAGAGGAGGACTTGTTGGTGAAATCAATTTTATGACAGAAGATATTAAAGCATCTTTATCTTTATATACCATAAATGTCCCATTTTCAGTTTCAGAAGCAAAATGAAACAGACAGCTTTTGTGTAATACCTAAACTTTCCCTTAAAGCGAGATGATATATGATAGAAGCCATGCCAGCTTTTGTGAAAAACCTAAACTTTCGCTTGAAGTGAAACGATAAATGATAGAAGCCATGCCATGTTAAAAGATGACTACATGATAGGAGCCACAACATTTTAAAAGAAGATTAAATGATAGGAGCCATGCCATGTTAAAAAATGACTAAAAGGTAGGAACCATGCCATGTTAAATAGAGTTTATTTGGTTGTTTTGATTGATTACGGAGAAATAATTCACTTGTGTTCTAATGCTTGCAAGTAAAAAACTAGTGAGCGAAGCGAACAAGTTTTTTACAAGCAAACCTTAGAACACGAATGAATTATTTCTCCGTAATCGATCAAAACAACCAAATAAACTGTTTATTACATTTTTATCCATGTTTTACCTTTGAATTTTTACATTCAACCTTTATGATTTCCTACCAAAATAGTTCCAGTCAATGCATGAATTTCAAGAGGCGTGGTTTAGTTTGAAAATCAGTTGCCATCTTTTCACTTTAATGCAAAAATCACCCTGTGCTTGAAATACAGACACAAAAATGTCACAAAGGTTGAACTGGATTATCAAAAAAATCATACTTTATCATTTGTGTTGCAGGTCTTACCTCAAAAATGCCAACTGTATGTTAAAATTGCAGTCTAATTTCCATGATTTTATCAAATTTTCTGCGAAACTTCAACTATTGTTATTGTTGTTACCAACAATGTCAGCAACGTTGCTAGGCAATTATGACGTCAAAACGTTCGAAATGAAATAATTCACTCAGTGAATTATCAATTATAATTCACTGATAAATCTCAGTAAATCACTGCTGAAAATGTAATAAAAGATGACTAAATGATAGAGCCATGCCATGTTAAAAGAAGACTAAATGATAGGAGTCACGCTATGTTAAATGATGACTAAAGGATAGGAGCCATGCCATGTTAACAGAAGACTAAATGATAGCAGCCACACCATGATAAAAGAAGACTAAATGATAAGAGCCACCCCATGTTAAAAGATGACTAAAAGATAGGAGCCATGCCATGTTAAAAAATGAGTAAATGATAGGAGCCATGCCCTGTTAACAGAAGATTAAATGATACAAGCCATGCCATGTTCAAAGATGAATAAATGATAGAAGCCAAACCATGCTGAAGGATGACTAAATGATAGGAGCAACGCCATGTTAAAAGATGACTAAATGACAGGAGCCATGCCATGTTAGAATAAGAGTAAATAATAGGAGCCATGCCATGTTAAAGGAAGACTAAATGACAGGAGCTATGCCATGTTAAAAGGGGACTAAATGATAGGAGCCATGCCATGTTAAAAGGAGACTAAATGATAGGAGCCACGCCATGTTAAAAGGAGACTACATGATAGGAGCCACGCCATGTTAAAAGAATACTAAATGATAGGAGCCATGCAAAGTTAAAAGATGTCTTCAAGACATATTTAGACAATAGAGGCCCTGGCCAGCCTGCACATTTGTGCCATCTAATTAGGACCTTCACTTTCCGCTTTCAAACTCATTTTAAACTTTAGAATATGTTAATGAACAGCAAAGACCCTGTTCAGACAATGCAGATGCCCAGTATGATCAGAGCCGGCACATTTATCCCATTGTAGTCGGGAAACCCCTAAAATGGTAATTGGCAAACAGTGCAGACCCAGTTCAGATGCCGCGGAATGTGGCATCTGATCAGGGTCTTCACTGTTTACAAATAGTTTAACCATTTTTCTCCAGGAATATATAAATCTCATAGCCTGGCCTACCTAAAATTGAAATTGGACTCTTCCAATATACAGTGTGGGTGAATTCATTCAGTCTATAATGGGTTAACAAATGCTTAAAGAAACATTTTTGCTTGATCTGGTTCAAACGATAGTACCATATTTATCCTAAATATTGGGACAGCTAACTATACTGGTCCTAAAACTTGAACAAGTCTATTTTACTTCTAGCTGATGTGTCTAAATTGTTTGTTTTATTCTGGTTTTATGTCACTTTCAAAAGTCTTTTCAGTCATATCGCGACAGTGACTGGATGTGGAGGGAGCTCAATACTTACTTTTAACCCTTGTTCTGCTGAAAAAATCAAGATGTCATGCCCACTTCTAATTTTCTTCCAATCAGATTACTTGATCCAGGTTGTTGATGCAAATTCATAAGCTTAATGACAAACAGTGTATATCCAGATCAGTTGGCTTCTTCAGAAGCCAACTGACCTGGAGCTACACTGTTTGCAAAGGCAGGGCCTATCCGGATTCAGCAGGACCAGGGTTAAAATGCTGCCTCACTGACATATCACGCCCTACACAAATGACAAAATATTCCACCCAATCAAATTAAACTGACATTGGGCTAGCTGACACGCTCTACTTTTTTAATGCTGAGTGCCAAGCAAAAAAGCAGCTAGTACTACCGGTATTTTTAAAGTCTTTGGTATGACTCCACCGTGAATCGAACCCACAACCTCCAAGTCACAAAGCAGATGCTCTGTCAACTGAGTCACTGTGCTAGTGAAGTGTATGAAAAATTGCTGAATGAGTGGCAAACAGTGTAGATCCTGATCAGATGCTGTGTTCTGCAGAATATGATCTAAGTCTTCACTGACTGTCCCAATACGAAGGGTTATTATGGTGTTATCCTGCATGGTAGAACATTAGCATAACCTTTTAATGCTTAGCACTCTAGGTAAAAAATTCAGTAGACGCTACTTGGAAATATTTTTCTTCTGTTTTCTAGAAAATAGGCTTTGACATGTCATGCAAATTGTCTCCATTGGAGACAATGCAAATTGTCTCCATTGGAGACAATTTGTATGAAATGTCAAAGCCTATTTTCTGGGAAAAATCAGAAAAAATATCATCAATTTGTCATCTGCTGAATTTGCCCAGAGAGTGGTGAAGAATTAACTGGTTTCTGCTAGTGAATCAATTTGTTGATCTATCTGTAGGAGGAAATTAATCAGAGAGGACAATACTGCTATAAATGCCAATAAAGCTGAATAAACTTCAATTCAAATGCATTAGAAACTCACTTCAACTCATAAATCTCATCGAAATCGAGTTAAATGATCAGTCAGAGATAGTATAGAACCTTCAGGGGAGTTATTCTCAAAACTGAACATTTATGGAAATGGACTTTTATGTAATTGCAGGCTCTTATAAGATAAGACAAGAATATCACAGATAAAGACTTTCTAAGAAATAACATTGGAATTCAATTTTCACCATGCTAAAAGAGAGCTTATGATGCAAGTGAACAAATTAAATACTTTGACACTTATGCAAAAAAGAAGACTTGTAACACTGTGCTGTCTATGCAGTCTAATCTATTATGTTCTATTGTATTTAATTTTGTATACAGACTGTCAGTGAATATCCCTATTAGACTGAATAGAATAGAACAGAATTGATTGTGTTGGGGTTTAAAGGCTCCATATTCCTCAAAAATAGACATTTTTAATCCAAGAAAGGTTTAATAAATTGATATACTGTATAGTATTTATATGATCATAAAATGAGCCACATTTTATGATTGTATTAATACCAAATATCAATTTATTAAATCTTTCTTGGATAATAAAATGTCTATTTTTGAGGAATATGGAGCCTTTAACAACATATCAACCCTTGTTGGTCATTTTGTGTCATCTCCCAGAGAAAGGGAGAAAAAAAGATAGGAGAGATAGTAGAAGAGATAAAAGAGAGAACATCATAGCATATATAATCTCAGGGAATGTTGGTAAACCTTAATGCTTGTCCTGCTGAATAAATTAAGATACCACACCCACTTCTAATTTTCAGCCAATCAGATTACTTGATCTGGATTGTTGCTATAAATTCACATACTTAATGACAAACAGAGCAGATCCAGATCAGTTGGCTTCTTCAGAAGCCAACTGATTTGGATCTACACTGTTTGCAAAGGCAGGGTATATCCGGGTTCAGCAGGGCAAGGGTTAAAAAACATAGCTAAAATGAGATCAAAAGTGCTACCACTCAGTAATGATTTTATTGCCCCTACTGAGGTGCTATGCCAAACAGATCAAAGGCATGTCAAGAAGAGGTGATAATGAGATTCCAGATGGGGTGGTAAAGAGGCCTTCTAAAGGGTAATCAATATTTTTGACGTGATAACAGATAGAGTTACCTATGGATCAAAAAACATGGGGCCAATATGGCCCTGTATCGCTCAACTGAATACCTGACAAGTTTCAAGTCAATTGGCCTTTCGGTTCAAAAAAAGATTCAATACAGATTTCCAGGATGGTGACCATGGTGGCCATCTTGGATCTCCAATCAGTACAATTTTAGCTACTTTTGAGCTACAAGTCACCTCAATACTTCCAATGAAGTTCCCAGTCGGCTTTTAGGTTTAGGAGAAAAAGTTCAAAATACCAAAATAGATTTTCAAGATGGTGACTGTGGCAGCCATCTTGGAGTTACGATCAGAACAATTTTAGCTATTTTTGATCTACAAGTCATCCAAATACTTCCTGCCATGTTTCAAGTCAGTTGGCATTTCCGTTCAGGAGAAGAAGTTCAAAATAGATTTTAGAGATGGTGACCATGGCAGCCATCTTGGATTTCCAATAGGAATGAATTTAGCTATTTTTGATCTGCACGTCACTGTGATACTTCCTACCAAGTTTCAGTCAACAGACCTTTTGGTTCAAGAGAAGTTCAATACAGATTTTCAAGATGGCCCCTATAGAGGCCCCCTTGGATTTACTATCGGAATACTTTTTAGCTATTTTTGATCTACAAATTCCCTCGATAATTCCTACCTAGTTTTGAGTCAATTGGTCTTTCCATTCATGAGAATATGTTCAAAATAGGACATCTTGGATTTCCAGTCAGAACGATTTTAGCTATTTTTGATCTGCAAGTCACCCTGATACTTCCTAACAAGTTTCAAAAGCAAAATGACCTTTCTGTTCTGGAGAAGAAGTGCAAAATAGTTTTTCAAGATGGCTGCAATATCTTGGATTTTCAACTGGAATGGTTTCAGCCAATTTTGATCTGCAAGTCACCCTGATACTTCCTACCAAGTTTTGAGTCAATTGTCCTTTTGGTTTAGGAGAAGAAGTTCAAAATAGATTTTTAAGATGGCCACCGTGCTGCAATCTTGGATTTCTGATAGGAATGTATTAGTTACTTTTGATCTACAAGTTGCCTCTATACTTCCTACAAAGTTTTGAGTCAGTTGGCCTTTCGGTTTAGGAGAAGAAACCCAAAGTAGATTTTCAAGATTGAGACCATCTTAGATTTCCGATTGGAATGATGTTAGCTATTTTTTATCTACAAGTTGGCCCAATACTTCCTTAAAAGTTTCGAGTCAAATGGCCTTTCACTTCAGGAGAAGAAGTACAAAACAGATTTTTAAGAAGGCGGCTATCTTGGATTTTCAATATAAATAATTTTAGCTAATTTTGATCTACAAGTCATTCCGATACTTCTTACCAAGTTTCGAGTCAACTGACCCAGAGAAGGAGTAGTCTTGTAAATCAAATTGTTGACTCTGCATAACAGATGACGCACGACAGGCATTGATTGATCACAACAGCTCACCTTAAGCACTTTGTGCTCTGATGAGCTAATAAGCCAGTACAAAATTCCCCCATTGGGCCTATACCTGTCTATCATTTCTTGACCTTGACAGTATACCTGGTATTTGTTGTGCCCAGTTTCTTATCAGTGATAAGACTAATGACTGAGATACATCTTATTTTTATATCTTTTAACTCTGCTGTGAGATCTACTTTTTTGAGTTACGAGAGCGAGTCAATAAAAAACCAGCCTAACTTATTTCTGGGTGAGATCGATCTCTTCTTTTTTGATGTAATTGCCTTCTAGAATGATGCCATCAGCCCAAAACTGAAGAAGCAAGGGTCCTTGTCTCTGACCCACTCCTCAACTGCCACCACGACTTCTTCGTTGGACTGGAAATGACGTCCACGGATATCCTTTTTCAAGTTTGGGAATAGGAAATAGTCACTAGGAGCTAAGTCCGGAGAATAGGCAGGGTGCGGTATAGCTCGTACCCATTCCGCTCAACAGCATCCATTGCAATTTTGCAAGTGTAGACTCTCGCATTGTCCTGTTGGAGCAGAATCCCTTTGGAGAGTTTACCTCGGCGTTTTTCACGGATCACAATTCTCAGTTAGTCGAGCAAATTTGCATAATACGCACCTGTTATTGTACTTTTCTTTGCTAGAAAGTCCAACATAATAACGCCTTGTGCATCCCAAAATACAGTTGCCATCACCTTGCCAGCAGAGGGTTGCGTTTTGAACTTCTTTGGCATGGAGACCCCGGCCCTACACTCTGGCGACTTTGAGCTTTATTCTCTGGCTCATAATAACGGACCCAGGTCTCATCTACAGTCACCAGACGTGAAAGGAAATCATCTTCCTTTGACCTAAACTGCTTCAACAATGCGCTGTATACTGATGCTCTGGTTGCCATTTGCTCGTCGCTAAGGGATTTTGGGACCTAACGGGATGTTAGCTTGTGCATATCCAAGCGATCATGTAAAGTTGTTGAAACGCTACCATGTGAAATGTGTAATGCATTCGCTATTTCTTCCACCTTAATTCGCCTATCAGAGTACATCAGATCCCATACTTTGTTACACATTTCTTCACCAGTGGCATCTGATGGTCGTCCAGACCTGGTTTCATCTTCTTAAGACATTCTACTGCGTTTGAATTCCCCAACCCAGAATTTAACCTGTGCATACAATGGTGCAGAAGACCCATAAACATTGGTCAACTCGCAATGTATTTCCTGACCTGTTTTCCCTTTCAAATACAAGTACCGAATTACAGCACGGTACTCAACTTTTGACGAAAAGCTTACTTTTGCATCGCTAGCCATGTTTGACATTCAATATCTTATGAGTGAATGACACGATAAGGGTGCATTTTTGCCCTCAGGCCTAAAACATGTATTGAAACAAGGCATGAAAATCTTGGGTGTCTCGGTCAATTGGAAATGTGATAGGCTGGTTACTTGTTGACTTGCCCTCGTACCATTCTTCATCCTTGATAGAGGAATCTTGACAAATAAAAATTGCATTGATGTATTATCGTATTTACCCTAAGTATTCAGACACCTCAACTCTTTACCATACTTGTTCTAAAATTTGAACAAGTACAATTTACTACCCAACATGTCTAATATTGCTGGATGAGTGGCAAACAGTGTAGACTCTAATAAGATGCCGCATATTGTAGCATCTCATCTGGGTCTACACTGTTTGCAAAGGCCTATCTGTCCCAATACTTAAGGTTATTATGGTAGATTGTATTTATCCTAAATATTTGGAGCCATGGATGAGGATGTGCAAACAGCAGAGAACCAGTCAAATTGCTCCTAAGGAGCATGGGAGATCAACAAATTTATTCTTCTTCCTCTTCCCCCCACTGATGGGGGTTCAAAAAATAGTACAGGGAGGTATTTTGTGACAAACAGTAGCATTAAATGGGTTATCTCTCCCTTTATTCTTCCTTCTCTTCTTTTGGTAATGTTTAGTAACCAGTCACATATATATGAGCTGGGACCTTCAGAGCACAAGCAGACACCAAAGGCTCAGATCAGCCTGTACATCAGTGCAGTCTGATCAGGCCTTTGCTGTGCATCTACAGAAAAGTGGCAAACATACTGTCAGCTAATTTTTTTAATGAAGAGCTCCAAAAAACACAGTTTTATGTACTGTCTCCCTAAAAAAAAAATGTAAGAAATTTCCTTCTTTAATGTAAAAATAAGGACTTCACTTTTTATTGTGACAATATATCTGATTATTGGATATGACACTGTAGAATATAAATGTAAAGGAAAGGACGTAGTCTTAATCAGAAGGTGTGGCTTTACAGGCTGATCTGGATCTCAACCCTTGTCCTGCTGAACCAAGATATGCCCTGCCTTTGCAAACTGTGTAGATCCTGATCAGTTGGCTTCTGAAGAAGCCAAATGATCTGGATCTGCACTGTTGGCCATTAAGTATGTGCTTTTATAGCAATAACCCGGATCAAGTAATCTGATTGGGTGAAAATTAGACGTGGGCATGGCATCTTAATTTATTCAGCAGGACATGGGTTAACTATTTGCAGATTCCCTGAAAACCTTTTTTCTCAAAGTGCAACTCATTTTATAATAAGTGTGACCTATTGCGATACAGACAATGACATTGGTTTTATGTTTCCTGAAATTGATGTTAAAGCAGAGAAAGATTCTGAGCTTAACCAATTCTCACCTTAAATTCCTACATTTTCCAGTAAGAATGACTTCTTGATCTGATCCGTCTACAACAGGCCCAATTTAATCAAGAAAGATTCAATGGATTACCTGACTTTACAACCTCAATCTGGCCTATTGGTCTACCAGTGACAACTCTTAACCCATAGTAAACTGACAATAAAACGGCAGACAACAAATTGAGTTATTTTTTTGTTTTTTGTTTTCTACTGTTCCTGATATTAAATAGGACTTCACATTTGATGCACATCACAATATTCTATTTTCACAGACAAATCAATTTAGTTATCCTAGATACTGGGATTCTTTAACTCATTAGCATATTTGTCCTAAAATTTGAACAAGTCCACTTTACTAGCAGTTGATGTGTCTACAACAGTGCTTGATGAGTGGCAAACAGTGAAGAGCCGGATCAGATGTCTCGTTCTGTGGCTTATCTGATTTGGGTTTACACTGATTGCACAGACAATATTTTGGGCAAACACAGTGTGTTTAACTCTTTCTGTGCCAAACCTCATACTACATTTCTGGTCAGCCTTTTTGTTTTGTTTTTTTTAACCCTTAAAGCGCCAAGCAAAATTTGTAGCAGATGACATTCAATTTTTTTTTTTTTTTTTTCAGAGAAAACCAGTCTTGACATTTCATGTGAATCATCTGCCTGGCAGATGATTCACATGAAATGTCAAGACTTGTTTTCTCTGAAAAATAAAACAAAAATAAAAAAATGTCATCTGCTGCAGTTGTGATTGGCACTTTAAGGGTTAACAAACTATCGATTGGAAAAAAAGTTTATGTGTAAAGTTGACAGACTGAATGTCAAACTGTGTAGATCCTGATGAGATGGCTCACTATGAGCCATCTCATCTGGATCTGCACTGTTTGCAAAAGCCTATTGATTTTGCATGTGGCAGCATCTTGTCAAGCCTTTCACATTTGGATTTAACTCTGACATCTTTGCACTGGGATATCCCAATTGTTGCAAATAGAGTCAGTTGAAAATCAACACCTAAATGGCAAACAGTGCAGATCTGGATGAGATAGCTCAATATAAGCTGCTCATTTGGATCTACACTTTATGCAATGGAACTGGTTTTGGTTTGCATGACTGAAATTAGAATTAACATATATTGTCTTATTAAAGAGTTTTTAAAAAATTGTACCCTAGCTTTTGCAGTAATTTTGAAAGCTGAATAAACATGTCAAACTCAAAATTGCTAACAAGAATTCTGCGGAAGGCGGCGTCGCATCTGCTGGGGCAAAAGTCACAGGAGCCACAATCAGAACGTGGTTATTAAATAAGTTTATTTCATTCTTAGCAGTGCTTAGTTGGAAAACTGGGTTGAAAAAAATGTAGACAAAGTGCCTAGTGGGACACATATATTCCAGGCCAGTGCCATTCCCTCTAATGGCTATATCTTCAGCACTGACTTTTCGTATTATACAGCCCAATGATAATGGAACATCGACATAAAATGTGTAAAAGTCACTGGAGCGTGAAATATAGGTCAACGTCACGGGTCAAGGTACCTGCTAAGTCAGTACATCAAGAAGAAGTACTATGCAAGATATGGTAGTTGTAAGCCTTATAGTTGAGGAGTTATCAAACATCAACGTAAAATGGTCAAGGTCACCAGGTCAAGGTACCTGCCATACCAGTGCAATGAGGTGAAGCACTATGCAAGGTTTAGTGGTTGTAGGTCTTATATTTGAGTAGATACCGAACATCAATGTAAAGTGTGTCAAAGTCACTGGAGTGCAAAATATAGGTCAAGGTCACCAGGTCAAGGTACCTGCCGAATCAGTAAATCAAGAAGAAGCACTATACAAGGTTTGGTGGTTGACGGCCTTACAGTTGAGGACATATGGAAGGGTGATGTAAAAGGTGTAAAAGTCAATGGAGCATGAAATATAGGCCAAGTCAAGGTTTTGTTTGTGTTGAGTTTTTACGGCCCAGTCAACCCAATGGGGTCATGTCGAGCGCGGTCAGTTTACCTAACCACACATTTATTGGGCAGGCTTAGTCCTCTAAGCGGTTAACCAGTAGTATTGTGCACATTCTTTCGCCAGAAACTGATAACTGCCCTTCTTGAATCAGCGGATGGGAGAGAATGACCGTAGAAAATATTTCATGATCAATCTCTATGAAAGAATGTTGCCGACCTCGGTGGGGGTTGAACCCGTGACCTCCTGGTCTCCAGTCGGACGGCACCGAGTCAAGGTACCTGCGGAGTCTGTACATTGAGGAGAAGCACTATGCAAGATTTGGTGGTTGTAGGCCTTATAGTTGAGGAGATACTAAATGTTGACGTAAAATGTGTAAAAGGCACTGGAGCACAAAATATAGGTCAAGGTCACCAGGTCAAGATACCTGTCGAGTCAGTACATCTAGGAGAAGCACTATGCAAGGTTTGGTGGCTAGAGGTCTTACACTTGAGAAGATCTGGAATGTTGACATAAATTATGTCAATGTCACTGCAGCCAAAATATAAGGTCACCAGGTCAAGGTATCTGCCGAGTCAGTACATTGAGAAGAAGCACTTTGCAAGGTTTGATGGTTGTGGGCCTAAAAGTTGAGGAGATATCGAACATCAACACAAAGTGTGTCAAAGTCAATGGAGTGCAAAATATAGGTTAAGGTCACCAGGTCAAGGTACCTGCAGAGTCAGTACATCTAGGAGAAGCACTAAGCAAGGTTTGGTAGTTGTATGCCTTATAGTTGGAACGTCAACGTAAATTGTGTCAAAGTCACTGGAGCGCAAAATATAGGTCAAGGTCACTGGGTCAATGTACCTGCCAAGTCAGGAGGTCAGGGAGATGTGTCATGCAAGGTATGATGGTTGCTGTAGAACTGTAGATGATTAGAATACTAACTTTGACGTAAATGTCTAACTTCAAGATAAATGTTGAGATGGACGGACGGACGAACGGAAAAGGGGATGCCTATGTCGCAAAGTCAGAAGGTCAGGGAGATGTTTCATGCAAAGTTTGATGGTTGTTTAGTCTTGTAGTTGATTAGAATACTAACTTTGACATTAATGTCGAACTTCGACATAAATGTTGACAGACGGACGAACAGACAGACGAACGGAAAAGTGGACGCCTATGTCGCAAAGTCAGGAGGTCAGGGAGATGTTTCATGCAAGGTTTGATGGTTGTTTAGTCTTGTAATTGATAAGTATACTAACTCTGACGTAAATGTCAAACTTCAACATAAATGTTGACAGATGGACAGACAGACAAAGGGACAGACAAACAGAAAAGCGGATGACTATGTCGCAAAATCAGGAGGTCAGAGAGATGTTTCATGCAAAGTTTGATTGTTGTTTAGTCTTGTAGTTGATTAGAATACTAACTTTGACATAAATGTCGAACTTTGACATAACAGAACTGTTAACAGATGGATGGATGGAAGAACGGACAGACGAATGGAAAGGCAGGCACCTATGTCGCAAAGTCAGGAGGTCAGGGAGATGTTTCATGCAAGGTTTGATTATTGTTTAGTCTTGTAGTTGATTAGAATACTAACTTTGACATAAATGTCAAACTTCGACATAAATTTGACAGACAGACGGACAAACAGACAGATGAACAGAAAAGCGGACGCCTATGTCGCAAAGTCAGGAGGTCAGGCAGATGTGTCATGCAAGGTCTGATGGTTTTTTAGTCTTGTAGTTGATTAGAATACTAACTTTGACATAAATGTCAAATGTCGACGTAAATGTTGACAGACGGATGGATGGACGGAAAAAGCGGACGCCTATATCTATATTGCACCCTGCTACAAGCAGGTGCGACAAAAACCAGAATTAACTTATGCATTTGGTTTTGTTTGTTTCAGTTGTAGTTTAATACCCGTCAACAATATTTCAGTCATTTCAAGCCATCTCTAAATGAAGAGGGAGAAAGAAATGAAGAATGGGATAGATGTGAAAAAAAAAAAGGCCCAACCCATGAACTTGCTTCAAGTGAGACAAGAACCTTCCAGACAAAAGCCAGTTATGGTAGGGCCAACCCTCAGAAAGTTTCAGCAGAAAGGGAGCACAACTCTACCCTATCACCAACCTCGAGTATTTGGATAGAAATGTCTCGCTTAAAGTGTATACCCAATCAGACTGCTCGACCAGGAGGAACAAATTCTTTCCTATTTTCAGAAGGGACAAACAGGAAGTCACAAAATTATCTCTCTTGTGAAAAAAATGGTGGAAAAATTACAACGTGTACCTAGTCTCTTTAACTCTTTGCATGCTGGATAATTTTTGCATGCTTTTTTGTTGTCTGTGGATTTTTTTTTTAAATTAACCTTTTCAAAAATGTCTTTCAGGAATACTGTCAGAGAGTCAGTTTGGATCCAGATCAGGCCCAACATTTTGTCGGGCCTGATCCAGGTCCAAACTGCTTGCAAAGGTTATCAGCAGACGACAAGAGTCGCCACTAGTGTAAGAAATAGTTAAAGGTAATTCCGTGACTATTCATACCATTATAATTTTTTATTTGACAAAAATAAATAAGATAAATCAGTACATGCAAACACTTTCTGTTGTTCATTTCCTGTATGAGTTTGATAATGTTTATTCACTGTATGAAAGCAATGTCTGATCATAATTCAGTTGAAGCCTACTGGTGGAAAACTGCCTTTTTCTTGTATGCAAGAAGACCCAGACAGACTTATACCAGTGCTCGAGATTAACCCTTAAAGCTCCAATCACAACAATTGTCGTCTGCTTTGTCATCTGCTTGTGATTTTAAAGTCATTTTTTCAAACAGTGTGGACCCAGATCAGACTGCTCCTTTAGGAGAAGTCTGATCTGGGTCCACACTGTTTGCTGTTTGGAAAAATAGGTTTGAAAAGTTTGCAAGAATATTCAGCAGACGACATAAACAGATGACATTTTCAGATGCAGTTTTTCTTGGCGCTTTAAGGGTTAATAGGAAATTGTGGTTAAAAATTGTGGATCGCACACCTGAGCTCAATATGTGTCACAGAAGTCATGGTGTCACTAGCTTGAAAGGAGATGTTGTTCATCATCCCTTCACCTCATGTCTTTTTTTAAGCTCAGGCAGCCATCTTGTTCTTTGGAGCAGAACCACTAAGCAATTTGACTGAGTGGCATAAGAGGAACATGTCAGTGAAATTATTTTCAAATCTAGCAACTGACTTCTGAGGAGATGTCATTTAAAGGTCTTTTTTTTTCTCTTTTTTTAGCTCTAGTAGCCAGCTTGTTCAGCAGTGGAAACCATCTGAGCAATTTCGGTAACAAGGCATAAGAGGATCATGTCTGTGAAATTATTCTGAAACCAGGCCACTGGCCTAAGAGATGTCATGTAACGTTTCTTTTTCCATTTTTAGCTCTAGTGGCCATCTTGTTCAGCGGTGAAACAATTTGACCAATTTTAGGAGAAACATGTCTGTGAAATTATTTTGAAATCAGACCACTGCCTGGGAGATGTCATGTAAAGTTTCTTTTTCTATATTTAACTCAAATGGCTATCTTGTTCAGGGGTGGAAACCATTTGAGCAATTTTGGTAACACGGCATTAGAGGAACATGTCTATGAAATTATTTTGAAATCAGGCCACTAGTCTAGGAGATGACATGCGCACCTGCACAATCAGAGTCTTTGCTGATCCCATGTGCCTTCTACAACCTCCAGGCTATCCAAAAAGGGACAAACAAGAACTCTTGCCATACAGGGTGGATGTAGTTTTTGCTGGTTACACAGATCTTATTGTAGGTTTTGTTGTGTGCTGACTCAATTTTTCACCAAAATGTATCTACACGTAATTGGTACTCTTTGGAATTGCCTCAGTGAAGCAATTCCAATAAGCACCCACAGGATATATGTTTTGATGCAAATATAGGAAAATTGTCCTCTGACGTTCAACACTGCCTTTATCTAGAGCTATACCATACATGCCATCAGCTCTTGGCAGAAACCTGTGAGATCAGGCTACTTTTTAGAGGAGATTTGACACATCACGAAAACATGCCTATATAACTTTGACCCCCTTGAACCCCACTTTTTTATAGTACATCTGGGGTTTACAGGGGTATATATTATTTTTCTTATTTCTGCTCAAAAGCATAGATTGTGGGAATGCATTAGAACCGCCTTGCTGAGGCAGTTCTAATGGATACCCACAATCTATGTTTTGAGCAGAAATATAAAAAATATCAGATTTTTTTCTCTGAAATTTTTTCAAACGTTCAGTAAATTTGAATAAGCATGCTTTTGTAATGATATTCTGCAAGATTTTCATAAAAATCACTTTCAACCTTGCAGAAATAAGTTTAAAGCCTTTTTTTCTTTTTTTTTTCTTTTTTTGATGAATTAAGCATATCAAAAGCATAAAATTGTGTACTTTATAATTAGTTCTTCATAAAATATCCTTCTAGAGGGACTGAAAATTCTGCAAGATTTGAAATTCTAATGGGAAATGGGTTGCAAAATAGCCAAATTCTGTGAGATTTTGTTTCACAGTGTGAGTTAAGGCATGTATGCTATACTGTACAATGGTAGAGTCCATTCTGTGTGGTCATTATTCACTGTATACATGCTGTAGGGTCACTGTATTGTATAGATGAACTGGGTAGGTCCTGGCCAGACTGTAAGATGAACAGCCTGCCCAAGTCGGACAAATTGAAGTATTTAAATATATTTCAGAGTATCCTTAGAATACTTATCATGACATTAGCAGAAGACAAACTGGAGATATCTTTTAGAGAAAATCTGATTTGACATTTTATAAGAAGTGTCTCCTAAGGAAATAAATTAATTATATGAAATGCCAATTCCTTTTTATCCACCCCCCTCCCCCTCCACCCTAAAAAAAAATAAGAAAAAATATTTATTTTATATTCATGTCTTCCAAGATTAAAATTTGCCACCTTAAAGGTAAATATTTTTATTTTCAGCAAGAAAATGTGTGTTGAGAACTCATTAAAACTGCCTCAGTGATGCAATCCTAATGCATACCAATAACATGTTTCAGTGTAGAAGTAAGACAAATATAATTTTTTTCTGCTTTAACCCATTGTATACGGAATAGACTCTCCCACACTATATATTGAAGAGTCCAATTTCAATTTTAGGTACACCCAGCTATGAGATTTACATATTCTTAGAGAAAAATGGCTAAATTATTTGCAAACAGTTGAGACCCTTATCAGACACTGCATTCTGCGGCGTATGATCTCAGACGCAACATTCTGCGGCATCTGATCTGGGTCTGCACTGTTTGCCATGTACCCTTTTACAGGTATCCCGACTAACTACAATGGATTAAAAAATGTGATCTAGAGCTGAGGTCTTTAGTGTATGCAAATTGTTCAAATGTTGTTTTTCCCCCAACACTATAACCATTTGTTTGAGAAACATATCAAACAGAGCTGGCTGACAGAAACAATACAATTCAAACCTGTCTGTAATTGTTCTGATAATACTGATTTTACATATCTGTTTTGTTTAAATCTCAATCGCTTCACTGTTATCAGTAACAGAAAGAGACAGAACCGATTCAGCAAGAATTTACATGAAGTTTCCCACAATCACTACCATAAAAATCTTTGTTTTGTGAATGTTTGAATGTATAAATGTATGAATGTATAATAAATAAATCGACAAATTTGGCATATTCTAAAATGGTTAAATCCTATGACTTTTCATATCCTTAAAATTGTTGGATAAAAAACAATAAACTGGTACACTGGAACTCCTGTATAAGACATTTCATTATAAAAAAGTTATGATACAAGACATTTATGGTTATTTTTAGACATTATGGTTATTTTTCTATATAATCTAGACATTTTTGTTTGGATACAACACGGCTGTTTAGCTAGAATGGTTTTTAGTTTGGATCCCATCAATCATGTTATAACACGGTTGTGATGTACATGCAAAAACTTAAAACTGTTCATTTCCTGTATGAGCTGAGCTTGATAATGTTAATAAAATGTGCAAGAAACCAGTGTCTGATCATAATTCAGTTGAAGCCTTCTGTGAAGAACAGACTTTTTCTTGTATACAAACAGGAAGACCAGGGGTGTCATTAATTTTGACATCCAGAGCTTCAAGGCAAAGTAGATGGTTCTGCATGTTCTCAGTATAAAACCTATACAAATTTATCTACAAGAGGGCCATGATGGCCCTGTAACGCTTACCTGAGCAACATAGCACTTTGAGAGCCTGATCTAGAACTGATCAAGGCAAACATTCTGATCGAAGTTCAAAATGATTATAACAAAGTTTTCTGCTGATTTGGCCCGGTGACCTAGTTTTTGATACCAAGCGACCCAGTTTGGAACTTGACCTAGAACTCATCAAGACAAACATTTTGTGCAAGATTCATGATGATTGCTTGAAAAATGTGACCACTAGAGTGATAACAAGATTTTATGCTTATTTGGCCAGGTGACCTAGTTTTTGACCCCAGGTGTTCCAGTTTCGAACTTGACCTAGAAATCATCAAGACAAACATTTTGAGCCAGATTCATGATGATTGTTTCAAAAATGTGACTGCTAGAGTGTTAACAAGGTTTTCTGCTGATTTGGCCCGGTGACCTAGTTTTTGACCCCAAGTGACCCAGTTTCGAACCTGACCTAGAAATCATCAAGACAAACATTTTGAGCAAGATTCATGATTATTGCTTCAAAAATGTGACCGCTAGCGTGTTAACAAGGTTTTCTGCTGATTTGGCCCGGTGACCTAGTTTTTGACTCCAAGTGACCCAGTTTCGACCTCGACCTATAAATCATCAAGACAAACATTTTGAGCAAGATTCATGATGATTGCTTCAAAAATGTGACTGCTAGAGTGTTAAAAAGGTTTTCTGCTGATCTGGCCAGGTGACCTAGTTTTTGACCCCAAGTGACCCAGTTTCAAACTTGACCTAGAAATCATCAAGACAAACATATTGAGCAAGATTCATGATGATTGCTTAATAAATGTGACCGCTAGAGTGTTAACAAGGTTTCCTACTGATCTGGCCCAGTGACCTAGTTTTTGACCCCAAGTGACCCAGTTTCGAACTTGACCTAGAAATCATCAAGACAAACATATTGAGCAAGATTCATGATGATTGCTTCAAAAATGTGACTGCTAGAGTGTTAACAAGGTTTTCTGCGGATCTGGCTAGGTGACCTAGTTTTTGACCCCAAGTGACCCAGTTTCGAATCTGACCTAGAAATCATCAAGACAAACATTTTGAGCAAGATTCATGATGATTGCTTCAAAAATGTGACCGCTAGAGTGTTAACAAGGTTTTATGCTGATTTGGCCCGGTGACCTAGTTTTTGACCCCAGGTGACCCAGTTTCAGATTTGACCTAGAAATCATCGAGACAAATATATTGAGCAAGATTCATGATGATTGCTTCAAAAATGTGACCGCTAGAGTGTTAACAAGGTTTTCTGCTGGTCTGGCCCAGTGACCTAGTTTTTGACCTTAAGTGACCCAGTTTCGAACTTGACCTAGAAATCATCAGGACAAACCTATTGAGCAAGATTCATGATGATTGCTTCAAAAATGTGACTGCTAGAGTGTTAACAAGGTTTTCTGCTGATCTGGCCAGGTGACCTAGTTTTTGACCCCAGGTGACCCAGTTTCGAACTTGACCTAGAAATCATCAAGACAAATATATTGAGCAAGATTCATGATGATTGCTTCAAAAATGTGACCGCTAGAGTGTTAACAAGGTTTTCTGCTGATCTGGCCCGGTGACCTAGTTTTTCACCCCAAGTGACCCAGTTTCGAACTTGACCTAGATTTAATAGAGGCAAACATTTTGAGCAAGTTTCATCAAGATTGGGTCAAAATTATGACCTGTAGAGTGTTAACAAGTTTTTCCTTTGATTTGACCTGGTGACCTAGTTTTTGACCCCAAGTAACCCAGTATCAAATTTGACCTAGATTTCATAGAGGCAAACATTCTGACCAAGTTTCATCAAGACTGGGTCAAAACTGTGACCTCTTGAGTGTTAACAAACTAATTGTTGACGACGAACGACAGACGATGGACGACGGACGACGACGGACGACGGACATAGGGTGATGACAATAGCTCATCCTGAGCTTATGCTCAGGTGAGCTAAAAATAGCAGGGGAAATTGCCTGGGTAGAAGGGCAAACTCCTCAACCACAACCCACCAACCCCTCTTCTAGTGAACCCCTGGGACAAGGGTGACACTAAACACTACAAACCACCACAAAACACCACAATACAAAACACCACAAAACACACCACAAATCACCACAATTGGCTACACAAAACACATAAAGACAACCTTTAAACAATCATCTGGATCCATCATTCGGCCAAAAATGCTGTTTGACAGGAATTTGAAAAACAACCTTGCAGAAATGCTTCATTATCACCTTTATGTCACTATTGCAAGTACTGTCTGATGGCATTAACCTATACCACCATAGTAACCCAATACATTCCTCTGTTTGTATATTCCTCTATTTTAAACTCCTTGGGCAGGGCTCAAAATGAAGGAAGGAATGGAATGAATGAATCAATGAATAAAGGAAGGAAGGAAGGAAGAAAGTTGAATAGAGTGATACCACATTTAATAAATGTGTCTAACTTGTAAATGGCATTGCTAACAGTGAATACTTAGATCAGACTTCAAGAGCAGCCTAATCTGGCAATTTTATCCTAAATAAAGTGCAAAGGTGAGAACTTGCTGTGATACTGAGGTCATTAGGATCATTTTAAGTATGTATACTTCTTCACCCTTCTGATGTTCAGGAGAAATATTGAGCTCTGATTGTACAAGTTCCTTTAGCTTTGTATGTTTTTCTTCTTCTTGGTGCCTTGGCTAGAAAAGGTTTTTGATAGCAGGATTTCCTTGTTTGGCTTGATATATTTTTGTATCATGTTAAAACATAACTCCCAAATATGTGTTTCTAGATATATTGACAAAAAAAAACCCCCCAAAAAAACCAGCACCACATATATTCTCCATCAGCTTTGTGGTAAACACAGGTGAACACTGAAATTTTCTTTGAGTTTATGTTTTACATCCCAGTAAACAGCAAAGGTCCTGTCAGGATGGTCAGTTTACCTAACAACACTTTTCCAGGGTGAGAAACCAGTAATTTCAGTGCATATTTTCATCAGAAACGGATTGCCCATCTTGAATCAGTGGAAATTGATATTTTCAGGTATTGCTGTATGTTCTTCTTGGCCGAATGCTGGATCCAGATGATTGTTTAAATTGTCTTTATGTGTTTTGTGGTAGCCTATTGTGGTTTGTGGTGGTTTATGGTGTTTTGTGGTGGTTTGTGGTGTGTTTTGTGGTGTTTTGTAGTGTTTTGTGGTGGTTTGTAGTGTTTAGTGTCACCCCTGGGACAACCCAGACCAGTTTGTAAGAGAGCTAACCTTGGTTGGTAGTTTGGTTGACTTGAGGTTTAACCTTTACCATGCTGAATAAATTAAGTTGTCACACCCACTTCTAATTTTCAGCCAATCAGATTACTTGATCCAGATTGTTGATGTAAATTCACATACTAAATGACAATCAGTGCAGACCCAGATAGGACAAGGCTTAACCAAAGCTCCAAAAAAGAGAAATATTCAGAAAATTATTTTTCTTGTTTCTCAATAAAAATATATGTTGTGATTAGAAGCACCTCAGTGAGGTACAGCAGATTCTCATTATTTCAAACACTAATGAAAAACTACTGCTTGTCAAACTAAATTAAGGGCAATATTGGTTTTGTTTGCTGCATGTTCCTTACATTACAACTCCTTTTATCTGTTATCTCAAACCAAAAATTCTGGTCCTTTGGAGTTTGAGATAATGAGAGTTGACTGTATTTATAATGGTTACCTACAACATCTTTTCCTGGAGAAATAATGGAATACTTTTTGACTGAAAAAAAGAACAGTTCATGAACAGACAGCAGAACTCAGTCTTCTGTTTCTGGGTCATGGTTGTGTTCCTCATACAGAAAAAACGGAGAAATTTTCCTTTAAGATCCGTAGGAACAAAGTATCTTAAATGAAAATATTTGTTTTTCTATTTTTTTCACCTTAATGCAGGTTTGCTAATAGAAACCAGAAACAGAAAATTACATTTTGAAAATTGGCATTTTACTCCCATTACTTCAGCAAAAGAAATTACCAAAATGTTTACCGTATTTACCATATGAATGTGGACAGACAGGCCAAACAGAATTTGGCATCTCATCAAGGTCTACACTGTTTGCCACTCATCCAGCAATTTTTAGACACAACATCGAGAAGTAAATTGTTCTTGTCCCAATTTTAGAACAAGTATGGGAAAAAGCTGAGGTGTTCAAATACTTAGGGTAAATACGGTAATGGAAGGAAAGGCCCTTGTGCCATATAAGGGCAACAATGGCCAAGAACAGACTGCAGTTTTGTGCAAGCTGATCAGGTTCTTAGTTGCTCGCTTACAGAAACAATGAATACTGTAGAATACCCGGTATATTGACAAATGAGCCAGTGCATGACATAACCAACAAAATGGATGTGTGCCCAGCAAAAACTCAGATGTCTGGCTATCCACCCAGTCTGATCAGAGTCTTCGCTTTGCACTCAATGGGTAGCTAAGGACTCAAGCTTTCCTCATGCAGACAGCAAAGACTCTGATCAGACTGGGTGGATGCCCTGGCTAATCTGAGTCTTTGCTGGCGCACATGCTATTTTGTTGGTTTTGTCATGTGCTGGCTCAAATGGTGAATATCATGATCAGACTGAGAGCATGTGCAGGTCAATCTGTGCCTTTCATTTGCATATACATAGCCTTTTCCCATGTTGTGTTCATATAATCAACAAAAAATACACTAGAAGAATTAATGACTGGAGTATAAATACAATTAGAGTACTAAAAGCTGTTTATTAACATGGTGTTTTCCTAGAAGTATCTGCTATAATTACTTAAGAATTACCGAAGCCAGCATTGATCTGTGCCTTTTATTACTATTGTAAGGCAGTGCTTGTCAGTTTCTGGTTTACAACCCAAACAGATTCAATGGCAGGGCATAACTTGAGATAAGGTATTTTGTTTGTCTGTTTAACACAAAGTGTTTTGTTTGTTTGTGTTAAGGAGTTTACAAAACATTTCTGTGTACTTCACCCTAGTGCAGATTATATTTTCATTTCCTTTAGGATCACTGGGCCCATTGTGGTATCTTTGAAAATGGAGGTCTGCTCATGGATACACTGCAGGGCAAACTTAATTATTCCTTATGAAGAGTCTCAATAAAACCGAGGCTCCCATTTTCTATCTGTGTGTGTTCTTTGCTTACAAAGGCAATCTTTTTTACTTTTATTTCACTATGGCTGGTGTCAATTGCTGTGTGATGGCCTTAAATTTTCTTGAATTCTTCTTTAATGACACATCAAATCTTTAGGTCATTTTGTGTTATTCCCCCAAGGAAAGGGAGCAAGGGGGCAGAAGAGCTGGTAGGTGAGAGAAAAGAGAGAAATAGAAAAGGATGAAGGAAAAAGTGAATGTCAGTGCAGGAACGGAAGAAATACTAACATGGCTCCTTCCACCACCTCTGCAAGTACAGCAGGTCCTTAACCACCATCCTACCACCCACTATCCCCTGGTACCATAGCTCCAGATAAGACGAGTTTTTCAACCGAAAAGTAATGATATTTTCTTATTTCTCCACAAAAAACATATGTTGTGGTACTCATCAGAAGTGCCTCGCTGAGGCACTTCTGATGAGTATCCACAACATATGTTTTCATGGAGAAATAAGAAAAATATTATGTGGATACCCCCTCTTATCCGGAGCTATGTGGGACTTCATCATGATCCTTTGGTACCACTGAGCCTATTTCAGTCCCACAGAAAACAGAGTTCTGTTCAGCTCAAGGCTGGTGGGCTCATGCAACATTACATAACCAAATACGAGACATGGACAGACTATTAATAATAAAAACGTGTCTGCAGCATAGTGTTTCCATTTTTTTGGGTGTTCTTGTTGCCAAACGATCCTTTTTTACAGAACATTAATCCCTTCATTCCCGAGTTTCTGAAGTGGACTCTTCCATCTTTGAACTAAGACATGTCCACTGCCTCAAATAAGGGTTTCAATGTAAAATAGAAACAGACTGGCAAACCATGTAGATTCTGATGAGATGGCTTGTAACAAGCCATCTCATCTGGATCTGACCTTGCACAAACTGAAACAAGACCTCCGCCAAGTGGGGCATTATACGTCTGTGGCAAGTAATAAGATGTAGCACATAAACTGGCTCCTGCATAATTCAATGCTCTGGATATAAACTGTAAGTGGAATTACAAAAAAAAAGAATTTAAAAACATTTTATTGGGGCATATCTCAGCTGATATTTAGTGAACTGTAACCTAAAAAAAAATCAATATCTTGCCCATATGACCAAAACTTTAGTTATTTGCAAAAAATATACCTATTATAGAATAAAATTTGCACACTATTACCTCTAAACAATATGCTGCAAAAAGTTTACAAAAACTTTCAAAGGGGCATAAATCTGCAAATATTTGGTGCACTGTAACCTCCAAATAACATGTGCTGCTCCACATCATCATGTAACTAGTTATGAAGTTTCAGCTTGATCGGATGCAAACTGTAGGAGGATTTAGCCGAAAACAAAAAAATCAATAGAAATTTTCGAAGGGTTTAACTCTGCTAATATTTGGTGGACTGTAACCTTGAAACAATATGCACTGCTCCACATCATGGTCTAACTACAAATCAAGTTTCAGCTTGATAGGATGAAAACTGTAGGATTTAGCCGGAAACGAAAAGTTTACTGAAATTTTCAAAGGGGCGTAACTCTGCTAATATTTGGTGGACTGTAACCTCGAAACAATATGCGCTGCTCCACATCATGGTCTAACTGCACATGACATTTCAGCTTGATTGGATGTAAACTGTAGGAGGATTTAGCCAGAAACAAAAAATTAATAGAAATTTTCAAAGGGGTATAACTCTGCTAATATTTGGTGGACTGTAACCTTGAAACAAATGAGCTGCTCCACATCATGGTCTAACTACAAATCAAGTTTCAGCTTGATCAGATGTAAACTGTAGGAGGAGTTAGCCGGAAACGAAAAGTCTACTGAAATTTTCAAAGGGGCGTTACTCTGCTAATATTTGGTGGACTGTAACCTCGAAACAATATGGAGGTGGGCTGTAACTAATGTTGTTAGAACTTGTAGCCCAACCCCATTGCTATTTGAGGCAATAAAATATGTTTAAACTAAAAAAAAAACCAAAAAAAAAAAACCAATATGCGCTGCTCCACATCATGGTCTAACTACGAGGGATGTTCGAAATGAATTGCTTATTTCTATCTGGAGACTTCAAAGTTAGCCCATAAGTACTCATTTCATGCCCTCGAAGTACTCCCCGTGGCTAGAAATGCAAAGTTTCAGCCGATGTATCCACTTCTTGAAGGCGTCACGGTACGCTGATTTGGACACAGTAATAAGGTACTGATGAATGGCAGATCCAAGTGCCTGTCGGGACTGGTATTTCCGCCCAGCAAGGAATGCTTTCAATTTCGGAAACAAAAAGAAATCACATGGGGCAAGGTCTGGGGAATACTGGGGGGTGAGGCAAAACAGTTACTTTTTCTTTCTTCAAAAACGCCGTAACTATTGCAGAGGTATGAGCTGGGGCATTGTCATGTAGAAGACGGACATGTTTAAAACCAGTGGCAGGGCGTCGTTTCTGATAATACTTTTTCAGTTTCTTCAGTACTACGTCTTTGTAGTACTTTCCGGTGATGCTTTTGCCCTTTTTCACTGGCACTTATATTGCGACTCCTTCACCAGAGAAGAAGATTGCATACAAAACCTTCTTTGTACTCAAAGAACGTTTGGCAATTATTGGGCGTTTGCTGTGTTTAGTGGCCCAGATCTTATTGCTAACCTTTCTGACGGGCTCAAAATAATGGACCCAGGTTTCATCACCTGTGACGACATTGGCAAACTGCTTTTTGTCATATTTTGGAAACATTTGAAGCAGCTTTTTAGCCACTTTAACCCGTTGCCTCTTTTGCTCGTCAGTCAACAGATGTGGCACCCATCTAGCAGAAATCTTTCTGACTTTCAAATGCTTCTTCAAAATAAGGTGAACCATTGAAAGTGATATGCCTACCTTTCGTGCAATATCACGAACAGTAAATCTGGCATCTCCTTCAATGATTTCCTTTATTTTGGAAATAATTTCTTTACGAGATGCAGATTTTGGCCTACCTGATTTAGGTGCATTTTTGATGGACTCTTCACCAGACTCAAATTTTTCCACCGCGGAACTGTGTCATAAGACACACAAGAAGGTCCAAAAGCAGTAGAAATTTCAGTCATCAGCTTCTTCAAAGACCAACCAAGTTTTGAGCGAGCTTTGATGTAAGCCCGTATTTCATCTTTTTTGTCGACGCTTTTACCAACCATTTTTACTGCAGTGGTCAATGACTGCGTGTATTCAAATGGCAAATTTTATGTCTTACACTTAGTCTAACATGTACATTTATACACCATTGTGTAGATATTGTGAATAACCATATACAGGTATGTATTGGTTTTTATCGTGCCCCAAGTGGATATCGAGCTAGAGGACAATAAGCAATTCATTTCGAACATCACTCGTATATATGAAGTTTCAGCTTGATCGGATGTAAAATGTAGGAGGAGTTAACCGGAAATGAAAAGTTTACAGAAATTTTCAAAGGGGCATACCTCTGCAAACATTTGGTGGACTGTAACCTCGAAACAATATGTGCTGTGCCACATCATGGTCTAACTATATACCAAGTTTCAGCTTGATTGGATGTAAACTGTTGGAGGAGTTAGCCAGAAATGAAAAGTCTACTGTAATTTTCAAAGGGGCATTACTCTGCTAATATTTGGTGGACTGTAACCTCGCAACAATATGCTCTGCTCCACATCATGGTCTAACTATCTATGAAGTTTCAGCTTGATCGGATGTCAAATGTAGGCGGAGTTAACCGGAAATGAAAAGTTTACAGAACTTTTCAAAGGGGCATAACTCTGCAAACATTTGGTGGACTGTAACCTCGAAACAATATGCGCTGTGCCAAACTATATACCAAGTTTCAGCTTGATTGGATGTAAACTGTAGGAGGAGTTAGCCGGAAATGAAAAGTCTACTGAAATTTTCAAAGGGGCGTTACTCTGCTAATATTTGGTGGACTGTAACCTCGAAATAATATGCACTGCTCCACATCATGGTCTTACTATATATGAAGTTTCAGCTTGATCGGATGTAAAATGTAGGAAGAGTTAACCGGAAATGAAAAGTTTACAGAAATTTTCAAATGGGCATAACTGCAAACATTTAGTGGACTGTAACCTTGAAACAATATGCGCTGTGCCACATCATGGTCTAACTATATACCAAGTTTCAGCTTGATTGGATGTAAACTGTAGGAGTTTATGGACGGACGGACGGATGCCATACCCCGTAACATTATACGTCCCATTTTTCAAACGGGCGTATAAAAAGAAGCTACCTGCCAGATTACTGGCAAGGCCAACCCTCCAAAAGTTTCAGCAGGAGTACTAAAGCACACGACGTACTAACCATACCTAATAGTATTGGAATTGCCTTGTTTCTACAAGCTGGTCTGGATATTTCTGTTTTCATAATATACCTAGTAAACCTAATTACTGCAAATACTACTGTAAGTACATAGTCAAGCAATCTCTTAGTTTACAGATTACAGCCTGTGTACTTTCATCTACTTCTTTATAAAAGCATATGAGATCATTTGAATGCCTCAACAAATGAGTACACAACATATGCCTTAGTGATTCAAATTAGTACCAAAAAACATCTCATATATTTTCATATAGAAAATTATAAAGAAAATTGCATAAGCATCATTAAACATGTCCCTCATGAAGTCATCTGCTTGTCTTTCTTTTTGTGCTTAGGTATTTTACTACAAGTTTTGACCAGTAATTTTGAGAAACCTAAGCTCACAGTGCAGTAATTAGGTTGAATACGGATGTGTTTTCTTCACCCAATGCCATTCAATTCTCCTATGTCTTGAAACAAACACAGTAGCTGATAATAGGCCATAGAGGCAGTCAGTTGATCAATTCAAATAGGTATTATTAAACACAGCTCTAGATAAGGAGCTTTATATCCCGCAAAGCAGAAATATTTCCTTATTTCTCTATAAGAACATTATCAGATCTGCCTCCTGTCTGCATTTTAAAAGGTTGATACCTGATCTACTTTTGATATAACCTTATTTTCTGTTATCTGAAAAAAGAAAATCTACTTCCAAAAGACATTAAGCTGCCCCTTGTTTGCTAAAAAATGCTGTTGATGACTGGATGGATTATGGGAGAAAATACTGTCTAAAAAGGTAGCTTACTAACTAGGCTAAGTAGCCAAGTTAGGTCAAGTGAGATAATTTGTTATCAATTAAATAGACAATAATCTAAAGGCTTTTAAATTTAAAGCTTTGCATTTGTATTATATACACTTTTATGATAAGCATGTATATTCTTTCACAATACGTATGCAAGATGCTTCAAAACTTCACTGAGAGGATAAATTAAATTTAACCCATTAGACCCTGTAAACTGAGGCATATTCTCTTACAAACAGTGTGGATCCAGATAAGATGGCTCATTATGAGCAGTCTCATCTGGATCAACATTGATTGCCATTCTGGTCTTGATTTACTGCTAACATCTCTATTTGTAACAATGGACATGTCCAAATTCTAAAACTGAAGAGTCCACTAAAGACACTCAAGGGTGAAATGGTTAATTTCCAAAGCTCCTGTGATTTTTCTTACTTCTAATAGCTTGGTGTGGCATCTAGAATAGTGAGTTCATAAAGAAGCTCAGGTACCAACCTTTAATAAATGTAAGCAATATATTTTTTGTGGAGAATCAAGATAGGTTTATACTCAGATGTTACGATAAACAAGTTTTGTTAGATGCATTTCCTAATTTGCATAATCCATTTGAAATGTGTGCATGAAGATATGATGGAATGATTGCTTACATGCTGTGTAATCGACTGTGAGTTCTATACCAGTATGCAACTGCTGCTGGAAAGTTATACATTTAGCCCCATGTATACAGTATTAGATAAGGCAAGAATTTACAAACTTTAACTGTTTACCACTCTAAGGTCAAATTCAGCAGATGACAAATTGATGATATTTCTTATTTTTCCCAGAAAACAGGCTTTGGCATTTCATGCAAATTGTCTCTTAGGAGACAATTTGCATGACATGCCAAAGTATATTTTCTGTGAAAAATAAGGACAAAATATCATCAGCTTGCTGTCTGCCAAATTTACCCATACAGTAGTAAAGATTAAAGACAAATCAACAGGTAGTATAATGGACCAGTTCAAATTTAAAGAGTTCTGGGGTCGGAATATTTAGGATAACAAGACCTGTCGCCAGACAGGATAGCTCGCCTGATATTGCACGTTTTGTTTCTGGAAAATTCTAAGTCTGTAACCTTGATTTTGACATGACCTGGGCATGTGTGTGTGTGTTGGGGGGTGTGGGGGGAGGCTGGGTGGATTGCACTGCACAAAATTTTCATTAAACCAAATAAATCAGTGATAAGGTTAGGAAATAATGAGGTCTTAAAAACTTAAACAAAAATTTTAACTTTTTTTAAAATTCTAAGGCTATGGTCATGAAAGCTGATGATGCTGGTAAAAACTTTTGACCAGTATCTGTCTTGATATGAAATAGGAACTAAATCAATCAAGTAGTTTAGAAGTAATGAGATCCTAAAAAACTTTGACGTAAAATTTTAACATCAAAATTCTAAGTCTGTGACCTTGACCTTGACATGACCTAGGGTGGTGGGGATGGTACTGTGCACAATTTTGGACCAATATGTATCATCATACCAAAGATGAATCAAATCTGTGATAAGGTTAGGATTTAATGAGGTCTTAAAAACTTTAAGGAAAAATTTTAAAACATTTAAATTCTAAGTCTGTGACCTCAACCTCAAGGTCACGATCATGAGTGCTGATGAAAACTTTGACAAGTATCTATCATGATACCAAATAGGAACTAAATCCATCATTTAGTTTAGTAGTAATGAGATCCTAAAAACTTTAATGAAAAATTTTAACATCAAAATTCTAAGTCTGAGACCTTGACCTAAGGTGGTGGGAATGGTACTGCGCAAAATTTTGGACCAATATGTATCATACCAAAGATGAATCAAATCAGTGATAAGGTTAGGAAATAATGTGGACTTAAAAAACTTTAACAAAAACTTTAGCATTTAAATTCTAAGTCTGTGACCGTGACCTCAAAGCCACGGTCATAATTGCTGATGGTGCTGGTAAAAACTTTTGACCAGTGTCTATCATAATACCAAATAGGAACAAATCCATAATCCATCATTTAGTGTAGAAGTAATGAGATCCTAAAAACTTTGACATAAAATTTTAACATGAAAATTCTAAGTCTGTGACCTTGACCTTGACATGACCTAGAGTGGTGGGGATGATATTGCACAAAATTTTGGACCAATATGTATCATCATACCAAAGATGAATCAAATCGGTGATAAGGTTAGGAAATAATGAGGTCTTAAAAAATTTTAACGAAAACTTTAACATTTAAATTCTAAGTCTGTGACCTCGACCTCAAGGTCACGGTCATGAGTGCTGATGGTGCTGATAAAAACTTTTGACCAGTTTCTATCATAATAGCAATTAGGAACAAAATCCATCATTTTGTGTAGAAGTAATAAGATCCTAAAAACTTGGACATAAAATTTTAACATGAAAATTCTAAGTCTGTGACCTTGACTTTGACATGACCTAGAGAGGTGGGGATGGTACTGCGCAAAATTTTGGACCACTATTTATCATCATACCAAAGATGAATCAAATTGGTGATAAGGTTAGGAAATAATGAGGTCTAAAAAACGTTAACTAAAACTTTAACATTTGTGGACACCGACACCAATGCCGCCGCTGCTGGGGCTAGTACAATAGCTCTCCGTTGAAGTTGTTCAGGCGAGCTAAAAACAGAATGCATTTTTTCATTTGTTGCATTTCCTATTACCCTACACATCAGTCTGGTGTAAAGTTTCTCCTATATCTCTACTCGAAAAGGAATATAAAAGTTCCTCAAAGAGCAGCGAGCCAATCAATAACTGGCTCTGCAACACTCTTTCCTGCTACATTTAAGCTGCTATGTGAGAAAACGTACCTTCCAACATGTGGGCACAAGGATGACTCAAATCAGCCTGCCCATCTGCACAGTCTGATCAGTCTTCATTTTCCAGACTCTTAATGAAACTTTGCATCCTTCGCTACCCTGAATGTGTCCAGTTAAGATTCTGATCAGCCTGCACAAATGTGCAGGCTGATCTGAATCTTTGCTGGGCACACACGTTCAAAGGTAATTTGTCTGATGTTGAGGCACATTTGTTTACAGCCCAGCAGAAATTATCTTTTTATGACATAATAATATCCCCCTGCAAATCCCTCTTGTAAAACATAACATTAATGGAATGTAATGCAAGCGCTTCTTCCTTTCTATTATGACAGCATACAGCCACGCTGTCTCTTGTTTTGCTTGTTTTTCTGATACACTATTAAGGAACACACACAGACAATAACGTAATTACTAAACATACCCCTATAAGCACATTGTCAAGTAATTTCTGTCTCTTTAGATTATCGCCCCTGCACTTCTCTATAACAGCATATGTAGTGTAGTTTGGTAAGGCCAAAAAAAAAAAAAAAAAAAAAAAAAAAAAAAATATGTGTGTTTAGGGTTTCCTAACCCTACCTATTTTTTTTTAGTGAAACCTAGAAATTTCTTAATGTTTTCTGGAAGAAAAGTTTGAATAATGTTTTCTGTGGTACATTTGGGCTTTTTGCACTATATTTTTATATTTCTTCATAGCTTCAGATAAGGCTTGATTACTCAAGATAATTTCTGGATTTTATTTTTTATTTCTCCATCAAAAAAGTGGGTACTGTTTCTAGAAAAATAATAAAAAATAAATAAATAAATGTATAAATAAATATATAAATAAATAAATAAGAAGAAGAAAAAAAGGAATTTCTACCTATCCTACCTATTTATTTCTGACTTGAAACCCTAAACATACATTTTTTTATTTACATGAAATTATCAGAGTATTAACCCTTATGAATTTAAAGTTTACATTTATGAGAACACCATTAACCCACAAGATCATGAAGCCCACTCAAAAATCTGGAATGCAATAAATTTACTGGATGCTGATCAATTAGGTTCCTTGACACAGCTGGTAGCAAGCTGACTAAAGGTCCAGGGGTAGTGAGTTTGAACCCCAGCTCAGCCACACAATGATCATGGAGATTGATCATGAAATAATTTCTACAGCCATTCTCCCCACTCCACTGAATGAAGACAGTGTCAGTTCCTGATCAAAGTATGTGCACAAGTACTGGTTAACAGTGTAGAGGACTAAGCCAGCCCAGGAACAGTGTGATAAGGTTAATTGACTGCCATCAACATGACCCTAATGGGTTGACTGGGCGGCAAAACCTCAACTCAAACTAAAAAATTTCTTAAGGATCAAAGCCTCTTAAGCTGATGTATACACTTCTAAGAGAGCTTCAAGCTGAAATTTTTACCTCCCTTTTCAAAGGGAGATCACTCTAGTACCATAGAATTTGCTAATTCAGGATATCAATCCCTTCTCAAAGGGGGTTACTCTTCAAGGAAAGAATTTGCTTCCATGGGGAGCAAATTCTTTCCTTTAAGAGTTACCCCCTTTGAGAAAATGGGAGCAAAATTTCTTCCCTTTGAGAGCAACTTCCCTTTGAGAAGGAAAGCAAATGTCCTTAGGTGAGAGTGATCCCCCTTTGAGCATTTATCTATTGACCCTATGTCATACCTCAGGCAGGTTATCATTGTAGAACAGTTCATTCAGAGTACGGAATGTTGTGCTTCTCTCCACTCTATCTGGGCGGAAATTTTTCTGACGTTTTTTCCTCTGTGCCCTCGGTGAGCCACACACATCAGTCTCAATGTCACTGTCTGATGAGCTGCTGGAACTGGTAAATTCCGTCTCGATGTAGACGCCAGACTCTCCATCTGTTAAACATTAAAATTTCCAATTTATCATGTATGGAAAATTACCAAATATTACCCATTTCACCCTATCTGGAGGGATGTGAACAGTGTACACCCATATCAGATGCCACACTAAACTGTTCCAGTAGTTTTTAAACACATTAACAGGCAATACAACTGACATTCAAATTTTTTTGACACATGTCCAGAAAAAAACAAACAAACATTTTTCTATTTCTTCATAATAAAAGTTGCTCTTGACTACTTATTGGAATGCCTCAATGAAGTGAATTAACAAATATTATATTTTCCATTGAGAAATCATAATATCAGCAAGTTTGGTTGCAAATCTAGAAATGGTACATAATAACTTCTGTGACTCCCTGTTTGCTTATCTACACACCAAGCCCCTCTGAAGAGAGGTCTACCATAAAATTTAAGAACTCAGGAGATAGGAAAAACAATTTCTGAGAGTTGCCATTCCAATTATTCTCAAATCACAGTTTTTCAAATAAAATGCTACTGTTTTTGTCTACTCACCCTCTTTTTTAAAAGTTTTGGCTTTTATTTTAGGATCAAATATCACAAAGTCTGGCCGCAGCTTGCTCGCTCTCTTTCCTTTAAGAAGTGGAATAAGGCCACCAAGGTATTCCAGGTACAGTGTATAATGGCCACCAGAGGTCTCTTCCCCATGCCGAACCATCGTACAGAACAGTCGCTCTGATCCTGGTGGTGTGGTGCTCACAAATTCTCTCAGTTTGAATGGATCTGGGATATAGCTCTGCAAATAGACAATTACAATTATCATGAAAACTAGGAAAATAGGAGTATCCAGGTTAATCTATTTTTTTTTTTTTTTTTTTTTTTTTTCAGATTTGCCCATTACAAAATATATGTAGGTAGTATTTGTCTCAAAATATATGTCTTAGTGAGCCAACAGTACTGCATCAGTAACCTAACTCTAATGAGTACCTCCAAAATATAGCTTCTAGAGCTATGAGAAAAATATGAATACTTTTTTGGCTCAAAAAAAGTGGGGATACCAGGTAAATAGTTTTCTTATTTCCCCACAAAAACATATGTAATGGGTACTCATTAGAAACATCTCAGCTAGGTGCTTCTAATGATTACCCACAACATATGTTTTCTTGGAGAAATAGGATAAATTTCAATTTATTGTGGGTCTACACAATTTGCATCTGCCTGTCTGATATTTAGGTTCAATATGAACCCATGTCTAGGTGAAGCAGAAACCAAACAGTCAATGGCATAGACCTTGAAGGCCGATTGAAGAAAATATGCTGGAAATGTCAAGATCTATACACCAGGTAAAATAGGAAAAAATATTTTACATGTCTGGTGACATTTGTCTATCACAATAAAGGTTAATCTCTGTTTACAATCCAATCTTCCAGCAGACATATAATCAGTGAGATAAGGTCACATAAATTCCTCTACCTTAAGCCTTAAATTGCTAAGTAAAATTGTAATAGATGGCATTCTAATTTTTTTTCTGTTTTTCCAAATGTGAATCATCTACCATCTTATTTTCTCTGAAAATAAAAATAAAAAATTAAAATGTCACCTGCTGACTTTAAGAGTTAAATCTTAACCCATTTCATACTGAATAAACTATTTAAAAAATGTCATCTGCTGCAGTTTTTTCCCCAGTATGCTTAGTGTTAAACATTGCCATTATCTTAACCCATTTTATACTGAATAAACTCTCACCCACTATATATTGGAAGAGTCCAATTTCAATTTTAGGTATGTCAGGCTATGTCTGTTAGATAATCCTGGAGAAAAATAACTAAATTATTTACAAACAGTGGAGACCCTGATCAGACGCCGCATTCTGCGGCATCTGATCTGGGTCTACACTGTTTGTCAATTACCCTTTTATGGGTCTCCAGACTACAACGGGTTAACCTTTACCAATCTCAGCAAATTCAACAGACAAATTGATGATATTTTTTTTTATTTTTCCCAAATAATAGTCTTTGACATTTCATGCAAATTGTCTCTTCAAGAGACAATTTGCATGAAATATCAAAGTCTATTTTCTGTGGAAAATAAGAAAACTATTTCAAAATGTCATCTGCTGCAGTTTTTTCCCAGTATGCTTAGCTTTAAACATTGCCATTTGCATTCACAATACTGATATTACCCTAAATACTGGAACATCTTAACCATTAAAGCGCCAAGAAAACCTGCATCTGAAAATGTCGTCTGTTTATGTCGTCTGCTGCATCTTCTTGCAAACTTTTCAAACATACTTTTTGCATATAGGCAAACAGTGTGGACCCAGATCAGACTGCTCATAAAGGAGCAGTCTGATCTGGGTCCACACTGTTTGCAGAAATAGCTTTTAAAATCACAAGCAGATGACAAAGCAGACGACAATTGTTGTGATTGGCAGTTTAAGGGTTAAATAATCTCATTTTTTGTTGTCTGAAAATTCTATTTCCAGACAAAATGCAGATCACTCATCCAAAAGCTTTGATAAAAATTCTATTGAAAACTTGTTTGAAAATTTGAAATTATTTAGTAACAGACAGCAACTGACTGATTAATTGTGTTGGAGTTTAACGACAGGTCAACCCTTGTGGGTCATTTTGTGTCGTCTCCCAGAGAAAGGGAGAAAAAAAACAGAAGAGATAGTAGAAGAGATAAAAGAGAGGGACAGGGAAGAAAGAGGAACAGGAATGAAAATGAAGAAACAGATGAAATAAAAACATTTCCCCTCTACCCTTACCTACTACAAGGATAGCAGGCCTTAAGCCAATATCATTTGGACACCCTGTTGATGTAAGATACACAACACCTTCCCCCAAACAGACAGCAATACCTTAGCCTGAAGATTTTTTTGCCAAACAGTGCAGGCCATTAATAATGTGTGGACATTTGTTGCATATTTTTCAATTCTTTAAAAGCTGATGGAAGCATAATTGACATGCCATGCAAGAAAAAGAACCTTATATGCTCTATGTGAACAGGGAATATATGGACAGTCTAATCAGGGCCTTAGTTGTCCGCTTAGAGAATCACTGGATACTGCAGAACACAGTCAACCCTGTCTTAAAGGCAACCTGTATTAAGCAATCACCTCTATAAAGAGGCCATATTTTCAAATCCTTTAAAAGCCAGACAGGTTTGAATATACTTGTATTAAACAAGCACCTGTCTTAAAGGCACCATATCCCTCAAAAATAGACATTTTATTGTCCAAGAAAGGTTTAATAAATTGATACATGGTATTAGTACAATCATAAAATGTGGCACCTGACAGCCTGTAAAATTTCAGTTAGTCTCTCGTTCTTGAAATGAAATGATTTTTTATCGTATCTCTGAATTAATGTTGCCAACATTAATTCAAATATATGATAAAAAATCATTTCATTTTTGATTCAGTTCAAAAACGAGAGACTAAATGAAATTTTACAGGCTGTCAGATGCTGCATTTTATGATCATATTAATACTATATATCAATTTATTAAATCTTTCTTGGATAAAAAATGCCTATTTTTGAGGGATATGGAGCCTTTATGCAACCATTTTTTGGCTTTCCCTTAGGTGCTTGCTAAACACAGGTTTCACTGCATATGAAGAGCAAGAGAAAGCTAATAGATGTGAACATAACATAGCTCAAAATAAAAGCTTGCACCAGACAAATATTTTTCTCATTTCTCCACAAAAAGCATAATATATTGTGGATACTCATTAGTCTCAAGTGCCTTACTGAGGCACTTCTAATGAGTAGCTACAACATATGTCTTTGTGGAGAAATAAGAAAAATATCAATATTTTTTTTATTAACCCTTGTCCTGCTGAACCCGGACATATCCTGCTTTTACAAACAGTGTAGATCCAGATCAGTTGGCTTCTGAAGAAGCCAACTGATCTGGATCTGCACTGTTTGTCATTCAGTTTGTGAATATGTATCAACAACCTGGATCAAGTAATCTCATTGGTTGACAATTAGAAAGGGCGTGGCAGCTTAATTTACCCAGCATGATTAGGGTTAAATAAAGGGCCTTATCTGGAGGTACTGAAGGCTGGTCTGCACCTTATATAGCATAACCCTACCCAATAGTCTTCTTATTTTTGATATTTCAGACAACATTGTGTCCTTGTGGACCCAGGAAAATGGAAAATAAATTAGTTTTGACAGAGATATCAACTTCAATTTTCATCACTAGCTTCTCGTTTTTTCATGCAAGAAAAGTACATAAAAATCCCAAGCCTCCATTATTAAAGCACATTAACAACAGAACTTGGCGTAAAATGACTGACTTGGGAATCCATGAAAAATGGCCCACAATGAGAATAAGAACAATGGCTCCAGGTTTCACACAAATTGCAGTAATGGCTCCAGGTTTATCTTTCAGTGATTTCTCTACATGACTATTCAACAGGCAACAAACGAGTGACATCTTTTCTTTTTCTTTGCTTTCGCTCTCTCTTAAAACAGGAATATTCCCCTTATCTGGATATATGGTGATATACTTTCTGACAAACTTTTTTTTTTTTCATCTTTCTCTTTCATAACCAAATAAGAGTGATTACGGTAAATGTCCTAAAATTTCTAACACTCTATTCCATACTATTTTGGCCTAAATTTTGCTTTTCATGCAGTTGTTTCTTAAAATACTTAGTGGAATGACAAACAGTATAGACCCTGATCAGACTGCTCCTTCAGGAGCAGTCTGATCTGGGTCTGCATTGTTTGCATATGCCATTTTGTCAGACACTTTGGTGTTTGAAATTTTAGGATATTTACCATACATCCAGGTTTTTTTTGTTGTTTTTTTTGTAAATTGTATATACTCACCAGAATTGCAATTACAATGTGATAAAATGTTCCTTCAGACATTATTATGTACCCAGCAAAGCATTAGATCAACTTATTTGTACAGCCTGATCAGTGTTCCCTGGGTAATCTTTGGATACAGTCAAGGATCCAAGGTTTCTTCAGGTTGACAACTTAGACTCTGATCAGACAGTGTGGGTATGCAGGCTGATCTGAGTCTGCTGGGTGACTATGTTATAAGGTACATTTTTCCATAATGCACCATACAGTTCAAATGTATAAATCTGGTGTATCCGATCTGGGTCTACACTCTTTGCTCAGGCCTGTCTGTTCCAACAGGGTTATTACAGTAGTTAAAAAGTTTTTGCTTTGCTTATTCAAACTAAACATGTGTTCAAAGTACACAAAATGCCCCGCCCTTTGCTCTTTGCCCATATCGCAACATCTGGATGCATAAATTTCAACAACTATTTTCCAAATGCTTAATCTGATCTGTTATAAATATTGACCCCCAGCCCCACACCATGGCATGACTTAGGGGCAACTCTAGCATAGAGTTGAAGGTTTGAGTCTGGTTAAGTTACAAGCAGACCAAATTTCAACTTCCTAGCATAAAAGGTACCCAAATTATGACCTCCAAGAGAAACACGGACATAGATGTCAATGTAAATTTAGATATAAACTTAAACATTTGTTAGACTGGTTATGAACATATGCACATGCGAACGTAACATCATAAATGCTAGATGTCCCACTGCTGCCTTCAGCAGGCGGGGGCATAAAAAATAGAGGATGATTGATAATAGAGACATTAATGGAGTGTGCTTGCAGAGGAAAATTCTGTCAAGACAATTATTCTTTTTTTCCAAAGACATCTAAGATTGGATTCATAACTGAATGAATACATCCAGAACAAAATGATCAATAAGTAAACCTTTCAATTATACTTAGACATAGATGTGATGGATGGAGAAAATGATGAATGATTGTATAAAAAAAAAAACATGTCCCCCTAAAACGTGATTTTTGTGCAATATCTAGATGTGAACTAGAACAATGTTTTCAGAGGAAAACGAATGTCCCCACACCAGTTTGAACAGATATATTGTTGAGACAAACCATTTTCCAACAATCTGAGCCTCCTGTGACCTTGAAAATGAGGTCGAGGTCACCAAAATCTAATCAGTCTTTTCCATGTCACAACAATATAGCTATGCAAGTTTGGTCAAAATCCATCTATTCCTTCATGAGATAGGGTGCAGACAAGCCATTTTCCAACAATCTAAACCCTTGTGTGACCTTGAAAATGGGGTCAAGATCATCAAAATCTTACCAGTTCTTTTCCATGTTACAATAATATAGATGTACAAGTTTGGTCAAAATCCATCCATTTCTTCATGAGACAGGGTGCAGACAAGCCATTTTCCAACAACCTAAGCCCTTGTATGACCTTAAAAATAGGGTCAAGGTCACCAAAATATAATCAGTTCTTTTGAATGTCCCAAAAATATAGCTGTGCAGGTTTGGTCGAAATTCACCTATTCCTGCAGGAGACAGGAAGCAGACAAGCCATTTTACAACAATCTAAGCCTAAGTGTGACCTTGAAAACTGCATCAAGGTCACCAAAATCTAATCAGTTCTTTTCCATGTCTCAACCATATAGATGTACAAGTTTGGTCAAAATCCATCCATTCATTCAGGAGACAGGGTGCAGACAAGCCATTTTCCAACAATCTAAGCCCTCATGTTACCTTGAAAATGAGGCCGCCAAAATCTAATCAGTTCTTTAACATGTCTAAGCAATACAGATGTGGAAGTTTGATCAAAATCCATTTATTCCTTCAGGAGATAGGATGCAGACAAGTCATTTTCAAACAATCTAAGCCCTCGTGTGACCTTGAAAATAGGGTAGTGTCACCAAAATCTAATCAGCATTTCCCCATACCCAATGATAAATTTGTGTAAGTTTGGCTACAATTCATCCATTGATTAAGGAGATAGAGTGCAAACACGAGGCTACGCCGACGCCCACAGGATCTGCACTATAAACAATGTTCCTCCCATGGTGGGGGGTCATAATGAACAAAGAAAGAACTAGTAACAGTGTTTAAGAGAAAACAGATGTCCCTGCACCATGAACTTTCAATTTTTCTACTGCTGTTACAATGTACCTTGAAAACTAGAGCTGGTGTTTGTAAAACACTATGCCCCCAACTGCCTGACTCTAACACTGTTTGACTCCAACACTGCTTAGCCATGACGGTAACAACAGTACAAATATATGATTTCAATGTTATTTTATCAAAGGGAAATAACTCTAAAATAGGAGATGATTGGGATAAAAAAAAAATACGGATCACCTATTTTTTCATGAGGAATCAAAACATGAAATTTCAAAACATTAGCATACATGGTTCTAAACTTATGCTATACACAATAAAGCAACGACATTAAATGGCCCGAAATTGCGAAGGGCCATAACTCCAACATTTCATTTAATTGGTTCAAAATTTATTCAGGTGATCTCCTCCTCAATCCCAATCAGTATACCAAATATCATGGCTCTAGCTTAAATACTTTTTGAGATATCTTGCTGAAAAAGTCAAAATGCCTAGAACTACAAAGGGCCATAACTACATCAATTTTTCATGGAATTCCCTAAAAAACAAACCAGGTAATCTCCACATCATCCCCAATCAGCACACAATATTTCAAGACCCTAGCTTAAGTGCTTTTCGAGAAATCTTGCTGACAAGGTCAAAATGAGCAGAACTGCAAAGGGTCGTAACTTTATCAATATTTTCATGGAATTCTCTCAAAATATAATCGGGTAATGTACACATCATTCCCACTCACTGTATCGAATTTCAAGAACCCAGCTTAAATACTTTTCAAGATATCTTGCTCACAAGATTTAATTCTGATTTTTTTCAAAGGGGTATAACTTTAAATAAACATGCTAGACAAGAAACAAAATACGGGTCGGCTATTTTTTCATTGGGAACCCAAATATAAAATTTCAAAACCCTAGCGTGCAGGGTTCTTAAGATATGGCATGCACAAAAAAAGCTTGATGAACGGACAAACAGTCGGATGGACAAATGAAGGCAAAATAATATGCCCCATCAATTTCATTCGAAACTGGGGGCATAATCAGGTCATCTACTCATCGCTACCAATCTATTCATCAAGTTTCAAGGCTCCAGCTTCAATAGTTTTTGAGATATTTTGTTCACAAGGGAAACATGCCCAAATTTACAAAGGGCCATTACTTATGAAATATTTTTCAGAATTTACAAAAAAATTAATCAGGTCATCTACTCATCATTACCAATCAATTCACCAAGTTTCAAGTCTCTAGCTCTAATAGTTTTTGAGATATTTTGCTGACAAGATAAAAATGCCCAAAATAACTCAAGAAGTATATTTCAAAATTTCTTCAAAAGTAAATCAGGTTGTCTACTCATCACTACCAGTCCATTCATCAAGTGTCAAGGCTCTAGTTCCAACAGTTTTTGAGATATTTTGCTGACAAGGTAAAATTGCCCAAAATTACAAAGGGCCATAACTCATGAAGTATTTTTCAGAATTTCTTCAAAAATTAATCAGGTCATCTACTCATCACTACAAATCCATTTACTAAGTTTCAAGGCTCTAGCTCTAACAGTTTTTGAGATATTTTGCTGACAAGATAAAAATGCCTAAAATTACAAAGGGGCATAACTCAAGAAGTATATTTCAAAATTTCTTCAAAAGTTTATCAGGTTGTCTACTCATCACTACCAGTCTATTCATCAAGTTTCAAGGCTCTAGCTTCAATAGTTTTTGAGATATTTTGCTGACAAGTTAAAAATGCCCTAAATTACAAAGGGCCATAACTCATGAAGTGTTTTTCAGAATTTCTTCAAAAGTTAATCAGGTCATCTACACATCACTACAAATCCATTTACTAAGTTTCAAGGCTCAAGCTCTAACAGTTTTTTAGATATTTTGCTGACAAGGTAAAAATGCCCAAAATTACAAAGGGCCATAACTCAAAAGGCATTTTTCAAAATTTCATCAAAAGTTAATCAGGTTGTCTACTCATCACTACCAGTCTATTCATCAAGTTTCAAGGCTCTAGCTCCAACGGTTTTTGAGATATTTTGCTGACAAGATAAAAATGCCCAAAATTACAAAGGGCCATAACTCATGAAGTATTTTTCAGAATTTCTTCAAAAGTTAATCAGGTTGTCTACTCATCACTACCAGTCTATTCATCAAGTTTCAAGGCTCTAGCTTTAATAGTTTTTGAGATATTTTGCTGACAAGATTGCATCCATATTTTTTCAAAGGGCCATAACTCAGATAAGGGGCATAATCCTGTCAAGAAAAAAAATACGTGTCAGCTATTTTTTCATGAGGAATCCATATATGAAATTTCAAAACAGTAGCATTCACGGTTTTAAAGTTATGCTATGCATCAAAAAGCGTGACGAACGGACGGACGGACGGAAGGACGGACGGACGGACGGACGGACGGACGGACGGACGGACGGACGGACGGACGGACGGACGGACGGACGGACGGACGGACGGACGGACGGACGGACGGACGGACGAACAACCCAGAAGCAATATGCCCCTCCAACTTCTTTGAAGTTGGGGGCATAATTAGGTCAAGGTCACCAGCATCTAATCAGTTCTTTCTGTCCCAATTATATATCCATGAAAATTTGGTTAGAATCAATCCACTAGTTCACAAGATATTGTGCAGACAAGAAAGTATCATGCCAAAATTTTCAAGTTTTCTACTGCTGTTACCTTGAAAATTAGGTCAACTTCTGATTACAAAAATCTAATCAGTTCCTTGTTGTATCCCAATTATATATCCCTGAAAATTTGGTAGGAACCCAACTACTGGTTCACAAGATATTGTGCAGACAGAAGGTGTCATGCCAAAATTTTCAGTTTTTCTACTGCTGTTACCTTGAAAATTAGGTCAAGGTTACCAAAATCTAATCAGTTCTTTGTTATGTCCCAATTGTATACCCATGAAAATTTGGTAAGACTCTAACTACTGGTTCACAGTTATTGTGCAGACAAAAAAGTGTCACACCATAATTTTCAGTTTTTTTACTGCTGTAACCTTGAAAATTAGGTCAAGGTCACCAAAATCTAATGTTCTTTGTTATGTCCCAATTATATATCCATAAAAATTTTGGTAAGAATCTAACCACTTGTTCACAAGATATTGTGCAGACAAGAAAGTGTCAGACCAATGCTGACGCCAATGGGATCTGCACCAAAATCAATATGCCCCCACCCTCCCCCCACCCCTGTAGGTGAGGGGACATAATGCTCAGCACTTCCTTCCCTAATGCCCTTTACCAATGCTGCAAGTTTTGTTTTGTTCCTTTCATTAGTTTTTAGACATATCCCGTTCAAGAATATCATCTCCCCATAAAATGTGTGATTTTTGTGCATTAGATTTGATTTAGATGTATGAATTGATTATGAATAAACAAAATGCTCTGCCCTTCCTCCCACTTTGCTCTTTATCAATGCTGCAAGTTTTGCTTCATTCCCTTCAACAGTTTAGACACACCCTGGACAAGCAGAACTTATACAAGTAAAAAGAGGAGACAATTATATACATGTATTCTTCATATTCCTGCACTGCTTCTCATCGCCCTCTTTTTTAACCCTGGTCCTGCTGAACTCTGCCTTTGTGAACAGTGTAGATCAAGATCAGTTGGCTTCAGAAGAAGCCAACTGTTCTGGATCTGCACTGTTTGTCATTAAATATGTGAATTTGTATCAACAACCTGGATCAAGTAATCTGATTGGCTGAAAATTAGTAGTGGGTGTGGCATCTAATTTATTCAGCATGGCAAGGTTTAAGTCATTGTTTTAAGGACCTGCCAACCTTTGTGGATCATTTTGTGTTGTCTCCCAGAGAAAGAGAGAAAAGGGACAGAAGAGGGGACAAAAGAGATAAGAAATAGAGAAGAATGAGGGGGGAAAGTGAATGACAGTCCTGAAACTGAAGAAATACTAACATGCCCCCTTCCCTGCTAAATAAAAAAATAATAAATTAAAAAAAAAAAAAACAACAAACAAGCCCCCTTCCCCTACCTGTTCCAAGTAAAGTAGGCCCTTGCCACCAACCTACCACCCGAGATATGCTCCTGACAAGAGAAAAAACAAGCAAATTCATAAGCAAACTGATATCCCCCACCGAAGTAATTGTTGATTTTTACATATGCCCTCTAACTTGTAAGCTTCTAATGAGTATCCATAATATATGTTTTCTTTGAGAAATAAGAAAAATGTTATGTGGCTATCCTATCTTATCTGAAGCCATGAACGAGACAATAGAAGCCGGCTAAAATGAGAACGAACATTACGAAAACATGCCTTTTCAAATATACTGAACATTTTATCACCAAAAAATGAAAATTTTCAGATAAAAAATTCTGATATTTTTCATATTATTGCTCAAAACATAGATTGTGGGAACTCGTTAGTTCCCCCTCAAAAGCAGTTCTACCAAGTACCCACAATCTATGTTTTTGAGTAGAAATAAGAGCAAGAGTTGTCAGAAGACAATGCAGCTCACTGGAAAGGGCTGATCGGATAAGAAAACAATCTTTAAATATTTAAAGATTAACTGCAGAATTTAAACTTAAACTTAGCTGCAAATGACAGTATGACCTGACTATAATGCTGGAAGAATGTCAAACTGAGAGATGGGGTATATGCCATTGAAACATCTTCCCTTAGGTTGGTGTGGACAAATGTGAAAGCTATATCTTACATGCTGAATCCCTTAGGTTGGTGTGGACAAAATATGAAAGCTACATCTTACATACTTTTACACTTTTCAAAACTTAAACACAGCTGTAAATAACAAAGTATGACCTGACCTTGACCTAGGCAAAAGGTCAAACTGAGGCAGATGTGTGTACTATTGAAAGGTCTTACCCTAAGGTAGGTGTGGGCCAAATATTAAAGTGGTATCTTGAATACTTCAGCAGTTACAAACACTTTTCAAAACTTAAACACAGAACTCAAACATGGGTTTAAATGACAAAGTATGACTTGACCTTGACCTAGGCAGAAGGTCAAACTGAGGAAGGGGTGTGTGCTATTGAAAGGTCTTACCGTAAGGTTGGTATTTGCCAAATATTAAAGCAGAATCTTAAATACTTCAGCAGTTACAAACACTTTTCTAAACTTACAGAACTCGAACATGGGTTTAAATGACTAAGTATGACCTGACCTTGACCTAGGCAGAAGGTCAAACTGAGAAAGGGGTGTGTGCTATTGAAAAGTCTACCCCTAAGGTTGGTTTGGGCAAAATATTAAAGCTCTATCTTGAATACTTCAGCAGTTATGTACACTTTTCAAAACTTAAACGCAATGTTAAAACTAAAACATGGGTGTAAATGACAAAGTAAGAACTGACCTTGACCTACATAAAGTGTCTATTTTGGGGATGGGAATGAATACTGTTGAAAGGTCTTACCCTAAAGTAGGTGTAGGCCAAATATGAAAGCAGTACCTTAAACAATTAAAAAACTATGCACATCTTTGAAAACTTAAACATTGTGCTAACGCGGACACAGACGCCTACGTGGACACCGACAGACGCCAACGCCAACGACTGGTTGACAACATAAGCTCTCTAGGGAAATAGTCCCGGCAAGCTAAAAATAATGTATACCCCTGTAAACCCCAGTTTTATTATATAAAGGTGGGGTTTAAGGGGGTCAAAATTATATAGGAATGTTATCGTGATGATATATTTTCTACAAGTCCACTTTTAGTCGATGGTCAGTCGGTATTACAAAATCGATGATCAACTATAAAATTCTGGCTGATTCCCAATACAATCACTACAGATTAGTTGTGAATATGATCAACATCAATATAGTAGTAGTAGTGGCAAGATGTCATCTGATCATATTCACTGCTGACTGGCAGTAACAATATCAATCAATATAAATTTTGACACGAACTTGGTGATTTCTTGTCTAAGATATTTTATTCCAAAGTCAAATTTTCACTGGCAAATTATCTTGGTAATAAGTATTCTCCAAAGGAATAAAAGCTCATAATATCCTGTTATTTACAATGACAAGCCTCATCCATAGTATTGTATTATCAAATCTGTGGAGACATTTTTCTAATCTCTGAAATCCACAAGCTTGACAGCTGTCAGAGGAAATCAGCAAAAAAATTCAGCAACTGCATCTTTCTTGAATAAAGTCAATTTCCTTATGATAAGTAGCACATGAAGAGTTATTATTTGGATGTTAATTACAGTCTTTGTCAACAGTTTGGGAGGACATACCTATCTAAATTAGGCCAAGTCTGGATAAAAATAGTCATTTACCTGTCTAAATCTAGTGTATACTGCACGCCAAGCATTGGCACTGGGGTCAGACGGCCACAAAAGTGTGGAAACTTTGGTGATATATAATTTACAAATATAGTTATATTTGTATGTACAGGGTACCCAGTGATCTTATTAATTTACTGAATTTGCTTGTTTGAATCAGTTAAGTAGGCACAAAGCATTATTTTTTTCCCTACCTAAAACTACATGTGAGTCAATAGGATTTTAAAGCAAGAGGGCCAAGATGGCCCTGTAACACACACCTGACCTGAGTACCAGACAAGTAACCCCTGGGGTGGGGCAATTTTTTAACCCAGAGCTGTAATTTGAAGAAGTCACCTAGATACTTCCAGTGAAGATTCCAGTCAATAAGCCTTTCTATTCAGAAACAAAGTTTGAACTAGATTTGGATTTCCAACCTGAACTATTTTATCTATTTTTGACCTACAAGTCATCTCGATACTACTATCACGTTTCGCATCAATCTGCCTCTCAGTTCTAGGGAAGAAGTTCAAAATATACATTTAAGATGGCAGCCATGACAGACAGCTTGAATTTCCAATCGTAATAAGTTTAGCTCTTTTTGATTTACAAGTCACCACGACAGTTCATACCAAGTTTCCAGTCAATTGGCCTTTGGTTCAGGAGCAGAACTTCAAAATAGATTTTAATGATTGGGTTTCTGATCAAAAGGATTTTAGCTACAAGTTGCTCTAATACTTCCTACCAAGTTTCAAGTCAACTGGCCTTTCAGTTCAGGAGAAGAAATTCAAAATACACTTTTTTAAGATGGCAGCCATTTTTGATTTCTGATTGGAACAATTTTATTTATTTTTGATGTACATTTGTTTGTTTGTGTTGAGGTTTTACGGCCCAGTCAACCCAATGGGGACATGTCGAGCGCGGTCAGTTTACCTAACCACACGTTTACTGGGCAGGCTTAGTCCTCTAAGCGGTTAACCAGTATTGTGCACATTTTTTCGCCAGAAACTGACACAAGTGGCCCAGATAGTGCCTATCAAAATTCGAGTCAATTGGTCTTTTGAGCCAAGAGAAGAACTTTAAAATAGATTTTCAAGCTGGCAGTCATCTTGGATTTCTGATCTGAATTATTTTAGCTATTTTTGATCTACATGCCACCTTGATACTTCAATTAAGTCTCCACTCAACTGATCTTTCGGTTAAGGAGAAGAATTGGAAATTGAATTTCAAGATGGCAGCAATGGTGGCCATCTTGGATTTCCAATCAGAATGATTTTAGCAATTTTTTATCTGTAAATCACCTGGATACTCCCGATCACGTTTCAGTTAATTGGCCTTTCCGTTCAAACAAAAAAGTTCAAAACAGATTTTCAAAATGGCCACATTTTAGCTATTTTTTGATCTACAAGACACCCCCATACTTTCTACCAAGTTTCAAGTCAACTGGCCTTTTGGTTCAAGAGAAGTTAAAAACAGATTTTCAAGATGGAGCTGTGCCAGTCATCTTGGATTTCAGATCAAAACGATTTTAGCTATCTTTGATCTGCAAGTCACTCTGATACTTCCTACCCAGTTTTGAATCAACTGGCCTTTCGGTTCAGGAGAAGCTCAAAACAGACTTTCAAGATGGCGACAGTGGTAGCCATCTTGGATTTCCATCAGAGTGATTTTAGCTATTTATGATCTACAAGTCACCCTAATACTTGTAATAATTTCAAGTCCATTAGCCTTTCAGTTCAGAAGAAGTTCAAAATAGATTTTCAAAATGGCAGCAATGGCATCCCATCTTAACTATATTTTATCTAGAAGTTGCCCTGATACTTCCTATCAAGTTTCGAGTCAATTGGCCTTTCAGTTCAGAAGAAGTTCTAAACAGATTTTGAAGATGGCAGCTGTGGTGACAATCTTGGATTTCTGATCAGAACAATTTTTTATCTACAAGTCACCCCTACACTTTTATCAAGTTTCAAGTCAATTGGCCTTTTGGTTCAGAAGTTCAAAATAGATTTTCAAGATGGTGGCCATAGCTGCCATATTGGATTTTCAATCGAAAAGCGTTTAGCTATTTAAAATTTAGTAGAAAGTCAACTAGGAAACATTCTTGTGAAGTTTAAATGAAACTGGCTCAAGCGTGTAGGAGGAGTTGTCATTTAAAGCAAATTGTTTACACCAAATGGTGGACAATGCATAACGGACATTGACCACAATAACTCACCTTGAGCATTTAGTGCTCAGGTGAGCTAAAAAGCTGACAAATTCATGGCACTGGAGTATATCACCTCAGTTATCCCCTTATCTGAAGATAATGTTTGTCCATCAACAGGAAAAGCTTATCCTATTGCACTGGTTTACCTGCAATCAATACACAGTGTAACAAGATCAATTATATTACTGCTCCAGAAAAGCAGAGCAGAATATGTTTTGTTTTGTTTGTGTTGAGGTTTTACGGCCCAGTCAACCCAATGGGGTCATGTCGAGCGCGGTCAGTTTACCTAACCACACGTTTACTGGGCAGGCTTAGTCCTCTAAGCGGTTAACCAGTACTGTGCACATTCTTTCGCCAGAAACTGACAACTGCCCTTCTTGAATCAGCGGAAGGGACAGAATATATTAATTGAGGGTTGAGCGCAAGACTGTAGTAACTCAAACATATTTTTTAAACCCTTAATTGTTCAGGGGCAACTTTGACCCCTTTGTAAACAATGCAAATTTAGGTGCCATTGCTCATACTAGCAATGGCAATTGCTCATACGAGCAATGGCACCTAAATTTCCATTGTTTACAGAAAGAATGGTTGTAATCTTCATAATGCCTTCATGGTGAGGAGATTAAGTATTGGGAAAAACAACCATCTGACACTACAGTCTTGTGATCAATCCTCGATTTCTCAACAGAAACATAAATTGACAGTACTCATCAGATTTCCCTCACTGAGATATTGCAATGAAATCTCACAAAGAAATTCTAATGTGGTCTCACAAGAAATTCTAATGAGACTTCAAAAAGAACCCAATGAGATCTCATCTCAGAAGAAATCCCAGTTAGACTTCACTAGGAATCTTTCAATGTCTAAATCTACAAAGAGACTCTATCACATATCAAAGTTCTGGAATCAAAGAACTGATAGCACTGGTGGGCAGTTGTCTCTGAGTGTAGGCAGGGAAAATGGTCCTGAATTGGGATTTAAAACTATTTCATTTAACCCTTAATTTTCTGTAATTTAAGCAAACAGGGCAGACTTTAATCAGACACCCTGGGTCTGCACTGTTTGTAAAAGTCCCAGTCCAGGTTTTACAGATAACCCTCTTTAAATAGCTCTCAGGTGTCACAGTGACAAGAATAGCACAGCTATAAATAACTGTTACCTTGATTTTGTACAAATGCACAGTTTGATTTCATTGGTCAATGATAATCACGTGGAGAACAACCCTAAGGAAATTTTAGTGTACGTATACTATGGCTCCATTGTAAACAATCGATCCGAAAAGAAACTACCAGTATACTATTTAAGGTAACAAATTTTGCTTGGCACTTTAAGGGTTAATGCATTTCTAAAATTTGTACTAATCAGTTTGACTAGTAGGTGATGTAATGCAATGGTAAACAGTGTTTACTCTGATCTAGGTCTACATTGTTTATTCAGGCATGTCTGTCTAATTATTTTGAGTGAATACTGTTCCCCTTCTCAGGGAAACAAATTCTCTTCTTTGAAAAGGAGGTAATAACTCAGTTTTGAGTGCTCACCTTTCCAAGTGTATACTCTCTCCATAAGGGGAAGCAACCTCTTTATAACAGGATTCATTGTAACAGGGTCTTGGCTATAACACGGTTCAAAGATGGATCCCAAAAATGTATAGATTATATTGAAAAATGACCATAAATGGTCATTTTTCAATATAATCTATACATTTTTGTTTGGATATAACACGATTGTTTAACTAACACGGTTTATGCTATGGACCCCAACAATTGTGTTATAAAGAGGTTTTGGTGTACCTGGTAAATAATTTTTCCGCTATTTTTACAAGGGAGATAACTATTGTCACTGTCTCTCTATTTTCCTTTATACTAATACCCTTCTGAAAATTATTTCCTTCTAACCCTTCTGAAAAGGAGTAAGCAAATTCTTTCTTTTTAGAGTAGACCCCTTTTCAGAAGGGAGACAATTTTGAGAGAGCTGCTTCCCATGAAGGTGTATCCATTCCTCTTAAAATATACAGCATTTATCCTTAATATTCCTACACCTTAACTTCTTTCCATACTTGTATACAATTTTAAAAGTACAATTTTCCTACCTGCTGATGTATAAAAAATAAACAAAAAAATTGCTAGATGAGGGACAGAGTAGAATCTGATCAGATGCCACATTCTCTGGCATCCTCTCTGTGTCTGCACTGTTTGCTCAGGCCTGTCTGTCTGAATACTTATGGTAAATATCTTAAGTAAGAAAATGTACTAATATTTTTCACCTCAGAAAAACCCTAACTGGTGTTCAAGTAAAGTATTCAGCTGAAAGACAAGAGTAAATCTGATAATTCCAGTCACAGTAAATGACAATTAATCAAGCTCTGACATATTCCAACGTATATCACGCAGGGGATTTAAAGAATGAATACTAACTCATAGAGATGGGAAAACATTTTTCTCAAGATTCATTAACTTAATGGTGACTGATCCAACAGGGATTCTATCGGACTAGGTCCTGAATATAAAATGAGCAGCAATGTCCAAAAATGAACCTTTGGTCATGTGCCCACAGCCACGACAGAACAGTCTGTGCCGCCACTCAATCTGATTAGTCTTCACTGTCAGCCTGAAAACAATCTGGATCTTTGGCTATCCAATGAGCACTCCGCTAAGACTCTGATCACACTGCAGGGATGCATAGCTCCAGACAAGACAAGTATCCAGATACATGTATTTCCTATTTCTCCACAAAAAATCATGTTTGGGTACTCATTAGAAGTGCCTCTGAGTGGAGTTTCTAATGAGAACCACTTCACATGTTTCTGCGATGAAATCAGAAAATATCAATAGTTTTTATATGCCCATTTTGAAAAAAACAGACATAATATGTCATGGCGTTGTCTGTCCGTCCGTCCAGCATAAACAATTCTTGTGCATGCCATAACTAGGTAACCGTAAGGAATATCTTATTTATAGTAATGTGTATGAGGTCAAGACAGCATGTCGCATACAAAAATGGTTGCTCTCCCTTTCTTAGTTTCTGAGTTACAGCCCTTTGATTAGTTTTTTACAGACTATCCTTGTGCCGCCATAACTAGGTAATAACCGAAAAGAGTATTTTGATGAAACTTCACAGCAATGTGTATGAGGTCAAGACGGCGTGTCGCATACAAAAATGGTTGCTCTCCCTTTCTTAGTTTCTGAGTTACTGCCCTTTGATTAGTTTTTTACAGACTATTCTTGTGCGCATCGTAACTCTGTAACTATATGGAAGATCTGAATGAAACTTCAAAGCAATGTGTATGATGTAAAAATGGCGTGTCGGGTACAAAAATAGTTGCTCTCCCTTTCTTGCCTTCTGATTTACTTCCCTCTGATTAGATTTTATTTTCCCATACTATCCTGGTGGGCGCCATAACTAGGTAACCATATGGAATACCTTGATGAAACTTTATAGCAATGTGTATGAGGTTAAGACGGTGTGTCACATACAAAAAAGACTGCCCCCCCTTTCTCAATTTCTGAGTTACTTCCCTTTGATGAAATTTTAGACTGACCTTGTGTATACCATAAGTAGGTGAATGTATGGAATATCTCGATGAAACTTTATAGCAATGTGTATGAGGTTAAGACGGTGTGTCTCATACAAAAAAGATTGCTCTCCCTTTCTCAATTTCTGAATTACTTCCCTTTGATAAAATTTTTAACTGAACTTGTGCATACCATAAGTAGGTAGCCATATGGAATATCTCGCTAAAACTTTATAGCAATGTGTATGAGGTTAAGACGGTGTGTAATATACAAAAAATATTGCTGTCCCTTTCTTAGTTTCTGAATTACTTCCCTCTGACGATCTTTTTTTTTTTTTCACACTATCCTTAGGCATGCCATAACTAGGTAACCATATGGAATATCTAGAAGAAACTTTATAGCAATGCGTATGAGATTAAGAGATTAAGAGGGTGTGTCACCTACAAAAAATATTGCTCTCCCTTTCTTAGTTTCTAAATTACATCCCTTTGATGAGTTTTTTTTCTCTCACACTATCCTTATGCATGCCATAACTAGGTAACCATATGGAATATCTTGATGAAACTTAATAGCAATGTGTATGAGGTTAAGACAATCTATCACCTACAAAAAAGTCTGCTCTCCCTTTCTCAGTTTTTAATTTACTTCTCTTTGACTTTTTTTTTTCAGACCATCCTTCTTCATGCCACAACTGGTAACAATGGCAGCATAACAAGCGTACATTTGTAAAAGGCCACACATTTTACCCCTCTGTCCAGCTATATAGATGGAGTAACCTTGTAAAATAGTAAATGGGCGTATATTGCCCAGCTGTGCAGAGCTCTTGTTGGTTATGAAAAGAGTCTTATCTAGAGCTATGTGGGTTTACAGGCTGGTTGGAGTCTTTGCTGTGCCCACATGTCCATAGGTACATTTTCTCATCTTGAAGCTTAAATATGCCTCTGCAAGCACAAAGGGGCCTTTTCTCAAGTGTAAATTGTAAAAAATCTGTAACAGTCAGACTAGAGCCCTTACAGCATTTACCCCAAGTAATCAGACACCTTAACCCCTTTCCTGCTGAACCCAGATATGTCCTGCCTTTGCAAACAGTGTAGACTCAAATCAGTTGGCTTCCGAAGAAGCCAGCTTCCGAAGAAGCCAACTGATCTGGACCTGCACTGTTAGCCATTAAGTATGTGAATTTGCATCAAAATTTTGGATCAAGTAATCTGATGGGCTGAAAATTAAAAGTGGGCATGGCATCTTAATTTATTCAGCATGACAAGGGTTAACTTCTTACCATATCTTGCTCTTGGGTAGAGTATAATAGTCTACCTGTTGATGTCTCAAAACTGCTGGATGAATGGCAATCAGTGCAGACCCTGATCAGATGATGCATTCTTTGGCATCTAGTCTGGGTCTGTACTGTTAGCTCAGGCATGTCCATTACAATACTAATGGTGAATATGGGTAGCCAGAGCATTTGTGCTTTCTAATCATGATCTTCGCTGTAGGCTAACCAAGAGGCCACAGGCCAGGGATCACTCACTTTAGGCACTGCATTCCTCTGAAAGCCTCTGTCCTTATTAACATTACTGCAAAATGTCTACCAAATGACTTCAAACCCTGATTTTATTTATTTATTTGTTTTATTTATTTATTTATTTACTTATTTATTTATTATTTTATTTTTATTGTTGTGGTTTAGTTTCAACAAGTGGTGAGGTAATCTAAGAAGCTGGTTCCCAATAATTTTTGCAAATCTTTACAAGTTTGTCCCCAATAATTTTTGCAAATCTTTACAAGTTTGTCCCCAAGATGCTCAAAATCTAAACTGAGCTCTGTCAGCAGTGCAATTCAGAGAAAAATACATGTAAATTCTTGCACCATATATGATCATGGCAGCTATACCGATAACAGATCAGGATAACAGTTTAGCTGATGACAATTCACAATATGTTTTTTGTTTTTTTTTGTTGTTTTTTTTCCAGAAAGGGTTTGACTTTCCAAGCACACTGTCTCATAAGGAAACAATTTGTATGAATAAATACAGGCCCTAATAAAACATCTTTGCTCACTTATCTGGTTTCCACAACAACTTGAATAACAATAAAAAATACACTTTGTATGCAATTCTAGATTAAAGTCTTCAAATGAACTTTTCAGGAAAAAAGGGTACTCAAATGGAAGTCTCTTCAAAGAGAGATTATAAATGTTTTTGAAAAATTACATTGTATACACAATTCCAGTTAAAAGCCTTAAAACTGTATATTAAAAAGATTTCGACAACAATGGTACTTCTGGGGAATTCTCTTCAGAAAATGTGATTAAAAATGTTTTGGAACAAAGTACTCTGGCAAAATTACATTAAATGGATCGAAATTCCACAACTCGCAAAAGCACTTTCTGTCAAGTGACTTCCAATGAAGAAGACAAATCCCTGCAATCAGCCAAGGTTAAACATATCTTATTCCCCGCATAAGCAATTGTGCAATTTTCTCGGAAGGAGTCTTAACCTTTAACCTGTTGTATTAAACATCAGCAGAAAATAGTTTAAATTTTTTTTCTTATTTTTCCCAGAAACTGGGCTTGACATTTCACACAAACTGTCTCCTTTGCATGAAATGTCAAGCCCAATTTTCTGGGGAAAATATGAAAAATTTCACCAAATTGTCTTCTGATCATTTGCCCCGACTGTGTTAAATGTTAAACTTTCTTTTTAAGTCTTTTGAGAATTGCAGTGATTAATTCAAATATGATTCAATCTGCAGAGCACAGCTTTGCATAATCCATTGAACACAAATGACAGTAATTACAAATGGGAGTATTTACGTGTGAGATGCAATAATTATAAGCGGCTCCTAAAGTCTACGACAAAGCCAAGATAAGGTGCACAGGACTGTGACGGAAGCATATCTGGTGATAATTCGGGGTTATTTTTTCTTATTTCTCCATACAAAACATATACACGGGTACCCATTAGAAGTTTTTATAAAACCATCTTGAGGGTTTCTATAAAACCATGTTGTGGGTACTCATTTTAAGTGCAACAAGAGGCATTTCCAACGAGTATCCCTCACAAAATTAGAAATTTGTCCAAAGCACATGGATGCCCCTGCCTCTGCCATGCTTATGGATGGGCAGATAATTTTGCTTTTTATATCGCTTTGTACCACATCTTTCCCTAAGTATTGGGACAGGCATGCTTGAGCAAATACTGTATGTTTGTTTGTGTTGAGGTTTTACTGCCCAGTCAACAAAATGGGGTCATGTTGAGCGCGGTCAATTTACCTAGCCATACGTTTACTGGGCAGACTTAGTCCTCTAAGCGGTTAACCAGTATTGTGCACATTCTTTCGCCAGGAACTGACAACTGACCTTCTTGAATCAGCTGAAGGGAGAGAATGACCGTAGAAAATATTTCATGATCAATCACCACCAAAGAATGTTGCCGACCTCAGCAGGGGTTGACCCCACGACCTCCTGGTCTCCAGTCAGACAGCGCATCCGACTGAGCCACCGAGGTGGGCGAGCATACAGTGTAGACCTAGAAATGCAGCATCTGATCAGGGTCAACATTGTTTGCTACTTGTTCAATAATATTAAGGCACATCAACAAATTGGATGACTGGTGATGGCTGTAAAATATTTTCCTGTACTTCACTACAGTGTAGAGTACATTTTCTGGTCTGTCGTGATAAAAAGACTCATTCTGGGATTTTGAAAGTTCATAACAGGGTCACTGATGAGGCCGATTTGGCCAAAATGAGTTAGTCTGGCCAAGAAACATTGACACGAGTTATTTTCATTTCTGTGTTTGTTTGTTTGTTTGTGTTGAGGTTTTACACCCGGTCAACACAATGGGGTCATGTCAAGCGTGGTCAGTTTACCTAACCACACATTTACTGAGCAGGCTTAGTCCTCTAAGCGGTTAACCAGTATTGTGCACATTCTTTCACCAGAAACTGACAACTGCCCTTCTTGAACTAGATAAAGTGCCCAGTGGGGCATGTATACCCCAGACCAGCGCTACCGCCAGTTTTTAAAGAGCACAAAGTATGTAGCTTTGACTCTGGAGATGGCAGTTATATGCTTTATGTTATAACATTGAAAAACTTCAATCACACATAATATGAAGCCCTTGACCTCAAAAATCAGGCACAGGTGCAGGGACTGAGCTTAATAAAACTTTAGCCTATAACTATCACCATATACTAGTGAAATCAATCAGTCTTTATAATATAAGCAAAAATGACATTTGTATGAAAAGTCTGTGACCTTGACTTAAAAGCCATGCCCCAGCTTGGGGATGGTGCCAAGAAAAACTTTAGACCTATATATACCATCATGCTTAATATTAATGAAACCAACAAAAGGGTCTTCATAATATAGCTATAAATTTTAATCAAAATTTTAAGGTCACCTGCCTACTCAATGCCCTCTACATATCGGTAAAGTATCACAAAAATATCTTAAAGAATTTTTAGAGTTATTACCCGCACAGGATTTAAATAACGAAAGGAGAAAACTGCAGAATGGAGTCAGCAAGTCATTCTTGAATGTGATATGCCTACTCAATGTCCTATACATACTGGTGAAGTATCATGAAAATATCTTAACATGTTTTAAAGTTATGGTTTGCACAAAATTTTTACAATTCTGGAGACAAGGGGAGATAACTCATGGACCAAGTCAGTTAGAGTTGTCTTGCTTGTACCTGACACCCTACCAAATGCCCCCTACAACCTGACAGTTTCCTGAAAATAGCTCAAAGGGTAGTTAGGAGTTATGGGGTGCACAATAATGCATTTATGGACAGACAGATGGATGGATGGATGAATGGATGAATTCCATGCTGATAGCTATATCCCCTAAACCTCTCGGTAGAAGGATAACGAAATTCAACAAAAGGTCTTGATAGTATAGCTATATAAACTTAGATGCAAATTTTTTTTACTTTTATATGAAATTTCTAAGTCTGTGACCTTGACCTCAAGATCACACCCCGGGATGGGGATGATGCTGAGTAAAACTCTAGACCTATATCTACCAACATGTCAAATATAGATGAAATTCCTCGAAGGGTCTTGATGGTATAGCTATATTAACTTAAACACAAAAAACTTTGACTTTTTTATAAAAATTCTAAGTCTGTGACCTTGACCCCAAGGTCACCCCTAAGGTGGGGATGGTACTGATAAAAACTTTAGACCTATATCTACCATCATGCTAAATATGAATGAAATCCATCAAAGGGTCTTCAAAATATGAGGTCTTATAAATTTTAACGCAAAAACTTTGACCCAAAGACAAAAATAAAGTATGAACAAATAATGCTTCAAAGGATGGACGAACAGACGAACAGATTTCTTGCTGATAGCTGTATCTGCTCAACCGTTCAGTTAGGGGAGAATGAAATGTAATAAAAGGTCTTGATGATATGGCTATCTAAAATTAAACACAAAAATTTTTACTTTTATATGAAAATTCTAAGTTCGTGACCTTGACCTCGGTCAAATTCGTGTGGGGATCATGCGGAGTAAGACGCTAGGCTGATATCTACCAACATGTCAAATATAAATGAAATTCCTCAAGGGTCTTGATGATATGGTTATATAAACTTAAACACAAAAAACTTTAACTTTTTTATGAAAATTCTAAGTCCTTGACCTTGACCCCAAGGTCACCCCTGGGCTGGGGATGGCGCTGATAAAAACTTTAGACCTATATCTACCATCATACCAAATAAGAATGAAATCCATCAAAGGGTCTTCAAAATATGAGGTCTTATAAACTTTAACGCAAAAACTTTGACCCTTTGACAAAAATAAAGTATGAACGAATAATACTTCAACAGACTGACGGACAGACAAACCTGACGGACAGACAAACAGATTCCTTGCTGATAACTATATCAGCTCAACCTTTCAGTTAGGGGATAATGAAATTTAATAATAAAAGGTCTTGATGATATGGCTATATAAACTTAAACGCAAAAATTTTTACTTTTATATGAAAATTCTAAGTTGGTGACCTTGACCTCGGTCACATCCAAGGTGGGGATCATGCCGAGTAAGAAGCTAGGCCGATAACTACCAACATGTCAAATATAAATGAAATTCCTAAAGGGTCTTGATGATATAGCTATATAAACTTAAACACAAAAAACTTTGACTTTTTTCACGAAAATTCTAAGTCTGTGACCTTGACCCCAAGGTCACCCCCGGGGTGGGGATGGTGCCGATAAAAACTTTAGACCTATATCTACCACCATGCCATATATGAACAAAATCCATCAAAGGGTCTTCAAAATATGAGGTCTTATAAACTTTAACACAAAAACTCTGACCCTGTGACTTTTTTATGAAAATTCTAAGTCCGTGAGGTCACCCCCGGAGTGGGGATGGTGCTGATAAAAATTTTAGACCTATATCTACCATCAAGCCAAATTTGAACGAAATCCATTAAAGGGTCTTCAAAATATGAGGTCTTATAAACTTTAATACAAAAACTTTGACCCTGTGACGGAAAGACGAACGAACGAATGTACAAACGAACGAACGTACGTACGAACAAACGGACAAACGGAAAAGCGAAAACTATATACCCCCACATACTTCGTATGTCGGGGGTATAATCAGCGGAATGGGAGAGACTGACCGTAGAAAATGTTTCATGATCAATCTCCATGAAAGATTCATTTCTGTGTGTGTGATCATTGCTCTCAAGAGTTATTCTATTTAGAATCTATTTATCTTCACTTAACCTGGTGTTAGTGCCATAAGGCAACTGCTACATGTCTTCCCATTCTTCACCATAGTGTAGTTAACCTAGTCCTGCTGTGCCCGGATATGTCCTGCCTTTGCAAACAGTGTAGATCCAGATCAGTTGGCTTCTGAAGAAGCCAACTGATCTGGATCTGCACTGTTTGCCATTAAGTATGTGAATTTGTATCAACAATCTGGATCAAGTAATCTGATTGGCTGAAAATTAGAAATGGGCATGGCATAATTTATTCACCATGACAAGGGTTATTATTTTCTGGTCCTTTGAAACCAGTGAGCCCATTCAGGGACTTTTGAAAAAATATATTGAGGATCACTGATAAGGCCTAATTGCCCCAAACTAGCCAATCTGCCCCAGAATATGAACAGGAACTATTTTCATTTCTCCATGTGTGTGTTCATTGCTCCCAAGGATCATTCCTTTTAGAATCTATTTTTAGCTCACCAGAGCCAAAGGCTCAGGATGAGTTATTGTGATCACTTGCCATCCGTCGTTAACACCTTTGAACGACCTCCTCTGAAACACCTGGGCCATTTTTTTTCAAATTTCATGTGGAGCCTTCTGTTAACCCTTGTCATGCTGAACCCGGATATACCCTGTCTTTGCAAACAGTGTAGATCCAGATCAGTTGGCTTCTGAATAAGCCAACTGATCTGGATCTGCACTGTTTGCCGTTAAGTATGTGTATTTATAACAACAATCCAGATCAAGCAATTTGATTGGCTGAAAATTAGAAGTGGGCATGGCATCTCAATTTATTCAGCATGAAAAGGGTTAATGGGGGATTGAAAAGACCATGGTTTTTCAACCTTGTATGTCATACTACCAGTCACATTTTACGTATGATTTCTGATGCAGTTATGGCAAATGTGTTCCTGAAACCTATTTGTCAACCCTAGTGCCATTATTTCACTTTTTCTTTCTTTCTTGTTGAAAAACCATGGCTCCTCAAGTTTCTGTGCAATAATGATAAAACCTTCTAGCTTATTAACATTAACTTATTTTATGATAAACCACCATTTATTTCATGTATTTAACTATTTCAGCCTTATTCCCAGAGGTAGTGGGGGTGGGCGTGGGGGGGGGGGGGGGGGGGGGGGGAGAGGGGAAAGAAACCAACTAGCAGTTTCTTCCCCCCTTCCTCCAGTCAAGGCCCTTTGGGATGATGATAAAAACCTTCTAGCTTATTATCATTAACTTATTTTATGATTAACCACCATTGATTTCATGTATTTAACTAGTTCAGCCTTATGCTGAAAAAAAAAAATTCCCAGAGGTGGTGGGGGTGGGGGGGAAGAAACCAACTAGAATGCGATATATTTTCTTTTTTTTCTTTTAACCTACACAGTCACATGTTAAAACTTCACTGAAACAGTGATGTATTTAACCATAGATGTGTAATCTCTGCAAGAACTGGAGTTTTACATGCATGCCTGTCAGCAAAACAGCAAAATCTGTTCTAGGTGCCTTATTAGAACAGCCTCACCTAGGCTTTTCTAATGAGTATCCACAATATATTATTTTGGAAATAAATAATATTATCACAGCTCTAGAATAGATATCGGGTTAGTAGTTTTCTTATTTCTCTCTAAAACATGTCATGGGTACTCATCAAAAGTGCCTCACAACGCACTTCAGAAGAGTACCCATAAAATATTTTTTGTGGAGAAATAAGAAAAACAGAGGCTCTTCTGATGAGTACCCACAACACCAAAAAATATTGATTTTTCTCTTATTTGTCCCTGAAAACACATTGTGTTTTTCAGGGACAAATAGGAGAAAAATCAATACTTTTTGGTTGAAAAAAAATCCTCTTATCTAGAGCTATTATTATCCCAGAAATTTTTCTCCTCCTTAACAATCCCTGTTGTACCAACAATATATCACTATTCATAGAGAAATAAGAAAACTATTTATCTGGCTCTTATCCAGAGTACCATCAAGGGAACAACCAGTTGAGTGTCATTTTCATACAACTCCAGATTGTATTACAGAGGCCAGCTTTCTATACTGTAGATTCTTTTTGGCCAACTATTTTTGCCTAAATTTTATTTTTTACACATTTACGGTAGATGTCCTAAAATTTCAAATACTTGATTCAGTACTTATTTTGGCCTGGATTTTGATTTTTATACAGTTGTTTCTTAAAAATACTTTGTGAAAATACTTAGTGGAATGGCAAACAGTGCAGACCCTGATCAGACTGCTCCTGAAGCAGCAGTCTGATCTGGTACTACACTATTTGCATATACCTACACTGTTTGCATATACCATTTTCAATGTGGGGAATCCACATGACCAAATGACTAGGTGCACATAGGTTGTTACTATTTTTAGCTCGGCATCAGGTAGGATTTTTTAGAATATCTTGATTTATACCTGATGAAATTTGTTCAAATAAAGCGCAGAGTACGCGGAAAATCAAGCTCTTTCTGGTGGTGTAAGCACTATTCTGCAATCTGATCTGATTCTCAAGAACATTCAAAGAATGTTTTTCATCAAAGTTCATGTACATTGTCCCAGTGGCCCAGATTGACAACAAAAACATTCTTCGAATGTTCTCGAGAATTACAGCAGATTGCAGAATAGCGCTTACACCACAAGAAAGAGCTTGATTTTCTGCGTACTCTGCACTTCATTTGAACAAAGAACAAATTCCATTTGGTATGAAAAGAGATATTCTAAAAAATCCTACCTTATGCGAAGCTAAAAATAGTAACATAGTTGAACCCTCAACCTCCTGGTCTCCAATCGGATGGCGCATGCAACTGAGCCACCGAGGCCAGCCACTATCAGAGATACCCCTGTCAAAATACTATCACTACCATCTAATATCATGATGCATCACGATACTATCACCATCTCCAAATCTTATGTGTAATGCAAGGGTAATCTTTTTTACGTCTATTTAATGAATTTTGTTGATTTTATAAAACTGGACTATCTGTAAAGATATCTAACATACCTGCCCTCTCAAATATCAGCTTTGCTACTATTTTAACACAATTTTTTGCAAAACAAAAATACAAAAATCCTTCTTGTTCAATTTATACAAAAAAAAAATCTACAGGGACAAAACTATCAAAACTTTTGATAGCTGAAGAGACAAATCACTATCGGCAATAGTTATTGATAGTTGAAAACACTATCACAGCAGTCACTATCATGATGCATCAATATACTGATGTATTGTTGCACCTCTAATCTTGACTCATTACCATACTTGTCCTACATTGAACATATCCATTTTACCACCTGTTGATGTGTCCACAAACTGCTGGAAGAGTGGCACAGTGTAAACTCTAATCAGATGCAACAGTCTGCAGAGTTTGATTCTGCACTGGTAGCTAAGGTATGCCTGACCGAATGCTTTATAGGGAATAACATTGTATGCCAGTTCCTTCACTCTATTTTTTGGTTGATTGCTTACAATTGAGCAAGTGTACAAATGCCAAAATTTCTTTAGTGTTGTTGTCCACATAATTATCATTGACCAATGTTATCAAACTGCATATCAGACGAAATGTAGGTAACAGTAATTTATAACTGCTGTTCTTGTCACTGTGACATCAGAGTGCTATTGATAGAGGTTATCTGTAAAACCTGGACTGGGACATTTGGGACATTGGCAAACAGTGCAGACTAAGATCAGATGCCGCATCTGATCAGGATCTCCACTGTTTGCAAATAGGCAGTTACCCGTTAAGGGTCTCAGATCTTGGATGGGTTAACAGCTAGCATGCTGGGTATTTCAGCAGATGACATTTTAAAGTCCGAAGGAGACAATTTGCATGAATTGTCAAATCCTATTTTCTGGGGAAAATGTAAAGAGAAATATTTCAAAATATCCTCTGCTGAGATTTTTACCCAGCATGCTGAGGTTTAACAGCTTTTTCACAGACTGTTATAAAGAGTGGGAACTCTGTCTGACCAAACTGGCAGCACATGTTTGAAACTAAGCCCTAGCCTAATAAGCATGATAACCCTTTGGCAAATATCAGGCTAGCTAGTAGGTTGTGTGAATATCTGTTTTGTTTGAGTTCTTGTTTGACACATCAAATCTTGTGGGTCATTTTGTGTCGATCATCTCCCAGAGAAAGGGAAAAACAGGACAGAAGAGCTAGTACAGAAAAGAGAAAAATAGAAGAAAGTGAGGGAAAAGGTGAATGATAGTCCAGAAACTGAAGTTCTAACAAGCCTCTTTTCCCCATCTTCTGCAAGAACAGCAAGCCCTTACCACCATCCTAACACCTACAGGTCCTGAACATGCAAGACAAAGCCCTTTTACTGTAAAATGCACATCATATAAGGCCCCTTTACTTATGAAGTGGTTCTATCATGAAAGCAATTTTCACCATTTAATTTCAAGTAATCTGTTTCATTATCATAATTATGTGGAAGTTTTATTCAATCCCTCTCTTACTTTTTCAATTAAAATTCAGAACCCTGGGAATTCTTTTCAATTTCAATCTTTATCATGTTTATTTATTTCTAGAAAACTAGCAACAGCGGGAGAAATTAGGTTCTTTGTTCTAAAAATACTTTGCTATTAAGTCACAATGACTCTGAATTGTATTCAGTTTTGCCATAATGATATAGTTTTTAAAATATGTAATTAAAACATTATTATTTCTGTGGTTAATACTATAATTTTATTAAATGGATGTTTTCATTTTGGCCCTGTTACAGGTCCGAGGGCAGTTGTATTGGCCTGAGGATTGCCAATACAACTATCCAAAGGCTAGAGGTGAAGCGATTCACCGAATTTACAGTGCATCGTGGTTCATAGGTCCGGATTCGGTTCACGATTCGTTTTCTCCAAGTTTTGATACGGCTCAGTTCACTGTGTAAATTAAAGTTGTCAATTAGCTACGAATTAGATTGGTAATTACTGCATGCAACAGATATATTTTGCTTCAATCAGATCAATTTAGGATAGTTGTACTGCTGCATAACTACTTTAGGCAAGTTTTTAATGACTGTTACTAATAAAAACATTCACCTATTGCTGTAAAATCTACGTGTCTTTAGTTTTTGCGACTTCTGAAACTTCCCGAAAAAATGTTAATTATTCAGTCAATAAACACTGTTACGAATATTTAAAGCACTCAAAACACTCGGGAAAATGTTCTCAAACACTCTTTCATAGAATTTTTAATCATTTATGCCATTTTGCAGTAGTGATTTTCTATAAAATAAGTAAGTCCAACTTGCGCTGTATGAAATGAACAGCATTCTGGACAGAACCTGTTTCACCTGATTTAGAACATTGTATATCTAGGAAGCTTTAGTGCTTGAACTTGGATGCTTACATTAGGTTCTTTTCACTGAAGAATAAAAAAGGAATAAACTTTTCACATTATGAAACTTTAACAGATATGATTTAGGACTAAAACAGTGACTGAGAACCATTTCAAACAAAATGGTGAGCACCTTAGTTTATCACCACAGTATAATCCTCATGCAGTTACTGGTTATCTCAAGTCTGAAAAGCATATCGCGATACATATCGTATCATGAACCAAGTATCATGATACATATCGTATCGTGAGGTGTGTATCATTGCAGCCCTACCAAAGGCCAATACAACTGGCCGAGGACCTGTAACAGGGCCCATGTGAAAACATCCATTTCATGACATTTAACTTTTTGTTTTCATCTTTTAAAGTGTTGAAAGTCAATAAAACCTTTTCTTGAGTAGTTCTGTTCTTGTTGCTTGCTTCATCATGCAGTGAATGATTGACTTTTCTAAAATATTGCTTTGTCTGAATAGATCATCAGAACTGCTGTCTGCAAATGTAGCTCAAACATCTGCAGGTAACTAGATGTACTCTAAGCACCAAACAGAAGAAGTGTCATGTTTAAATCATCATTGACTGGTTAATACTGTAAAATATTGGCCCAGTTAATACTGTAAAATATTGGCCCGCTTTATACCATAAAATATTGTCCCTACTGAACCCCTCTGTTTTTATCCCCTAGATCATTGTAACTTTCAGTATTAGCCCTCGTATAAAGCCCGGGCCAAAACCATATAGAAATCATGCCAAACATTGCATTGGTATGATGCAGGCTGTTTGGCACATATTAAAACAATAATTACTTAGTTGATTAACAAAGGAACATGCAGACCAATCTTGAATTAAGTCTGTAAACATTAGGTTAACAAGTCATTGTATTGTATACTCCTGTGTTTCCCAATAATATAGTGAAAGCAGTGGTAAGCAGGGGGCTTCATTATTTTCAATGTGTTTTTCCCCCTTATAATAACCTTTTATTACTGCATAATTCAGTCTTAATTTGCTTAACAACCAAACTATTTCTTATTTCCCATATTATATGGTGAAAATGCCATGGCTTCCATAACTCTACAAAAATAACAGCTGTTGCAGGACAGCGTAGTTCACCTGAATCGTGCTTTGCTCTAAAATTTTAACCAAAAACTTAAACATTAAACAAAAAAAAAAGGTCTGTGAACTGGACCTCAAGGTCATTCATGTGGGTCCAGATGGTGCAGCATAAATCTTCAGACCAGTATCTAATATCATCCAAGTATGAACTTCTTCCATACTGATGTTCAGGAGATATATAGCCTTTTAAAACTTTAATCAATGCCTACGCCAAAGCCAACACAGTGATCACTGCTACAGCTCTACCTTTACTTTCGTACAGGTGAGCTAAAAGACTAAAGTCATGATAAATGTTTTGCTTATTTCTCCAGAGAAAACATATGTTGTGAGTACTCATTAGAATCACCTCTGTAAGGCTCTTTGAAGAAGTACTCATAACAAATATTTTTGTGGACAAATCTGATACCTTCCAATACTTTAAAGCTACTCACATTTTTTGGCAAAAAATATCAATGTACTTGCCATATTTCAAGATATTTTAACGTCACCTTAGCTAACAACTTAGTCAAGTTTTGAACAACTGAGCCCAGAATTGGCAGTAAATGATTTTAAGATAGCACAAAAAACCATTACAAAGTGTACCATAAAGAGCATTTAGGCTGTGTACCTCAGTAAGTACAGACATGGAGGAACAGACACATGGATCACAGATATGTTATCCTGTAAGCTGGCTGTAACACACTAATAAGCAATGTCAACACAGCTCAGGTGAGCTGAAATTAATGTGGTTCTATCTTTTGGCATCTGCAGGAAGTTCTAAGACCATCAGTTCAACAAGATAACATTCAACATGCCCTGGTATATTTCAGTTATAAATCGGCCAGAGGTATGCAAGGGTAAGTCTGTGCTTTTACAGATTGTAATTAAAGTCAAATCATCCCCAATGGAATTTCACAAAATATTTTCGCAACAGAGAAATATTTCTGTTAGATGATGATGATGATGATAATGATGATGAAGATCTGGTGTTTAAGTTTCTTTCAACATTGTTTAACCCTTAAAGCGCCAAGAAAACCTGCATCTGAAAATGTCTGTTTATGTTGTCTGCTGAATATTCTTGCAAACTTTTCAAATCTATTTTTGCATACAGGCAAACAGTGTGGACCCAGATCAGACTGCTCCTAAAGGATCTGGGTCCACACTGTTTGCAGAAGTGACTTTTAAAGTAACCAGCAGAAGACAAAGCAGACGACAATAGTTGTGATTGGCGCTTTAAGGGTTAAGTCATATCAAAATGATGACGTGTGATCATGAAAGGCTCTCTGCTATGAAGTGTTGTACACTTCAATATGAATGAAGCTACCTATTTTCTTCCTATTACAATTTATGCAGTATAGCTCTAGTCTTATAAAGGATGTGGCTGCATATAAATATCTCATCTATAGGTGGCAATGTTTATGTTGCATCTATATGTAAACTGATGACTAAATCCCTTTTCTGTATTAAAGATGTATATATACACTTTTCAGGGAAGGCAACTGTCAAAATTGTTTTGCTTCTCTTCTGAAAAGGGGTCTACTCTAAAAGGAAAGAATTTGCTCCTTTGGGAGCAAATTCTTTCTTTTAGAAGAGACCCCTTACAGAAAGGGTTTGATGTGCTGAAAAGAAAACAGGAAGCCACAGCAGTTGTCTCCCTTGTAAAATATGGCAGTGAATATACCAAGTTAAGTACAAGAATGAGGACAAAGTTTTGGCTTATATATTCTTAAATATTACTATTTAGTACACAGTATGTAGAAACCCTGAACCACTTTTCTGCTTGTTCTCAAAATAATGGAAAATTAAGAAAAGCATATCTGAAGGGGAACAGATACAGAAGACAGACTTTGTGCCAATTTTACAAAGGAAGACAACTTTTGCAGACAGTCCATACAGAACATGTACATAAACTGGGGTTACCCTTAACCTTATCCATCTGAATGATCTTGCTCTCAGAGAAAGCAAAATTTTCCTTTCACCCTTCTCTTGCTGAACACGACATGGCCTGTCCTAGCAAACTGTGTAGATCCAGATCAGTTGGCTTCTGAAGAAGCCAACGGATCTGGATCTGCACTGTTTGTCATTAAATATGCGAATTTCTATCAAAAACCCAGATCAAGTAATCTGATTGGCTGGAAATTAGAAGTGGGTGTGGCATCTTAATTTATTCAGCAAGGCAAGGGTTAAGAGTAGCCACCAGAGCAAACTCTTTCTTTTTAAAATAGACCCCTTCCTAGAAAGGAGGCAAAACAATTTTGACAAGTTGTCTCCCTTGAAAGTATATCTATTCCCCTTAAATTCAGTACAACAAACATGTTTACCTTTATAGTTGGAGAGAACAATGCCTGGACATTTTCATTGAGTTTGGAAGGGAGTGGCAGCCTTTCCACATTCCTGGAATTTTTCACAGCCCTCTGGACACTTCTCTGGCAGAGGTACTGAAGTTTTGGCACATGTTTGATGACCCATGTCACGTACATGTTATGCCCAGCAGCTACAAACAACCGCATATCATTGTGACCCCAGCAAAGTGCTGTCAGTGGTTTTCCCTGCAATATAAATGAATCCATGTGTAAGTGTTTGGATAAAGTGCTAATTCTGCCAATAATCTAGGAAAATATTTGTGCCCTTCTTTGTTGTTGTTGTTGCATCAAGACTAGCTGAGGGCAGTCATTACTCTTTGCATGCTGGGTAACTTTGCATGCTTTTTTGTCATCTGTTTTTTTTTTTTGTTTTTTTTTTTTAAATTCACTTTTTCAAAAAAATCTTTCAGGAATGCCATCAGAGTGTCAAACAGTGTGGATCCAGATCAGGCTCAATGATTTGTCTGACCTGATCTGGGTCCAAACTGTTTGCATAGGTTATCAGCAGACAACTAAAGTCACCACTAGCAGGGAAAGAGTTAAAATTGCTTCATTGCTACAATTCTGAGAATCTACAGCATTCTTTGGTTCCAAACTTAAAACATATAATGTAGACTCTCACCGAAATTGTAAGACGAACATTTTATTTAAATACTTATGGTACCAAGCAAATTTGTAGCAGACGACATTCTAAAATTGACTATTGTTTTTTTTTTCAGAGAAAATAAGGCCTGACATTTCATGTGAATCATCTGCCAGACAGATGATTCACATGAAATGTCAGTCCTTATTTTCTCTGAAAAAAAATTTCAAGTGTTGGCTGCTGTAGATGAGTTAAGCTATACATTATTTGCCCAAAATATTGGGATACCTTAACTCCTTACAACATTTGTCCTGAACTTTGTACACATCCATCTTACAACCTGTTGATGTGTCTATAAAGCATTAAATGAATGGTGTCCTACTGGTGATCAGGAGCTTGCGGGTACCACCCCCGCCGGGTTGGCAACATTCTTTTGTGGATCATGAAATATTTTCTACGGTCATTCCGTCCCTTCCACTGATTTAAGAAGGGCAGTTGTTAGTTTCTGGCAAAGGAATGTGTACAATACTGGTTAACTGCTTAGAGGACTAAGCCTACCTAGTAAAAGTGTGGTTAGGTAAACTGACCGCACTCGACATGACCCCAATAGGTTGACTGGGGCATAAAACCTCAACACAAACAGACCAGATGAGACCTTGAGCAGATACCATGTTCTGCATTGTCTGGTCTTGGTTTGCTTAGGCCTGTTCAAATACTTAGGGTAAAAATATGGTAACCACTGAACCCTTTAAAATTTGCTTTTTGAACACAAACATATGAAAACTTTCAAACAAGTAAAATTGTTTTTAACTTTCAATTAAAATTGCTAAGATTTCAAAGGTAGAAAAAAACCTTTCAGGCCATTTACCAAAATAAATACCAAGGCATCTAAATTTATCTTAGCATGCTTCATCTAGCAGAGAATATTTTCAGAATTTTTCTCTCAGCCTTTACCGCTCTCTTGGCTAATTAAGCAGACTACAAATTGCTGATAAATTTATTATTTTTCCCAGGAAACAGGTTTTGACATCTCATACAAATTGTCTCCAATGGGGACAATTTGCATGAAATGTCAAAACTTGTTTTCTGGAAAAAATAAGAAAAATATTTTAAAATGTTATCTGCTGAAATTTTTACCCAGATTGCTAAGCGTAAATGAAAAAAGATTGATTTTTCATTCAATCTGCCTCAAAGCTTAGCCCTGCTTTTAGAGGAAAAAAAGTAAAAAAATTCTTACTCATTTGAGCTGCAACAAGAACAAGTTTATCTGCACATGTATGCCAAGGCAAGACTCAGACCAACCTGCATATCAAATATAAAGGCTCTCAAAGGTAAAGTCTCATTAAGAATATACATAATGTGCTTAAGGAAAAATATTTGCAGTAAAGAGAAATGAAATGTTTTCTTCCTTTATCATAGGGGCTCCTCTTAAAGGAAAGAATTTCCTCCCTCTGGAAGCAAATTCTTTCCTTTAAGAGTAGCCCCTGTAAATAATTCCATTCTGGCTACTCCACTGACTATGATCAGACTAAGCTGAATTGCAGGCTGGTCCAAGTTTTTGCCAGGTGCATATTGCCTGAGGTACATTTTCCCACACTGTAGCTAATTTCTCATGGTTAATTAAGTCTCAGTCAGCTCCCCACTAACTACAACATTTCTCTTACACACTTTATTACCATAATGATCAGGTTATATGACAAAGATTTCTTCTGTGAAAATGATTCAGGAAACTCAGATGGTCTAATAAGCAAGGTCTTGGGGCATATTTGGTATTTTGGCAAACTTTGTTGACTTCACATGGCCATAGAAAATGCTGATGGTCACTGCATCGTATCAAATATGGCAAAGATTTTAATGGGGTTTATCTGAATATGCATACATACCGGTATTTCTCTTCTTCTGCTTTAGAGCAAAAACCGACAATAATCTGACATGATTCACTACACACCACAGCTGAGAAAATGCTGGTCCCTGGACAGAAATTTACTGACCTGAATTGATTTCAATCTCAAAAGGAAGTAAAACAAGAGGCCCACAGGCCACAACCCACTCACCTGACTGAACAAGCCATTGCATATCTGCAGATGCCATTGCTACATTTTTATAACACTGCCGCAGCAGCTTCAGCTGAGAGGTAAGCGAAAGAGTTTGTGATTTTATACAAGCATATTGCCCAGGGGCAGGGGAGCAGGCAGGCAGATAACAGCTGGGGAATAAAATTTGGATTGTAATCAACGGGTTACTTAATTAACATTTCTTATGTTAAGCAGATGACATTTTGAAATTTTTTTTTTTTTTTTTTTTTTTTATTCATGCAAACTGTTTCCAATGGATAAAATATGATGGAGTATCCACATAATCTTTTTCTAATTTCTTAATGAAAACTTATGTTGTGGGCACTCATTAGAAGTGCCTCATTGAGGCACTTCTAATGAGTGCCTACAACATATATTTTCATCAGTACTTTTTGGCTGAAGAAAAAGTCTGGCACTATGTAAGTTGGAACAAACTCTCAATCCTCCTTAGACAAGAGGTTCTCCATGAAATTTGATGAAAATTGGCCCATCAGTTTCATAGGAGAACTCTTTTAAAGTTTTCATGATTTTATACAATGATAACCCAGGGGCTAAGGAACATTACCCCACGTATAAAATTTTGACTGAAACGGAAGGATTTTACTACAACAATTATATATTGTATGCATCAACCATTAGTTTTTAAAACATTTCGAGAAAATGACTTCAAAGTTTCCTCATAAAAATGTATACAGAAGCAAGTCTTATTTTGCTATTCTAAATGTAAGCTGGGATCATAACCTGAAATTGGTAGGCCTTAGAGAAATAAGAAAAATATATTTAGGTACATTCCCCTCTTATGAAATGCTGTTTTATTTTTCATCTGTTTATTTAGCATTTACCACCCTCTGGGATAAATCGGCCGACGACAAACTCGCGACATTTTTCAAATCCTGTTTTCTGGGAAAAATGAAAAAAATACTTCAAAATTTTACCTGAGTGCTCAGCCTTAAAGTGTAGAAAGGAGACAAACCTGTGATGGAACGGAGACCCAGTGTTTCAATTCTCCAGCAGGTGAGTAGAAATGTATCTCATTCTGACACTGTAGGTTTGGTAATCTGGTAAACCCACCCACAGCCAGGTACTCTCCACAGTTGGACCAGTCCAGACGTAGCCCTGGTTAAAAAAGAAGAAATCTAGTTGCATTTATAATGTAAAAGCAAAGAGCAGGAAACCAGCCTATATGTACAGCAAGGTACTCTCCACAGTCTAATGGGCACCTTACTTCCTTATCATACTTGTCCTAAAATTTCAAGAAGTCCATTTTGCTATCTATTGATGAATGAGTGGCAAAAGTGTAGACATTGATCAGATGCTGCATTCTTCTGCATCTGATCAAGGTCTACACTGTTTGCTCAGGCATGTCTGTCTCAATACTTAGGGTAATTACTGTAAACCTGGAAAAGGGAGAAACCCAGAGGGAATACCTAGAAAAATATTTCTTCTTATTTAACCCTTCTCTTGCTGAACATGGCATACCCTGTCTTAGCAGTGTAGATCCAGATCAGTTGGCTTCTGAAAAAGCCAACTGATCTGGATCTGCACTGATTGTTATTAAATATGTGAATTTTTATCAAAAACCCTGATCAAGTAATCTGATTGGCTGGAAATTAGAAGTGGGCATGACATCTTAATTTATTCAGCAAGGCAAGGGTTATTTTCTCCATAAAAATATATGTTGTGGGTACTCATTAGAAGTCAGCGAGGTGCTTCTTATGAATACCCACAATGTATCTTTTTGTGGAGATATAAGAAAAATATCGCTATATTTAGATAAAAAAAGCCCCTTATATGGAGCTACATATATAGTGAGACTAAAATGAATAGTACTTTAAGGAAGTTAACCCTTGTCATGCTGAATAAATTAAGATGCAACATCCACTTCCAATTTTCAGCCGATCAAATTACTTGATCCTGGTTGTTTATACAAATTCACATACTTATTGACAAACAGTGTAGATCCAGATCAGTTGGCTTCTTCAGAAGTCAACTGATCTGGATCTATACTGTTTGTAATGGTAGGGCATATCTGGGTTCAGCAGGACATGGGTTAAGTATTTGGCTCCAGTGTACAGAGGAAGAAATATGCTATATGTTTGATAAATATCCAGAAAAGAACATATTCCAGCAGACATGTTAAAATATTTTTTTTTATTTTTCCCAGAAAACAGGTTTTGACATTTTTTTGCAAATTGCAAATTGTCTCCAATGGAGACAATATGCATGAAATGTCAAATTCTGGTTTTTAGGGCAAAAAAAAAAAAAAAAAAATCACCAATTTGCCATCTGCTGAATTAGCCCAAGCGAGTGGTACAGCCTATAATATGTATTGATAAGTGCATTTGACTACCTGATGGTAAATCAATTTATAAGCAGTCTCATTTGTGGGGAAGGTGGTTGTTAGCTTTGAGGTGTTACAGCATTTTAACATTACTTAACATTATTTCAGTTACATGGATCACAGTGTTATATATGTTTGCATAGCTCTATAAAGCCATGCAACATTGGAACTAAAGTCTGATCTGACTCTACATACATCCCTGAACCAGGAAAGTATTAGAACATATTTATATTTTATTTTTTCAACAAAAATATCCTATAAGGTACTGACTGGAGTCCTCTTGCCAAGGAGATTCCAAAGAGTGCCCACAAGATATGTTTTGATGCAAAATTAACAGATTATCCTATTACTTGCCACCACAAATACTGCCTTATCCTAACTTAACATCAGAAATATTACCTTATTTGGAGCTGTGATGTCATGCAGTCATTTTAACCCTTGCCATGCTGAATAAATTAATATGCCAAGCTCCACTTCTAATTTTCAGCCAATCAGATTATTTGATCCAGGTTGCTGATGCAAATTCACATACAATGTACTTGGTGGCAAACAGAGCAGATCCAGATCAACGGATCTGTATCTACACTGTTTGCAAAAGCAGGGCATATTCTGGGTTCAGCAGGACTAGGGTTAATGTAAAAAAAAATCAAATTCTGAAGACATAGCCATAGCAATATATTGGAATAAGGCATTTTTTCAGCTGAAAATTACTGACATGTTTTTTTATTTCTCCTCAAAAATGTATGTTGTGGATACTCATCAGAAGCATCTTGGCAAGGCACTTCTAATGAGTACTCACAACTTATGATTTTGTGGAGAAATAAGGAAAGTATTACATGGATATCCCCTTCTTATCTGAAGCTATGTACATAAAGTTGTCAATATATGATGGCAATAAACTCTAGTGGGAAGAAAATGTCTAATTTTATCTTTTTAACTGTTACCACTCTCTGGGCTAATTTAGCAGATGACACATTCATGACATTTTTCTTATTTTTCTTAAAAAACAAAACAAAACAGGTTTGACATTTTATGCAAATTGTCTCAACTTGAGACAATTTGCATGAAATGTCAAAATCTGTTTTCTGGGAAAAATAAGAAAAATATTCCAATATATTGCCTGCTGAAATTTTACCCAGAGTGCAAAAGGATAAAGTTGTCAGATATGATGGCAGTAAACTCTAGTGGGAAGAAAATGTCTTCTAATCTTTTTTAAATCTGCCTAACTTTATCTGATTTGAATTTAATGCCCAGTTGGCCTGTAACATTTCATGAATCATCTTACACAGAAGAAAGATTATTATTATTAACTGCCAGAGATCAGAAAACATTAGTTGCAAATACAGCTGAGTTGCAGAATCTCTTGACAAAAGCAGAAACAGGCTCTGCACTCCATAACTCCATTGATTTTTTGTAACTTACAATTATAAAATTAAAAGAGAATTCTAAATGCCAGCATGTTGGGTAAAAATTTTCAGTCGATGACCTACTGAAATATTTTTGTTAGCTCCCCAGAAAATAGGCTTTGACATTTCATAAAAATTGTCTCCTTAGGGGATAGTTTTGCATGAAATATGGAGATAATTTGCACAAAATGTCAAAGCCTATTTTCTGGGAAAAATATTGTTGATTTGTTATCTGTTGAATCTGCCCAGAGAAGGGTAAGAGTTAAAATCACAAGAAAATTCTTAAACAGCAAACAACTCTAGGGCTCCAGAAAATACGAAAATAGATTTAAAGATTAAATAAAATGCCATCTGACCTTTGATATAGGTAAGAAATATTGCAACCCTTCATCAGGTGGTGCAAAAACATCATTAACCCATTGTATACTGAATAGACTCTCCCACACTATGTATTGGAAGAGTCCAATGTCAATTTTAGGTACACCCGGCTATGAGATTTACATATTCCTAGAGAAAAATGGCTAAACTATTTGCAAACAGTGGAGACCCTGATCTACGTGGTGTCTGATCTGGGTCTGCACTGTTTGCCAATTACCCTTTTACGGGTCTCCCGACTACAATAGGTTAAAAGGCTGGATAGCTGTATGAATGTGTGGAGAAATAAGAGAAATATTAATACTTTTTTGTTGTAAAAAATGCAGGCAGAAAAAGCCTAAGTCAGTCTGTGCATCTGCAGTCTGAACTGTGAGCCTTCTCTGTCCATTTACAGAATCTTGAGAAGATTGTATCAAAAGAAAGCTTAGGCCTTGCTGAGACTGTGCAGATTGTACAAGACAATCTGACCCTGCTTGGTGGGTCATATCTAATACTAACATGCTCATGTCATCTTAGTGTACCACAAATTAAGAGACAGACAAGACAGCGAGTGAATATGGCCTTAAACATTCTGAAAAATAATGTTAATCTAAGATCCCTCCTTGTTTGTTCTGGCTGCAAAACTAGGCAACATTAACCCTTGCCCTGCTGAACCCGGATATACCCTGTTTTGCAAACAGTGTAGATCCAGATCAGTTGGCTTTGTTTTGCAAACAGTGTAGATCCAGATCAGTTGGCTTCTGAAGAAGCCAACTGATCTGGATCTACACTGTTTGCAAAGGCAGGGCATATCTGGGTTCAGCAGGACTAGGGTTAACCATGTATAAGCATATATTAGCAATAATTCACAGACTGAAATAGGAAACTTTCTGACATGGGATATGGAAATTTTAGACTATTTTAATAGAAAACAGTCTGTGAACTGGAATAAGAAATTTCAGACCTTGACAGACTGACAACTCTTAACCTTTAAGTGGCAATGAGACAACATTCTAAAACATTATTATTTTTCAAAGAAAATAAGACCTGCCTGGCAGAAGATTCACATGAAATGTCAAGCCTGATTTTCTCTGGAAAATACATAAAACTGTTATCTGCTGCAGTTGTGATTAGCATTTTAAGGGTTAACACATTCCAAAACATATACAGGTACTGAGAATTAAAAAGTAACTAAATATAGTCTGATTTCATAAGATGAAATATCTCGATCAAACAGTAAAACTCATGAAACAGCTTTGTTCAATAAAGTAAGGATCAAAATGAAAAGGTCAGTATTCAAACAATTTTGGCTGGCTAATGTATCTTCAAAAAGTTTTGTTTTCATTTAAAAAAAATTTGGTTTTGATAAGCAGTGTCATCAAGTCATCCTGACAGTTATACACAGTTCCAACATGCTATTCTGAGAGATCTAGGTTTTGCTGAAACACTGCAGCTGGTAATATTTGCCACTATTCATGATGGGCATTCACAGGTATTTTTGCAGCAAATTTCTTTCAATTTGGAGGAAAATTTGGTCTTATTTACAGTAAATGTCTTAAAATTTTGAACTCTTTATTCCATACTTTTTTTTGGCATCAATACTGCTTTTTTATGCAGTCTTAAAATACTTAGTAGAATGGCAAACAGCATAGACCCTTAACAGACTGAAGCAGCAGTCTGACCTGGGTCTAAACTATTTGCATATGCCATTTATCAGAAACTTTAGTGTACAAGATTTTAGGACATTTATTGTAGTGCTAAATATTATTTTTGTTGCAGCCTATACAACACAGACAATAAAAGTGTAATCATTGTCAAACGCCAGTACTTTATGAAGCCAAAAAATGTTACTTTCAACAGGAGCAGCAACAAGATGTCAAATAATCTGTAGCCAAATTTCAAATGATCAGTAGCCATCCTTAGTAATATTAATCCTAGTCCTGCTGAACCTGGATATGTCCTGCCTTTTCAAACAGTATAGATCCAGATCAATTGGCTTCTGAAGAAGCCAAATGATCTGGATCTTCACTGCTTGCCATTTAAGTATGTGAATTTATATCAATAATCTAAATCAAGTAATCTGATTGGCTGACAATTAGAAATGGGTGTGGCATCTTAATTTATTCAGCATGGCATGGGTTAACTTACATAACAGCTTCAGAATACACGTATAAGCAAAGCAAAAAAACTTAACAAAAAACATTAACCAAAATTCTAAGCCTGTGACCTTGACCATTTTTTCTGCTCCAGCAGCAAGATGGCACCAACTGACCTGCATTCATCCTGCAGTAATATTAACATCACATCAAATAATTTCAAGAGAAGACTTTCAGAAGTATGACACAAATCTTTGACACAAATTTTAACAAAATTTCTGTCACAAAGTCTATGACTTTGACCTTTGGTCTGTAGCAGAAGTAAGATGATGCCAACTGACATCATCCAGCCATTGGTAATACTAACTACATACCAACAACTTCATGTGATGACTTTTAGAAATATGAACAAACCAAACAATTCCTAATACAAAACTTTTGACTCCCAAGTTAACTCATAAAGCACCAAGCAAAAAATATATAGTGGACAACGTACTATTTTTTTTTTTTTATCTTTCATAGAAAATGTCTTGACATTTCATCATGTGAACTGTCTGTTTGGCAGATGATTCACATGAAATGTCAATACTTATTTCCTTCAGGAGGGGGGAGGAGGGATTGTACAATACTCACAGTGCACACTCGGGATATACTTGATGAAAAGGCAGATACTCTGGGAACTAATTTACATGTGCCAAATCAGTAATGTATGCCTAATAATTATAGATTACCATATTTACCCTGGGCATAATACCAAACAGGCCCAAGCAAACTGTACAGACAGAGATCAGACATTGCAGAATGCAACATCTGACAGGTCTACACTGTTTGCTAGTCACCCAGTAATTTTTTTGCCTATCTATTTTAAGGTATAGTCAAACCTCAATAGCATGAACACCATGGCTGATTCAAACTGATGATTGAGTTGCGATAGCTCAAGAAAACAAATATTTAGGGATTTTTAGGGAGATTTCCTTATTTTATCATGAAATAATATGTCGTATGTACTCATTAGAATTGCCTCATCCAGCTGCCACTCAACATACCATTTTTGTAAAGAAAATAAAAAATAATTCCCTAAATAATATCCCCATTTGTTTCCTGACCCAGTGCTATGATTAACCCTCAGTGGCTCGAACTACCCATGTCTCGAACAAATTTCCATGGTCCTTAATTCGAGCCAAGACTTGTTTAAATCTTAGGACAAGTAAGGCAAGGAATTATGGTACCCTAATATTTAGGGTATATAAGACAGACCCTTCTCTACAAACCAATAAATCATAGCATTCTCCTATGGCAGGACAGTAATTTAACAAGTCTGGGACATGAATACAATAAATTGCCTCTTTTTGTCCAGCTCTTACTTAACCTGAATCGAACTGAACATGACAAGAAGATTATATAAACTGCATCAAATGAAAATGAGCCTATAAGATATGTGTGGACAGCAAAGGCCCAGATCAGACTGCACTCACGTGCAATCTGATCAGGGCCTTCACTGTCTGATTACTGTCTGATAGATACTGTAGAATATATTTACACACAGCAAAGGGACTCATTAGACTGTGCATCTTTGTTGGCTAACATGGATCTTCACAGTTCACATTATGCCCCAAGGACATCTTTTCTCATGCTGTCCTCAAATTATATGAGATGTATCAAACCAAAGAGGGCTTTGTGTATGCGCTGCAATGAAGGCTAGAACAGCCTTTGCCTTTATGAAGTGTGAACTGGGGGGTTATTTTTTTTTCAGAAGATTACAGTATATCTCATTTTCCTGGTGATCAGCCATTTAAGGCCATGATAAATTCTTGTATATCTTATTTTCCAGGTGATGAACCATTATAGGCTCCGAAAGGTTCTCGTATATTTTAATTATCCAGATGATCACCCATCTGAGGCCTTAATAGATTCTGGTATACCTTAATTTTCCTGGTGATCAGCCATTTTAGTCCCATCTTAAAGTCTGGAAGGTCTTAATTTTCCAAGGGATCAGCTATTTTAGGCACTGACTGATTCTAGTATCATATTATCCAGGTGATCAGCCATCTTAGATCTTGAAAGATTTGGTATATCTTATTTTCCAGACAATCAGCCACTTTAGGCACGGACAGATTCTGGCATATCTTATATCTTCAGGTGATCTGCCGTCTTAGGCATAGACAGATTCTGGTATATCTTATTTTCCACGTGATCTGCCATTTTAGACACTGATAAATTCTGGTAGATCTTAATTATTAAGGTGATCAGCCATTTTAGGTATTGACAGATTCTGGTATATCTTAATTTTCCAGGTGATCAGCCACTTTAGGTCTGGACAGATTCTGGTAATCTTAATTTTCCAAGTGACCTGACATTTGAGGGCTCGACAGATTCTGGTATATCTTAAATTTCCAGGAGATTAACCATTTTAATTAATGTCTTGACAAATTCTGGTAAATCTAAATTTCTCTGGTGATCAGCCATTTTAGGTCTTGACAGATTCTATCATATCTTAATTTTCAAGGTGATCAGCCACTTTAGGCACTGACAGATTCTGGTATACCTTAACTTTCCAGATGATCAACCATTTTAGGTCTTGACAGAGTCCGGTATACCTTTATCTCCAGGTGATCAGCCATTGTAGGCACTAACAGAGTCTGGTATATCTTAATTTCCCTGGTGATCAGCCATTTAAGGTATTTTACAGATTCTGGTATATCTTAATTTTCAGATATACCAGAATCTTAATTTCCAGATGATCAGCCATTTTAGGCACTGAGAGATTCTGGTATATCTTAATTTTCCAGGTGGACATCCATTTTAGGCCATCATACCTTCTGGTACATTTTCATTATCCAGCCATTTTAGGACCTGAAAAATTCTGGATTATCTTAATTTTCCAGGTAATCAGCCACTTTAGGTCTGACATATTCTGGTATCCTTATTTTCCAGGTAATCAGCCATTTTGGGTCTGACGTATTCTGGTATATCTTATTTTCCAGGTAATTAGCCATTTTAGACCTTGATAGACTCTGCAGAATACATGCAGAAAACAAAGTCTCAGAAGAGACAGCGCATCTGAGGGTTTGATGGGGCCTTGCTTACAGAATCAATGCATGGTAGACCTATATAAGATGGGTATTAGATATATATTTTTTCCTTATTTCTCCATGAAAACATATGTCATGAGCGCTCATTAGAAGCACTTCAGCAAGGCACTTATAATGAGTACCAAGTTACCAACAATATGATTTTGCAGAGAAACTGTAGAATATGTCAATGAACTGACAAGGCCTTGATCAGATAGTACAGATACACCATGATAATCATATGGGTCTTTGCTGTTGCATTTGGCATCAGGGCCTTTTTCTGCATTGTGCATCATATGCATTAACCTTGATTTGTTATTGATGACACTCATACTGCAACCTATCAATGAAGCAGGAATCAATATGCATTTCTTGTCTGTACTATGACTGCTGGCATTGTGCTGCCGTTGAGGAGAACGGATACCCTTTCAGGTTAGAGGGAAGAGTGTTAAAATTTTACCTTCCTCCTGAAAAGGGGTCTACTCTAAAAGAAAAGAATTTGCTCCCCATGGGAGCAAATTCTTTCCTTTGAGAGTAGACCCCTTTTTGGAAGGGGCTAAATATGCAGAAGAGCAAACAGAAAGTCCTAAATGTTGTCTCCCTTGAAAAAAAATGGCAGAAAATCCAGTGTGTGTACCCAGTCACCTTAAGCATTTTTTGTCTGCAGTTCTCAAGGTCATGGATTTGAATTATTCAGGTGGAATTCTATCCACCAATCAATAGTGTTTCCTTGTACAGAATTTTTGTCATGATTAGATAAATTTCATCTCAAAATGACTGAAAACTGTTGATGGGCTGTTAAAACACTGAAATATTAAACATATGCCTTGATCAAGCACAAAAACAGAGCATTACCATGCAATGCACATGTATAAAATTATACCTAGAATAATACAAAGCATTGCAGCACAATCTAGAGTCCCTACTGGATGAAACATTTATAAAACTGGAGTAAAACATCTATATGTCTAACATAACTGTTTTGTGTAAAACAGGCCAGAGGTCAACATAAAGGTCACAGTCACTTGGTACACTGACATACATACAGCTATCAGTAGATGTACCCATATATCAGGTTTGGAAAGCCCATTCCAGATAGTACAGAATTTGTGCACTGGACAATTTTTTTGCATAAAGTAGTCAGAGATCAAAATACAGGCCACCGTGGCCAACTTTTGAATGGTAAGACACCATCTTCAACATATGTACACATACACCAATTTTTGGTAAGCTCAGACCATAAAATACAAGACATGCTCCAGTCATGAGTTTGTATTGACTGAGATGGGGAGTCAGGCCAGACCATGCTGTGTAAGTTTTAATTTGCATGCAGGCAACATCAGGGATCAAAGCAATAGGTCTTTTTGAGATCCCTCTGTCACTTTTTTCTCTCTTCTTTTCTATCTGGTTTGCCCATCTACCATATTTTAACCTAAGTATTTGGACACTATAATACTTGTCCTAAAATTTGTCCATTTTGCTTCCTGCTAATACATCAACATAATCGCTGGATGAGTCTGATTTTGGTCCACACTGTTTGCTTAGGCCTATCTGTCTCAATACTCAGGGTAAATATGGTATTTCTATTTTGTTGTTTATACAAATTCAGATTTTCCAGTTTAAAACATATTTAAGGCATATTTCATAAGAATTCACATATGTCCTGAAATTGCTCAGAAAGGTAGTCCATGGGGAATTATGCATTAAATTCATGTGGTAAATTTGAAAGAAAGTTTCAGAGTGGCTGAAGTAAAAGACATTAGACATTAGAATCTGAAAGAAAGCAATATAATTTCTAACAATACCATATTTACCCTAAGTATTAGGACACCTTATTTACTTACCATACTTGTCATAAAATTTGAAATAAACCATTCTACTACCTGTTGATGTGTCTAACATATTGCTGTATGTACCGCAAACAGTGTAGACCCTGATCAGATGCCACATTCTGCAGCATTTGATCTGGGTCTACACTGTTTACAAAGGCCTATCTCTCCCAATACTATGGGTTATTACAGTAAATCTAAATGTAAATCTGAGACTAAAATGAAATTACTGAAGGTTCAATAAGGTTAAAGACTGATAGGATGACTTCTGAACTGTTGTTATTCACTACATGCTAAATCTGCCTATAGCATATCAGAAGTTAAGCTGTCAAAATCCCAAGGATGGCAGTTGTAAAACATGTTATTCATGGCCTATTAACTAAATTGCATTAAGTATACCAAAGATTAAACATTCAAAAATCAGACAATCCCAAGGATGGCTGTTAAGAAGACAATGTTAACTACCTGCTAATTTTTTCCTATCTAGACAAATATACTTACAACTTCATGCAAAATCACCAGCTATCCCTGGGATTGTCTGATTGTGGCTATTTGATCTTTGGTAATTGCTTTATGCAAAATCAACAGCCATCACTGGGAATGTCCTGGTTTTGGCTATTTAATCTTTGGTAATGGCTTTATACAAAATCACCCAGCCATCCCTGGGAATGTCTGATTTTGGCTGTATAATCTTTGGTAATTGCTTTATGCAAAATCACCAGCCACTCTTGGGATTGTCTGATTTTGGCAGTTTAAATCATGAGTAACCTCAAGAAAAAAAAAATAGCTTTTGACTGTTTAATCTAATCTAGACAAATATACTTTAGATTAACCAGTCAAAAGTTATTTTTTTTCTTGAGGTTACTCATGATTTAAACAGCCAAAATCAGACAATCCCAAGAATGGCTGCTAAGCAGAGGTTATTCATTGTCTACTAATTCTGCCTATGGTGTACAAGATCAGAATCAGAGGCCAAAATCAGATAATTCTAAGAATACCCGCTGACTTTGCCTAGAGCAATTACCAATGAATAAACAGCCAAAATCAGACATTCCTAGGGATGGCTGCTGACATAAAGCAATCACCAAAGATTAAACAGCAAAAAACAGACATTCCAAGGAATGGCTGGTGATTTGGCATAAAGCAAATACCAAAGATTAAACACCCAAAATCAGATATTCCCAGGGATAGCTGGGTGATTTTGCATAAAGCCATTACCAAAGATTAAATAGCCAATTCAGCACATTCCCAGTGATGGCTGTTGAATTTGCATAAAGCAATTATCAAAGATCAAATAGCCACAATCAGACAATCCCAGGGATGGCTGGTGATTTTGCATGAAGATATAAGTATATTTGTCTAGATAGGAAAAATTAGCAGGTAGTTAACATGGTCTTCTTAACAGCCGTCCTTAGGATTATCTGATTTTTGGATGTTTAAATCATGAGTAACCTCAAGAAAAAAATGGCTTTTGACTGGTTAATCTAAAGTATATTTGTCTGTATTTGATTAAACAGTCAAAAGCTATTTTTTTTTCTTGAGGTTACTTATGATTTAAACTGCCAAAATCAGACAATCCCAAGAATGCCTGGTGATTTTGCATAAAGCAATTACCAAAGATTATACATCCAAAATCAGACATTCCCAGGGATGGCTGGGTGATTTTGCATAAAGCCATTACCAAAAATTAAATAGCCAAAATCAGCACAATCCCAGGGATGGCTGGTGATTTTGCATGAAGATATAATCATGCAATAATCAAACAAAAACAGACATTCCCAGGGATGGCTGGTGATTTTGCATAAAGCAACTACGAAAGATCAAACAGCTAAAATCAGACATTCCTATGGATTGCTGGTGATTTTGCCTAAAGCTATTACCAAAGATCATACAGCCAAAATCAGATATTCCCAGGGATGGTTGGTGATTTTGCATAAAGCAATTACCAAAGATTAAACAGCCATATTCAGACATTCCCAAGGACGGCTGGTTATTTATCAAAGATTAAACAGCCAAAATCTGACATCCCTAGGGATGGCTGGTGATTTTGCATAAAGCAACTACACAGATTAAACAGCCAAAATCAGACATTACTAAGGAAAGCTGGTTATTTTGCATATTTACCAGAGATTCAACATCCAAAATCAGACAGTTCTAGGAAAGGCTCGTGATTTTGCACAAAGCAATTACCAAAGATCAATCAGCTAAAATTAGACAAGCTCAGGGATGGCTGCTGACTTTGCAAAAAGCAATTATCAAACATTAAACAGCCAAAACATTCCTAAGGATGGCTGAAGCTATATGTTATCTTCCAAGTTTGCCTCAGCCTACAAACATAATTAAGGGGACTGGATACACTTGGTAGATTTGTTTTGCCATTTTTTAAGGGAAATTAAATTTTGACTTCCTCTTTGCTTTAATGCAATCCAAGCCCCTTCTGAAAAAGGGTCTCCTCTATAAGAAAGGAATCTGCTCCCTCTCTGGGAGCAGCTTATCTCCTTTAGTGTATACCCCTTTTCAGAAGGGACCAAAACCAATCTGACAGACTCATCTCCCCTTAAGGAGCATTCAGTTCCCTTAAATAAAACATATATAAGTTCAGTTACCTTATTTTGTGTTGTGATGTGTTTTTTTTTCTTCCTATTGATAATCAAGGAATAATCTGTCTTCATCTGAGCTAAAAGATCAAGTTAACTATTCAATATTACTCTTCCAGGCAGTAATACTGACAGTCAAAACAAATGACAATAAATTTTGATAAATTGGCCTAGCTCTAGATAAAGCTTGTTTCTTTTCAACCAGAGAGTATTGTTATTTTTCTTTTGTTGTTGTTGTTTTCTTCACATTTTTTTTTATTTATCTATTTTTTCTTTTCACTTCTCCAAGAGAAAGAATGTTGTCAGTATCCATTAGAAGTGCTTCAGAGACGTACTTCTAATGAGTACCCTAAAATACGTTTCTGAAGAAAAAGAAGTAAAATATTTACCTGGCTATTTCTTTGATTCACAGTTTCTAATTGGGATGTAATTCATCACTTCAGATAAAAAAAACTTTTTTAACAAAAAAGTATGGATATTTTTCTAATTTCTGCACAAAAACATATGTATGGGTACTCATAAGAAGTGCCTCTGTGAGGCACTTCTCATAAGTACCCATAACATATGTTTTCATGCAGAAATAAGAAAAATATTTGCCAGATGTCCAATCTTATCTGGAACTATGGCTGCGTCTGAGGAAAATGGATTGTATCAGGTTATAGGAAAATCATGGTTCCACAACTGATTGGCCTTTCCGTAAGAATTCCCCTATTACGATATACTGGCGGGAATATTTCCTTAATATCTGAAATCATTTCTGGAACAATATGATGGAGTACATTTTGTATCATAATTACCTTAACTCTGAGCCTGCTGGGTAAAAATTTCAGCAGCGAGATTTTTAAATATTTTTCTTAATTTTTCCCCGGGAGATATCTGAGATAGCAATTTGTATGAAATTTCAAAGCCTATTATCTTGGAAAAATAAGATTTTTTTTTTTTTTTTTAAATTGTCTTCTGCTGAAATTTTTACCCAACATGTTAAGTATTAAATATTTTACAGAACAGCAATCAGTGTAGGCACTAATCAACCTAGTCAGTAGGCATTCTGTTTTCTGTACACTCACTAATATCTTTGATTCACAATATCTAACAGACAAATATACTTGCTGAAATTTGTGGATAAGCATGGCAAGGCTCTAAGGTGTCCAAATATTTTAGGTAACTATGCTATTCTGACTGGTTTGCCACTTAGAGGACCCAGCAGACACTGATCAGACTTTGTTGTGGCACATATGTCATAAGCTACCGTATATTTTCCATGTGGCTACGTTTGTCAATCTCTGCAGCTTGGAAATGATGATGATGATGATGATGACTTTGATTTGGTGTTTATGTCTCTTTTGTCATACCAAGATGATCAGCCATGAGATAGATGAGCATAATTTATAAACAAAAAACTTTGAAAAACAAATACTCAAATACTATCATTCATTATAAAAATTCTGACACTATTATTTGAACCAGTTTCATAAAATCTTCAATCATAAGTCATCTTATTTAGGAGCCACATTAATTCTCCCATGTGATTCTACTCTTATGGTTTGCACTTATCATTCCCCCCCCCCCCCCCCCCCCCCAGAGAGGGGATGGCAGGGATACCCTGGGGATTAGGCAGCCAAATAATTTGACAGAACACTTTGACACATGGGTCCAGTCTTAGACACAAGAAGTTATGTGCAATTTTTTTTTAAATGCCTACCTAGGGGGTTTTTGACACACAACTGTGATTCATGAGACATCCAGTTTTCAAAACTGTCTAATTCCCCCATCTGTGGGAAAACATTGAAATGAAGTTTTTATAAGTAAAACATAGTTTAACTAGCAATACTTAACCTACAGACAATGTGCTGTTCTATTCTGTATTTCAAACCTTCCACAGAAAAAACAACGCTTTAGTTGTCTTAAAGAGTCTTAATCCAGAAGGTCCCTTAGACAGTTACCTGTGTGACGTCACTCTTCCCGCTCTTTTGATCACGTGTCAGTTTCTTTGAAGGACAATAAAACTGAGCTACGAGGGTTGGGGAGGGGGCACATTATCTATAGATTAAGTATTGCTAGTGAAAAACTTCATTTTAACTGTACAATACATTAACCTATACATAATGTGCTAGAATTTGCAGATATGTGGGAGGAGCTCTCCTAGTTCTAACACCAATAAAACATATAATCCCTATACGTATACTCTGGATTAAGACTCCAGAAACTCTAAGGAATAAGATACTTTCATGATATATAATCCTGAGAATGATCTAAATTCTTAACATATATATAAGATATTAATTACCTTAATATATGTACAGTAGGCTTTGGAGGCTGTCAATCTTCTTTAAGCATCAAAGGCTCTATTTTCCTGACCCCCACCACTTTTTGGGCAACAATTATTGGGCCCAAAGTCTGAAGATTTGCTGCTTGTTGAGGCATGTCTCTCAAATAAAATTTTGCAAAAGTAGAGGATTGATTCCAGACTGCTGCTTTGAGTATTTCATTGAGCGGAACCTTATCAAAGAATGCCCAGGAAGAAGATAACTTCATGAGCTTTAATCTTTAGGAAAGAGATGTCTCTACAGGTGAGTTTCCTATAGGCAAATTTAATAGTATAAGATACCCATCTCGAGACAGAAGCCTTAGAGATGTCTTGATTGCCTTTAATTGGTAGAAATAATCTAGTTCTATTCTGACGATAAGCACTAGTCATTTTAAGGTAAAATTTTAATGTTCTTATAGGGTATAAAAAGCCAATCCAAATGTTCCCTTTTACATCTTCGAGCTAAGTTAGGGATAACTAGAGGATCTGGGCAAATGGATGGAAGCTGATTCTTCACCAAGAAACCAGTTTGTACTATCAATGACACTGAACCATCAGAATGATTGAACCTTAAATGATTTGCATCCATTGCCAAAGCATGAAATTTCGCTGCATCTTTTAGCAGTGGTATGAGCTAATAGAAGAAAGGCTGTCTTAATCTTAACATGAAGTCTAGATACCTTATGTAGAGGTTCGTATGTGGCTTTCTGTAGACAAACTAAGAGCCAAGATAAATCCCACTTTTGTGTAAGAGATCATTGTACTGGACGTTGCAATTCGAAAGATCTAATCAATTCTGACAAGACTGGGTTAGATCCGATTCTATTACCAGTTAAATCTAAGAGCATTTGAGACATAGATCTATAGCCCTTGATGGTACTTATTTGATATTTTTTTCTCAGAAAAGAGGTAAATAAGGAAGTCGGCTATGACTGTAAGAGGGGCTGAGACTGGATCAACCTTCTTTCTATGACACCAATTGGACTATACAACCCATTTTGAATCATAAGCTTTCTGAGCAGATGTTCGTCTTGATTTTGAGACCAAGTCTACAACGTTTTGCGAAATTTTTTTATCTCTAATTGATTTCTTAATAACTCCCAAGTGTGAGGGTTGAGTAATAGGAGATTTGGATGTAGAAACTTTCCTTTTGATTGTGCTAGTAGTTTTGGAAAGAGCAGAGGACGAATTGGAGCTGATAGTTGTAATACCTCTGAGAACCACAGACATTGAGGCCAAAGAGGAGCAATAAGACTTATTCTGCACCTAGTTTGAGATGTATGCCTGTCAGTGGATTTCCAAGTATTTCTAGGCGGATCTATTATGATACTTGGATCCGACATTTGACTAAAGTCTGGCTCTAGAGGTAATAATATACTATTTGAAGTAGCTGAGTTCTGAGGCTCATTCAAAAATGAATGCTCAGAACTCATGTGTGTCTGGCTTGCTACCTGGTATTCAGTGCCAATAGCATGAAGCCTGCTGACCGGTGCCTGGTAAGCTGACTGGTGCCCTGTGACCGGTGACTGGTGATCGGTGCCTGGTGATTAAATGCCCAGTGACTGGTAATCACTTTTAGATGACCAGTGACTGAATGACCAGTGACTGGTGACTGGTGCCTGGTATCAGATGACCGGTGCCTGGTTGACCAGTGCATGGTTGACTGGTGCCTGGTTGACTGCTGAAATTTTGCCCGGTGACTGGTTGACCAGTGACTGGTTGACTGGTGCCTGATGACTGGTGGACATATATACTCTAGGTGCATTCAGCACCCATAAAGTCACTACCCAGATGGGTCTTACCCCTGGCAGTATAGCCCTGCGGGGTGGTGCTCCCATCAACAGAGTTGTCCTCAGATGCATCTGATACGACAACCTGTTTCTTCTTGTTGTGTCTCTTCTTTGTCATAACTGATTTCCTTGTGGAATGAATTCATCTCTTATCCGCAAGGACCCATACACTTTCAGACCATAGACTACAGGTGGAACAAGTTGACAACCTATAACAAGAAGAGCGTGATAAAGAACTATGGTGATTATCCCACCACGCTTTTATATGTCCACAATTGCCGCCAACAATCTTCATGAAAAGTCGCGAAAACATATGACATGGTCAAGCGATCAATAATAACAAGAAATCGAAAAACGATTCACAAAAAGTAATAAGATATTTGGTGGAAGGAATGATAGAAGAACATAAGAAAGACAAGGATTAAGAAAGTTAAACCGGAGAAAAGAAAGAAAATACAGATTTTTTTCACATGGTGAAAAATCCTATGTTTACTTTCTTGTCCACAGAAAAGAAACTGACACCTGATCAAAAGAGCGGGAAGAGTGATGTCACACAGGTAACTGTCTAGGGGAGCTTCTGGATTAAGACACTTAAGATGACTAAACTGTCATTTTTTTCTGTGGAAGGTTTGAAATACAAAATAGAATTGCATATTATCTATAGGTTAATGATTTGTTTGTTTGTGTTGAGGTTTTACGGCCCAGTCAATCCAATGGGGTCATGTCGAGCGCAGTCAGTTTACCTAACCACACGTTACTGGGCAGGCTTAGTCCTCTAAGCGGTTAACCAATATTGTGCACATTCTTTCGCCAGAAACTGACAACTGCCCTTCTTGAATCAGCGGAAGGGAGAGAATGACCGTAGAAAATATTTCATGATCAATCTCCACGAAAGAATGTTGCTGACCTCGGCGGGGGTTGAACCTGCGACCTCCTGGTCTCCAGTCGGACGGCGCATCCAACTGAGCCACTGAGGCCAGCTAATGTATTGTGTAGTTAAAATATGCATTGAATTTTCAGCTAACTTAGCAGATAGCAAACTGTGATAATGTTTCCCAGAAAGATGAGTTTACTGATTTTTGCAAATTGCCTCCAATTTACAAGAAATGTCAAACCCTATTGTTTAAAATAGTTTAAAGAAGTTACCTGATTATTTTTTACCCTGCATGCTAAGTATTAACCCTAGTCCTGCTGAACCCAGATATGCCGTACCTTTACAAACTGTGTAGATCTAGAACAGCTGGCTTCTGAAGAAGCCAACTGATCTAGATCTGCACTGTTTGTCATTAAGTATATGAATTTGTATCAAGAACCTGGATCAAGTAATCTGACTGGCTGAAAATTAGAAGTGGGCATGGCATCTTAATTTATTCAGCATGACAAGGGTTAAAGGCAGAAAAAAAGGCATAGCTAAGTATGGTAAGCAGCTGTCCTTTTTATCTCAGTAGGCCAGAATCCCATCCTTATAGTTCCAGATATGTTGTTGGAACTCATTAGAAATGACAGTCTTCTAAAGAGTACCCACAACATATTGATTTTTTTTTTTTTTTTTTTTAAAGAAAAAACAAACCTTATCTGGAGCTTTGAATCTTAAGTAATTAAGTTACTGCGAAAACTCTGATAGACTTCCAAGAAAAGTAATTAAAAGAAGAAAAGGTGACAAATAAAGAGAAAAATAAGAGCCAGGGTCCCAATTCTAACAATACAGTAACATAAGTGCCTTTGCTGTCTATTGATATATTAATTCTACCGCAAATATAGTTTCAGACAGGAAGAGAATCAAGATAATTTTTTTTTCTTATTTCTCCATGGAAACATGTTTTCATGGAGGAGCCAAGGTGCTTCTAATGAGTATCCACAACATATGTTTTCATGAAGAAATAAGAAAAATATCACTCTTTTTTTTTTTTAAAGCGCCTTATCTGGAGCCATGAGCATCTAAATGTTCTGTAAGCAGACAACGACGGCCCTAATCAGACAAAAAACATGAGAAGCCAAGGTGCTTCTAATGAGTATCCACAACATATGTTTTCATGCAGAAATAAGAAAAATATCACTCTTTTTTTTTTTTTAAAGCGCCTTATCTGGAGCCATGAGCATCTAAAGGTTCTGTAAGCAGACAACGACGGCCCAAATCAGACATGGCGGATTATCCATATGTACCATAAGACTCATTTTCTCTTGACGAATAATCATTTGTGTTTGATCAAGCACAATGGGTTACAACTGAGTAAACAATCAGCCAAATAAACTTTGAGATGTGGATTGATAACACACCTGAATCGGAAACAAAAACATGTTTACCTAAGCAGACTACAAAGCATGACACGCCACAAATGGAAACCTGTCTCTGAGGAATGAGAAGGGAGGATTTGGTGACAATTCTGGGAAAATTAACCAAGAATTACAATTAAATTATCCTGCGTAAAACTTTCTGGGCTGTATTGCAAAACATACCTTTTGACACTGACAAGAGCTATTAACTGTATTGAAAAATTCCAAACTGGCTCATTTTCAATCCTAAATCAGCCTTTTGACCCCATACTATTTGAGACCTGACTAGCTACGTAGCTAGCACTACAATTTCCATCATCTTTACCAGCTGTGCTACTGAGACAACATCAAAAAGTTTATTAACCTTTACCACTCTCTGGGCAGATTCAGCATATGACAAATTGATGATATTTTTCTTATTTTTCCAAGAAAATAGGCATTGATATTTCATGCAAACTGTCTGCTCTTGGAGATAATTTGCATGAAATATCAAAGCTTATTTTCTCGAAAAATAAGAAAACTATTTCAAAATCTCATCTGCTGAAATTTTTACTCAGCATGCTAAGCTTTAAGAAATGTGCTTATAAAGCTAACTAATGTTACAGTGCACCTAGTATTTAGGAGCTCATTAGTTAGTTATTTATATGCATTACAGTCAAACCTGTCTTAAGAGCCACCTCTTTTCAACAAAATCTTGTTACAAGAGGACCAAGATGGCCCTGTATCGCTCACCTGATTACCAGACAAGTTTGAGTCAACTGGCCTTTCGGTTCAAGACAAGAAGCGATAAATAGATTTTTTAAGATGGCCGCCATAGCCTCCATCTTGGATTTCCTATTGGAAGAATTTAAGCTATTTTTAATCTACAAATCTCCCCAAAGCTTCCTATCAAGATTCGAGTCAATTGGCCTTTTGGTTCAGGAAAAGAAGTAAAAAATAGCCACAATGGCAGCCATCTTGGATTTCGGATCAGAACAAGTTTACTCTTTTTTTTTTATCTACAAGTTACTCCTATGCTTCCCACTAAGTTTTGAGTCAATTGGCCTTTCGGTTCAAGAGAAGACAGGAAAAACAGATTTTCAAGATGGCGGCCGTGGCGGCCATCTTGGATTTCCGATAGGAACAATTTGAGCTATTTTTGATCTACATGTCACCTGGATGATTCATACCAAGTTTCAAGTCAACTGGCCTTTTGCGTCAAGAGAGGAAGCGAAAAATAGATTTTCAAGATGGCCACCATGGCAGCCATTTTGGACATCCGATAGGAAAGAGTTTAGCTATTTTTGATCTACAAGTCACCCGGATGCTTCCTACCAAGTATCGAGTCAATTGGCCATTCGGTTCAGGAGAAGAAGTGAAAAATAGATTTTTTTAAGTGTTGGATTTCCAGTTGGAACTATTTTAGCTAACTTTGATCTACAAGTCAACCCGATGCTTTCTACCCAGTTTTGAGTTAATTGGCCTTTAGGTTCAGGAAAAGAAGCGAAACATAGATTTTCAAGATGGTTGCCATTGCGGCCATTTTGGATTTCTAATCGGAACAATTTTAGCAATTTTTTATCTACAAGTCACCCAGATGCTTCCTACCAAGTTTCAAGTCAACTGGCTTTTTGGTTCAAAAGAAGAGGCAAACAATACATTTTCAAGATGGCCACAATGATGGCCATTTTGGATTTCTGATCGGAATGATTTTAGCTATGTTTGATCTACAAGTCACCCCGTTGCTTCCTACCAAGTTTCGAGTCAATGAGCCTTTTGGTTTAGGAGCAGAAGCAAGAAATAGATTTTCAAGAGGGCCACCATGGCAGCCATTTTGGGGCTTCCAGAAAGATTTTAGCTATTTTTGATCTACAAGTCACCACGATGTTTCCTACCAAGTTTCGAGTCAATTGGCCTTTTGGTTCAGGAGTAGAAGCAAAAAATAGATTTTCAGGATGACCGCCATGGAGGCCGCCATCTTGGCTTTCTGATCGGAACAATCTTTGCTATTTAGATTTTAGCTATTTTTGATCTACAAGTAACCCCGATGCTTCCTACCAAGTTTTGAGTCAGTTGGCCTTTCGGATCAGGAGAAGAGGCGAAAAACAGATTTTCAAGATGGCCACCAGGCTAGCTTCGATTTCGGATTGGAACAATATTAGCTATTTTTGATCTACAAGTCACCCGATGCTTCCTACCAATTTTTGAGTCAATTGGCCTTTTGGTTTAGGAGAAGAAGCGAAAAATAGATTTTCATCTTGGATTTCCGATCGGAGCGATTTTAGCTATTTTTCATCTACATTCATTTACAAGTCACCCTGATGCTTCCTACCAAGTTTTGAGTCCATTGGCCCACGGATGTAGGAGGAGTAGGCTTTTAAAGCAATTGTTGACGCCGCACGACGAACGACAAACGACGCACGACCGACATTGACTGATCACAACAGCTTACCTTGAGTTACTTCGTGCTCAGGCGAGCTCATAAGAGGCTAAACATTCCTTATCCCAAAGAAGCAATCTCAATATAAATAAATAAAAATGTTAAACTATAATGCCCCGCCATTATCTTGTCACGAGAAGAAAACTCAGACAAAATTTGCCCATTAGCTATCCCAAACCAGACCTCCTTAATATCAATGCATGTACCAAATTTGGTTAAAATCTCTTGATATTTACACGTTATTTTCTGGAAACAAAAATATGGATGTGTTGGGCAGATAACTCCATCAAAATATGATGAAATTTGCCCATTAGCAATCCCACCTCATATCTCCACAATATCAATGCACATACCAAGTTTGGTGAAAACCCACTGATGTTTATTCATGGAAGGATGGACGGACAGACAGATGGATGGTCGTACGACTGACGGACGGATGCTCTTACGAGAGGTAAGTTATGAGGTTATCCCTTTGATCTTTCTTTGATCTTTTTTAACCCCACAACACCATTTTTACACCATTTTAAACCCCACAACACCAACTTTTACCAATTTTTAACCCCAAAATGACGGAATAAACAGACACCAATACAAGCTCTAACCTCGGAATGTACCTGGCATATGTACAGACAGACGGACAGACACACAGACATCCAACATGAAACCATAATACCCAGCCACTATCGTGTGGCAGGGTATAAAAATAAATCGTCCTGTATTAAGTAAGCATATCTGGCTTAAGCAGCCAATTTTAGACTCTCTCTTCAGTGCTTGCTAAAGACAGTTTGACTAGAATATTTTTTTATTCTCTCAAACTACAGCTAATTCAGTAAGTTGAACTATGACCCAATTCCCTATGCCATGAAATATAGGTGAAGGTCAAATAATTAGAGGGTTAGTACTTGGGCCAAATACCACATTCTTTAAGTTATTGAAAAACTTACTAACCTCAGCAGAGTGAGACCAAGAAAGCAGTCAAGGAAGAATGAAAACAGTCCGTATCAAATATTTATAGCAGGCTTCTCCCAAGACACAATTCTGTCAAAACATAAAGTCTTTAGATAGTGTAGTTACTCGTAAACTGAACCCAAAGCAAAGTCAGTAATACTTTATACTTCGTAAATTTTCTACCATTTTTCATAAGGGGGACAACTTTTGTGACTTGCTGTTTGCTTTCCTAAAAACCAAGACCCTTTTTAATTAACCCTAGTCCTGCTGAACCCGAATATGCTCTGCCTTTGCAAACAGTGTAGATCCAGATCAGTTGACTTCTGAAGAAGCCAACTGATCTGGAGCTGCACTGTTTGCTATTAAATATTTGAATTTGTATCAACAATCTGAATCATGTAATCTGATTGGCTAAAAATTAGAAGTGGGTGTGGTATCTTAATTTATTCAGCATGACAAGGGTTAAAAGGGGTCTACTCTAAAAGGAATTTTGGTCCCAGTGGGGAGCAAACAGTTTCTCTTTTAGAGTAGACCCCTTTTTAGATACGGGAAAAACACTATTCTGTACCTCCCTTGCAAATGTATCCATTCTTCTTACATACTTGTAATATTCTGACATCCTAACATCTTGCCATAATTATCCTGAACTTGAACATGTCTTTCAGACTACATGCTGACTACAAGTACCAAGTCCCAAGCCTTTATAATAATTTAGTGAGGAATTATATCAAATGCATAGGATGATGATGATCAGTTCAGATTTAATGATACTTCAACCCATAAGGGTCTTGTTTGTTTGTGTTAATGTTTTATGGCCCAGTCAACTTAATTGGGTCATGTCGAGCATAGTCAGTTTACTTAACCATCATTTTACTGGGCAGGCTTAGTCCTCTAAGCTGTTAACCAGCATTGTGCATATTCTATCCCCAGAAACCCATAATGGTCATTTGCATCAAAATTTGATGTGTTGTAATATCTGTTTCACAACTATACCAGTTAATGTATCATTTTGATGCAAATGACCCATATTACACAAATGTATAGACTGAACCATTACACTGAAACAGGAAAAGTAGGTTAAGGTCATACATTGATGAAGGGACTTCAAATACCAGTGAGAAACATGAACGTTTTACAAAACAATAAACCTGAAAATGCCAAGCAAAATGGCAGCAGATGATATTCTCATTTGTTTTATTATTTTTTCTTAAAAACAAGAAAAACACCTTTTCTTAGAAAACAAGAAAAACGCCTAACGGCATTATGGACGGGTTTTTTAAAAAGTCAACGAAAAGAGCTGTCTCTCTTGCAAGTGACACACCTACTGGTCCTCCTCTTCATCCCTACCAAATATGAAAGCAATCCACTGAAGAAAAAAGGTAACATACAACTTTGATAAAAGGTTAACCAAAAGGTAAACCTCGGACGACACCCGACGCCCGCCTGCCCAATGTCCACCGCCCGCCCGAAGTCCACCTGCCTGCCCAGACATTGCTATTTTAAAGGACAGATTTTAAAAAAAAAAAAACTCATCCAATAAGGCTTGATATTTCATGTGAATTGTCTGATGGGCACAGTTCACTTGAAATGTCAAGCCTTATTTTTCTCTGAAAAAAAAATTAGAATTTCATCTGCTGCCATTGTGACTGGTGCTTTAAGGATTAGCACTCTGGATAAAAATTTTAGATGACATTTTGAAACTTTTATTTTTTCTTCTTATTTCTCCAATAGAGACAATTTGCATGAAATGTTAAATCCTGTTTTCTGGGAAAAATACGAAAATTTTCACATACTGTTATCTTCTGAATTAGCCCAGAAAGTGGTAAAGCTTACAAGTGAACAAAGCTGCTGTATCTAATAAAACGTTGAACAGGGTCACATATGACTTGGCAGCCTTAATCAGCAGTTGTTGTTCTCCACCAGATTAAATCACTGTCCAATATGAAGATCCTAACACACAGGGTAATTGTCATATAGATATACTAACACCAACATTCACACATATACTGCCAGTATGGCTGGGAAAAGGTCTCTTTTCCTTTGCAATGCTAGATTAATAAAATGACAATCTCAGAACTTTTATAATTATTCTGCATCAAATACATGCAGTAGAGAGAAATTAACAGGATGAGATTCAAATTAAACAAGCTGTAAATCTATCTTTGCTACAGTAATTGGGTTGCATTCAAGTTAAATAAGTTGTAAATCTATCTCCTGTAAGACTGACTATAAGGGAGAATTATCATTTATTACATGTAAAAAGCAATTTCTTGGAAATGTAATGAAAACCAAGAGGACCATGATGGTCCTATATCGCTCACCTGACCAAACAGATTTGCATATTTATTGTTGAAGTTTCAGCCAAGTTCACTGCTATAGGATTTTTGTATAAACTTTATAGCACTAACCACCCCCACCCCCCTCCACCACACCCCCGGCCATGTTTTTTTACAAATCTTGACAACGAACTGAATCTTAAAAGAGGGCACCAAAGGAACATTTCTGCCAAGTTATATTGAAATTGGTCCAGAGGTTTAAAAAGTTTTATGTAGCTATAAAGCCCTACGCCCTATCGGCCATGTTTTTTGACGAATCATGACAGCTTGAACAAACTTGGTACAGGGTCACCAAAGGAACATTCCTGCCAAGTTATATTGAAATCTGTTCAGTGGTTTCTGACAAGAAGATTTTTAAAGTTTTCTATTTAGATATATAGGGAAAACAAGAAGATTTTTTTGTCAAGTTTTCTATATAGATATATAGGGAAAATAAGCCCCACCCCCTTGCAGCCATATTTTTCGACGAATCATGATGGCTTGAACAACCTTGGAAGAGGGTGACCAAAGACACATTCCTTCCAAGTTATATTGAAATCGGTCCATTGGTTTCTGCCAAGAAGATTTTTAAAGTTTTCTATATAGATACATATATAGGGAAAATAAGCCCTGCCCCCTGGCGGCCATGTTTTTTGACAAATCCAAACGGCTTGAACAATCTTGGTAGAGGATCACCAAAAGAACATTTCTGCAAAATTATATGGAAATCGGTCCAGTGGTTTGGGACAAGATGATTTTTACATTTTTCTATATATAGGGAAAATAAGCCCCCCACTCCCCCGGCGGCCATGTTTTTTGACAAATCCAAATGACTCGAACAATCTTGGTAGAGGATCACGAAAGGAACATTTCTACAAAATTATATGGAAATTGGTCTAGTGGTTCTGACAAGAAGATTTTTAAAGTTTTCTATATAGATATATAGGTTAAATAAGCCCAGCTCCCTGGCGGCCATGTTTTTTGACTAATTGAAATGGCTCGAACAATCTTGGTAGAGGATCACTAAAGGAACATTTCTGCAAAATTATATTGAAATCGGTCTAGTGGTTTCGGACAAGATGATTTTTAAAGTTTTCTATATAGATATATAGAGAAATTAAGCCCCGACCCCTGGCGGCCATGTTTTTTGACGAATCCAAATGGCTTGAACAATCTTGGTAGAGGATCATTAAAGGAACATTTTTGCAAAATTGTATTGAAATCGGTCTAGTGGTTTCGGACAAGATGATTTTTAAAGTTTTCTATATAGATATATAGGGAAAATAAGCCCCGACCCCTAGCGGCCATGTTTTTTGACGAATCCAAATGGCCTGGACAATCTTGGTAGAGGATCACCAAAGGAACATTTCTGCAAAATTATATGGAAATCAGTCCTGGGGTTTCTGACAAGAAGATTTTTAAAGTTTTCTATATAGATATATAGGGAAAATAAGCCCCACCCCCTTGCAGCCATGTTTTTTGACGAATCCAAATGGCTTAAACAATCTTGGTAGAGGATCACCAAAGAAACATTTCTGCAAAATTACATTGAAATCGGTCCAGTGGTTTCTGACAAGAAGATTTTTAAAGTTTTCTATATAGATATATAGGGAAATTAAGCCCCGACCCCTGGCGGCCATGTTTTTTGACGAATCCAAATGGCTTGAACAATCTTGGTAGAGGATCATTAAAGGAACATTTTTGCAAAATTATATTGAAATCGGTCTAGTGGTTTCGGACAAGATGATTTTTAAAGTTTTCTATATAGATATATAGGGAAAATAAGCCCCGCCCCCTAGCGGCCATGTTTTTTGACGAATCCAAATGGCCTGAACAATCTTGGTAGAGGATCACCAAAGGAACATTTCTGCAAAATTATATTGAAATCGGTCCAGTGGTTTCTGACAAGAAGATTTTTAAAGTTTTCTATATAGATATATAGGGAAATTAAGCCCCGACCCCTGGCGGCCATTTTTTTTGACGAATCCAAATGGCTTGAACAATCTTGGTAGACATCACCAAAGGAACATTTTTGCAAAATTATATTGAAATCAGTCTAGTGGTTTCGGACAAGATGATTTTTAAAGTTTTCTATATAGATATATAGGGAAAATAAGCCCCGCCCCCTAGTGGCCATGTTTTTTGACGAATCCAAATGGCCTGAACAATCTTGGTAGAGGATCACCAAAGGAACATTTCAGCAAAATTATATTGAAATCAGTCCTGGGGTTTCTGACAAGAAGATTTTTAAAGTTTTCTATATAGATATATAGGGAAAATAAGCCCCGCCCCCTAGCGGCCATGTTTTTTGACGAATCCAAATGGCTTGAACAATCTTGGTAGAGGATCACCAAAGAAACATTTTTGCAAAATTATATTGAAATCGGTCCAGTGGTTTCGGACAAGAAGATTTTTAAAGTTTTCTATATAGATATATAGGCAAAATAAGCCCCGCCCACCTAGCGGCCATGTTTTTTGACGAATCCAAATGGCTTGAACAATCTTGGTAGAGGATTACCAAAGGAACATTTCTGCAAAATTACATTGAAATCGGTCCATTGGTTTCTGACAAGAAGATTTTTTAAGTTTTCTATATAGATATATAGGGAAAATAATCCCCGCCCCCTGGCGGCCATGTTTTTTGACTTAACGAAATGGCTCGAACAATCTTTGTAGAGGATCACCAAATGAACATTTCTGCAAAATTATATGGAAATCGGTCCAGTGGTTTCTGACAAGAAGATTTTTAAAGTTTTCTATATAGATATATAAGGAAATTAAGCCCCGCCCCCTGTCGGCCATGTTTTTTGACGAATCCAAAGAATCCAAATGGCTTGAACAATTTTGGTAGAGGATCACTAAAGGAACATTTTTGCAAAATTATATTGAAATCGTTCCAGTGGTTTCGGACAAGAAGATTTTTAAAGTTTTCTATATAGATATATAGGGAAAATAAGCCCCGCCCCCTGGCGGCCATGTTTTTTGACGAATCCAAATGGCCTGAACAATCTTGGTAGAGGATCACCAAAAGAACATTTCTGCAAAATTACATTGAAATTGGTCCAGTGGTTTCTGACAAGAAGATTTTTAAAGTTTTCTATATAGATACATAGGGAAAATAAGCCCCGCCCCTGGCGGCCATGTTTTTTGACGAATCCGAATGGCTTGAACAATCTTGGTAGAGGATCACCAAAGGAACATTTCTGCAAAATTATATTGAAATTGGACCAGTGGTTTCTGACAAGAAGATTTTTTAAGTTTTTAGTTAAAAAATCTATTTTTAGCTCCTGTGACCTAGATATGCAATGGACCGGAACCATTTGAACAACTTTGAAAGAGGACCAACCAAGGATCATTCCTGTGAAGTTTGGTCAAAATCCAATCAGTGGTTTAGGCGGAGATGTTGTTTAAGGTTGTGGACGGACGGACGGACGGACGGACGGACGGACGGACGACGACGACGACGGACGGTGAGTGATCACAAAAGCTCACCTTGAGCTTTCAGCTCAGGTGAGCTAAAAAACCCTACCTATTTTATAGGTGAAGATAAAAGATATGGGAAGTTATAATTTAGGATCAGTGTTTTTACCTCTGCACCAAAGCCTATCTTGTGGATATTCACTTGAACTGCAGCATCAAGGCAGTTCCACTGAGTTCCAAAAGGTATGGTTTGGTGCAAGAAAACAGCAACAAAAACAACAAAAGGCCCATGGGCCACAGCTTGCTCACCTGGCTGAAATAGCCACTGCAGATATGCTGATATTATGCAATATTTTTCCGATCTTGTCATTGCAACTATTGAAAGCATCCTTACTTGAGCAATTCTTGGTTTTGCAGAAGAGGAATGTGTATTTTATTATTATTTACCCCTATATGGGTATGACAGTAGTTGGAATGTGACCATTTGAACAAACTCTCAATCACGTTTCAACAGGGCTTCTCATCATTATCATCATCAGATTTTTGATTAACATGCAGGTACAGGGGCAACATCCACATCAGTGGGCCCCATTCCAAGTAGCTGGCTTGCTGCATGCATGGCAGATCCCAAACCAGATCTCTATGTATATCTATCATGAGGGTCAACAGCCAAGAGCTTCCACTCTCTGCAATACCTCTGTCAGCTGCTTCCATGTCATCTTGGGCCTCCCAGGCCCACGCTTTTCAACATGTATGTCAAAAGCTGTCTTGATTGCACCATTGGAGTGTTCAACATGTCCATACCAGAGGAGCCTTCAGAATGAGGTCCAGATCTTCAATGCCAAGCCCTGCAAGCAGCTCACTGGATCTGGTGGTGATAATGTCTTGCGGCTTGACATTGCAGATCTGTCTGATCATTGCCCTGTCATTTCGCTGCAGACGTTGGAGGTTTGGCTTTATCAATGGCTTAGTCTCACTGGCATGGAGCATTGCGCTCCGCACACAAGAGCTGTACACGTGGCCACATGTCTTGAAAGAGAAGTGGCAAGAAGAGAGAACTGGTAGCAGCTCCTTGAACTTCTTCCAGGTGGTTTTCACACGTGTTGTTGTTGTAAGTTCACAACTGCCGGCTCCAGAGAGCATGTCTCCTAGGTAGCAAAAGGAAGCTACCACTCCAGCTTGTCAGGTCTACCTTGGCTTCTGAAGAGCTGTTTAACAGTATCATGATTTTATACATGTATACAGCACAAGGGCAGGGGAAGATAACTCTCGCAGAATAAAATTTTGATTCTAACTTAAAGCTTTTGCTATTTCGATAACAGATTGTAAGTTTTAGACACTTCTGCTATTTTTGTCTTTGTGTGAGTGTTCATTGCTCTCAAGGGTCATTATTTTTATAATCTATCTTTGCCAGAATGCATGGACTTGCCAAGCTCTCATTTTTATTGAATATATAAAGAAAGGATGCGAGAAGAGGTTTTTCAATTGCATGTTGCCACTCCCACCTATGTTACACACAGGGTCTTCTTTCCCTACCGGTGCTATAAAAATTTCCTACTTTAAAATTTTGTCATGGCTACCAAACACAATGACCACTGGTCATAAAACATATAAACTTGGTAGCCATTCATCAAAATAATCATAACAGCCAAATATGGTTCACATCACTTCACTGGTTATGGAGAAAATGCAATTTAACCATTGCATTTTCCCATTATAAGTCTATGAGAGCTTTCTGTTGCCATGGCAACCAAACCAAGTGATAGATCACCACAATTTTAGTATTTTGAATTGCCCTTTACCCAAGCAACATATGAACCAAATCCGAGTCATACTGCTTCAGTGGTTTTGAAGGAGATGTCATTTAAAAAATTCCTTTTTTTAAAATTTAATGTTGCCATTGGCAAACAAACAAAATGGTCACTGGTCATAAAACACATAAACTGAGTAGATAATCATCAGGTGATCATAACTGCCAAATATGGTTCAAATCACTTCACTGGTTATGGAGAAAATGCAATTTAACCTTTTTTCCATTATATGATTATGGGAGCTTTCTGTTGCCATGGAAACCAAACCAAGGGGCAGATCACCATACTTTTAGCTATTTTTATATCCCCCTACCAAAGCAACATTCTTACCAAATTAGGGACAAATGGCTTCAATGGCTTTGGAGGAGTTATCATCTGAAAGTGTTAATGGACAGACAAATGGACCGACAGACAAAAAGTGATCACTATAGCTCATCCTGAGCATAGCTCAGTTGAGCTGAAAATCATCTTCTGAATACACCACATAACCCATCATATGAACGATTTATGCCCGAGACCTTGATTTCAAGGTCACTAGGGAGATGAAGCATTGAAGAAAAAGCATGCACCATCAATACTCGTATCAATTAAATCATTAAATACTATTGAAATATATTATCAACAAATGGAGAAGGCTCTCGTGGAACTGTGTGTCCTTTGGAAGCAAGGAACAAACTTATGAATCCATTAAAGCCGACTTGGTATATCACTGTCCTGCTTAGCTCTATATAAGAGCAGAGGACTGGTTAAAGAGGAATACTGCCTTAAAAGAACTGTTTGCTTTTCGCCTTCCTTCTAGAGATGTTGCAATGTAATAGCAGCTTTTCTAAGGGAGCTTCTTCAAGTGTACAGACACAACGAACTCATTGGAACCTAGCTTTAAGTTTCTGCAGGCAAATTCAGCAGACAACTAACTGATGCTATTTTTCAAAATTTTCCCAGAAACCAGAGTTTGATATTTCATGCAAAGGAGACAATTTGCATGATATGTCAAAGCCTAGTTTCTGGGGAAAATAGGAAGACAATTACTAACTGTCGACCAATGAAATTTTCATCCAGCATGCTAAGCATTAAATACTTGCCCCTTCCCAAACAGAATAGTGGTGATTTCTTCAAGCTCATGACAGCAATGAAAAGTAATGGGTCAACCAGCTATGCATCTCAATGCTTTCTCAGATTAAAAAATGGATCCAATTTTGTACTGCAATTATTTTTCCAATCAATTTCTGTTGCCAACTCTATTTTATATAGTCAAAGGTTATTATGCAAATGTTGGTAGCATAGGTCTAGATAAGAGTGGGTATCAGGTAAATATTTTTCTTATTTCTTGATGAAAACATATGTTGTGGGTACTCATTAGAAGCGCCTTGGCGAGGCACTTCTAATGAGTACCCACAACATATGTTTTCGTCACAAAATAAGAAAAATATAGATACTTTTTTGGCTGATAAAAGCGCCTTATCAGAACTATGTAATGGCAGTTTGGGTTCCCTTATATACACGTAATCTAAATCCAGCGTATCTGAATATCGACAGTCCCCATGGAGTCCAGCCAATTTACTTAGAATTTATGTAAGCCATTTCTTATAACAATAAGAGTAGCGGGGAGCATTCAGATGAAGACACAATTTGGAACAATGTGAAACAAGAAAGTGTGAATGTCTGGCCTGTAATAAAAATTTTAGCAGGAAAAGGGCCTAAGCCAACAAAGCCTGGTCTGGTAGGTTTGGAGTTTTATGGCCCAGTCGATACAATTAAGTCAACACTGGTAAGAATAAGTAGACAATGACTGACATTCTAATATGTTTTCTAAATATTTTTCTTACTGATCTCTGAAAATAAACAAAATGTCAAAATTTATTTTTCTAAGGTTAAACATAAAAGCAAATACTGTAAAACAACAGGGGTTCAACTGTAGCCCCTGAACTAGGCTAAACAAAAAATTCTATGTCTGTGGCCAAGACTTTTCATTATGTTTTGAAGAAGAAGGCCCAAATGCAGAAGTAGGAGGCTGATAAGAGAATCTATACAAAAGGAATGAGTGAAAAGGACCAAAGTAGAAGCCTAATCTCTTCCAGAACAGCGGGTAATTTAGCCTTCTGCCTCCTACTACTGAGAAGACTAGTCCTGACCTTTGGTCAATAGCAGCAGAAAGAAGTCAGCTGTCAACTGATCTGTCCAGTAGTAATACTGACCACAATCAGCAATTTTAAACATAGCAGAAACAAAGTTAATGAAAAACTTAAATGAACATTTAAGTACAGATTTCCTAGTCTCTAACCTTGACCTTCTGTCAGCAACACCAGTTGCAAAATGATGTATGTTGATTTTCATCCATCCAGTAGTGATAAAAAACACACTCTTAATTTAGAACACTATTTCTGGGAACCATAGCAAAAATGTTTAGTTAAACACTCATGTTGTATACAAACAAACATGTATAGATTATACAGAAACTAGAAATGCATCCAAAGGACAGGGATGCCCCACCTGAACATCTTGCAAATTGCTAACACCAGACAGAGACGGACGGACTCACAAATGGGTACATATGTGGCTAGGCACTATGTGGCAAAAACCATTAAGTGGCTACTGATTTTAAGTGCCTATTACTGTCCATCATTATCTGTGAACAAATTAGATTTAGCCACATTAGGTATGGATTACCTGTCCATAGCTACCATTCTCTTATGTGGCTAGCCATTTAGCCACATTAGGTTTGTTTGTTTGTGTTGACGTTTTACGGCCCAGTAAACCCAATGGGGTCATGTCGAGCGTGATCAGTTTACCTAACCACACGTTTACTGGGCAGGCTTAGTCCTCTAAGTGGTTAACCAGTATTGTGCACATTCTTTCTCCAGAAACTGACAACTGCCCTTCTTGAATCAGCAGAAGGGAGAGAATGACCGTAGAAAATATTTCTTGATCAATCTCAACGACAGAATGTTGCCGACCTCGGCAGGGGTTGAACCTGCGACCTCCTGGTCTCCAGTCGGACGGCGCATCTAACTGAGCCACCGAGGCCAGCGAGCCACATTAGGTATGGATTAACTGTCCATAGCTATGTGGCTAGCCTCATATGACATTTTTGCCACTTAAGTATCATGGAGGCTATGCAGATGTGGCAAAAAAATCATTAAGGGGATACTGATTTTAAGAGGCTTTCAAAAGATGTATTATTGCGCATAAAAAAAAAAAAAAAAAAAAAAAAAAATGGTATGAGGGTACTTGGACATCCCTAGGAATGGATGGATTTCTGACCATCATTATGTGTCTACAAATTAAAATAACTTTATTTAGCCAGATTAAGTATGGATTACCTGTCCATAGCTCTCTCTAATGTGGCTAGCCTGTGATGACCATTTTGCCACTTAAGTATCAAAAATGCTGATGGTAAGCCACGCAAGTACCTGCTCGTGGGAACGGATGGATGGACGGACGGACAGAAGGATGGACAGACAGGGGTAGCACTGTATGCCCTTTCCACCATTCTTCAAATAGAGGGGGCATAAAAATAACCAAAAACAAACTTCTGGGTCTTCTCTACAGCAGTGTCTGCTCTAGCTCTACAGCAGTGTCTGCTTTAGAGCAGTCTGCTCTAAATTCTGAAAAGTCTGTAAAGAGGTCTATTCTAAAAGGAAAGAATTTTCTGTATTCTGTATTCTGAAATTAAACAACTCTCACCTGTTAGCATGGTGTGAACAATTCTTGGGCAAACATCGTCGTAGCTGTTCATGAGATATATAGCACCGTATTTGAAACAAACAGCCAGAGTGTGGATCTTCTCCAAACTTGATCGCTCATCTGAAAAGACAGACAGACAGATAGATATGATTTCCTGTCAAGTTAGATCATAGGAAACAGGTTCTTTTAGACATAGACACAGTGCCTTTGTTGTCGGCGTACTCTGCAAAATCCCATCTTCCCACAACATGGCTTGTATGTAAACCAACAGACAAAACCACCCTGTAAATTCACAAACCAGATTTGTCAGCGCCTTCTGTTTGCACACAGCAGAATCTGGAAAGGGTGAGAGTCCCAGATATCCTCAATATTGAAAATTCTCTTTTCCAATAGTGAAAATTATCTTTTCCCAGTACTTTATATAGGACGAAAAATCTTCTCAATACTGAATTCAGATGGTTGAAAAACTTTCACCCATGATAATATGGCAATCCCTCAGACCAGACAAACTGTGTGAAAAGGCTGGTTTGGGCTTTCAGTGTTTACATGAGCCTTAACCCTTATCATGCTGAATAAATTAAAATACCACACCCACTTCTAATTGTCAGCCAATCAGAATACTTGATCCAGGTATTTAATCCAAATTCAAATACTGAAAGACAAACAGTGTCGATCCAGATCAGATGGCTTCTTCAGAAGCCAACTGATCAGGATCTACACTGTTTGAAAAGACAGAGCATATCTGGGTTCAGCAGGACCAGGGTTAATATGACAAAAGGAGTCTTCAGATCATAGTGATTCTCTTGCTTTTTATTCACTGTTAATGCTCCAGTCAAAACACCAGCAGATGACATTTTAAAAATGTTTTTTTTTATTTTTTTTTTCAGAGAAAATGAGACTTGATCTTTCCTGTGACTTGTCTGACTATGTAACTACTTAGTAATGTGTATAAATCGTAAAGATGAGTGGTAAACAGTGAAGATGCTGATCAGAGCCTGAATTCTGCAGCATCTGATCTGGGTCTTCACTTCTGCACAGGTCTATCTGTCCAAATACTTAACCCTTGTCCTGCTGAACCCTGATACACCCTGCGTTTGCAAACAGTGTAGATCCATATCAGTTGGCTTTTGAAAGAAACCAACTGATCTGGATCTGCACTGTTTGCCATTAAGTATGCAAATTTATAGCAACAATTCGGATCAAGTAATCTGATTGGCTGAAAAGTAGAAGTGGGTGTAGCTTCTTAATTTATTCAGCAGGACAAGGGTTACCAGAAAACCATAGCTCCAGATAAGGCACTTTTTTTCCCCAGCTGAAAAATTTTGATATTTTCTTATATCTCCAGGAAAACATCATTGTGGGTGCTCATTAAAGTGCTTCACTAAGGCACTTCTAATGAGTTCCCACAACATATGTTTTTGTATAAAAATAAGAAAAACAGTGTCCGGATACCCCTCTTATCTGGAGCTATGGTAAATACAGTTTGCAGATACCACTCATTTGCCTCTATATCACAAGTGAAAAGGTGTCATCAAGCATGTGTGAACTGTGCAGATTCAGATCATCCTGTTCATCTGCACAGTCTCATCCGGTTCTTTGGTCTCCTCTGATACTGTCTATAGTATCCAATAATACTACCATATTTACCTATAGACACCTTAACCCTTGTCATGCTGAACCTGGATATATCCTACTTTTCAAACAGTGTTGATCCAGATCAGTTGGCTTCTGAAGAAGCCAACTGATCTGGATCTGCACTGTTTGTCATTCAATATGTGCATATATATCAACAACCTGGATCAAGTAATCTGATTGGCTGAAAATTGGAAGTAGGCATGGCATCTTAATTTATTCAGCATGACAAGGGTTGTACTAGTACTAAAATTTGAGAAAAAAAGCCCATTTCCCTATCTGTTGATGTGTCTAAAATATTGCTAGATTTGTTTGCATTGAGGTTTTACGGCCCAGTCAACCCACTGGGGTCATATCGAGTGCAGTCAGTTTACCAAACCACACTTTTTCTTAGGCAGGCTTAGTCCTTAAAGCAGTTTACCAGTACTTGTGCACATTCTTTCACCATAAACTGACAACTGCCCTTCTTGAATCAACGGAAGGGAGAGAATGACCATTATAAATATTTCATGATCAATCTCCACGAAAGAATGTTGCTGGACCCAGCAGGGAACTGGGATCAAACACACAACCTCCTGATCTCCCATCGGATGCACATCCGACTGAGCCACCGAGGCCGGAAAAAAAATATATTGCTAGATAACAAGCAAACAGTGTAGACCCTGATCAGATGCTGCAGCAACTGATCTGGATCCACACCATTTGCTCAGGCCTGTATGTTCTTACATTTACGTTAACCCTTGTCCTGCTGAATCCGGATATACCCTGCCTTTGTAAATTTAAAGCAACAATCCGGATCAAGTAATCTGATTGGCTGAAAATTAGAAGTGGGCATGGCATCTTATTTTATTCAGCAGGACAAGGGTTAAATCAATATCAGCAGACAGCAAAGGCCTAAATGCATACCGGCTGATCTGGGTCTGTGTCATTTGCACATGCTCAAAAAAACCATCTTTTTCACTTGATGCAACCCATTTGGACTTCCATAAAGGGGAGTCCAGATCGATTCAATTCACCGAATGGATTTATTTTCTTTGAACGAGTGTCTTTATGGGCCAATGGAATTACTACTATAAGCCATTATAATTAGGAAGCGTGATTGATCTGCCATACTTAAATACAAAGGGATACTGGGTTAATATCTTGCCAATTACGTGAATTTATGTGGAAAGATGGAAAACATCTTAACTAATTTGTGTCAGCTGTCCGGTACGCTGACATAAATGTCAATGAAGAGAGAGAAAAAAAAAAGAAATTCTGCAAAAATGTAAGTCAGCAGTGTTATCAACTACTAGTAACTGAAAAGCGAGTTATCTGACTCAAAACTCACAATATACAAAGGCTGACTTCCAAGTAAGACTGACATAACATTCATCCTTTTTCAAAAGTGATGTTGACCATGATTTCAGTCAAACGGCCAAAATCTTAATGACAGTGACAATGAAAAACAGCTGAATTTCTAATGGTCTACTACTATCATGTACAATCATATGCAAGAAATGAGCAAAGGTGTGCAATTTTCTACAAGACTGCATGTGCACCCAGCAAAGATTCAGAACAGGCTGTTCTGAGTCTTCACTGTCTGCCAGACAAAAGTCTGGATTCCTGGCTACCCAGAGAGTCCCCTGCTAAGGCTCTGATCAGACTGCACAGATGTGCAGGCTGATGTGAGTCTTTGCTGGGCACAAATTAAATCTTGTAGGAAACTAGTTGCTCACTGTGCCCCTGCTCAAATAATTTCTCTCCTCCCTTTCAATACATAGAAAGGCTTTGCAAAAAGTGTAGATCCATATAGGATGGCTTGAAGCCATTGGCAAGAGTTACACTGTTTGCCTTTCTGCTTTGGAACTTTGTCACTATACTTGTTGCCAAGTTTTTATTTTTTGTTGAACACCCCAGTCTGAGACAACTGAGCTGTCAAAATTAAAAGACAGAAGAGTTCATTCTGGGATGAAATGTAAAATCCTATCCATTAATTCCAATACCTGTTTGTTGTTTTTCTGTCAAGTATATTTTTGTTCATTCCTGCTCTATACAGGAAGATGAATTAATTTTAATTAATTTTGGAAAGATAAATGAATTTTAGTTTTTGTTTACTTTTTTCTATTATTAAAGATCAGTGAAAACATCTGGAGTTGTTGTTTTTTTTATTTTGTTTTTCCCCAAACCTCTTTTGGTCCCATAGCACATAGCCATTCTGGAACATACATCTGTAATTGTTTTGTTTGTGTTGAGGTTTTACGGCCCAGTCAACCCAATGGGTTCATGTCGAGCATGGTCAGTTTACCTAACCACACGTTTACTGGGCAGGCTTAGTCCTCTAAGCAGTTTAATAGTATTGTGCACATTCTTTCACCAGAAACTGACAACTGCCCTTCTTGAATCAGCGGAAGGGAGAGAATGACCGTAGAAAATATTTCATGATCAATCTCCACTAAAGAATGTTGCGGACCTCGGCAGGGATTGAACCTGCGACCTCCTGCTCTCCAGTCGGACGGCGCATCCAACTAAGCCACCGAGGCCGGCTCATCTGTAAACGTGCATCTGCACAGTAGTCTCATACGGACCGTCACTTTCGCCTTGTAGAATCATCTGATACTGGAGATTCCACTTGCCCACTCACAATTGTTAGTAAAAGTACTAAGTATTAGTGAAATTTAGTTTAAACTCACCTAACAGGGTAATTATAAGTACAAATTTGAAAAGGCTAGATCATCACAAATGCAAACGTTTGTAATCCAGATTTGTTTTGTAAACCAGTCAAAACAAAATAAAACTGGCATCAATCTTAAATAAAACTACCAATTGAAGTTCTGTTTTAAATATATTGCATCTCTATGTGGGTTTGGAGCTGTTTCTGGTGCTGAAAATGGATAAATGTATGCAGACATTGATGTGTAGTTAACTGATCTGGAAGTGGTAATTTATACTTGGTATAGTTTTAACGCTTTGCTTTTTGGGTAAAATTCTCAGCAGACAAAATTTTGAAATATTTTATTATTTTTCTCAGAAACAGGATTTCAGTTACTATCAAAAAGGGTAGGGGTGTGCTGCCAGGAGCCCTGGACCCCTACTTCTTTCTAGACACGACTGAGACCACTTTCCAGACAAAAGTAAGATGAACATATACCCCATTGTTGACAAACAAAATATGCTCATTTGCTCAGTGAGTTAACTTATCAAGGATGCGGACAGATGCCAACGCCCATGACTGGGTGAAAACATAAGCTCTCCAGGGACATAGTCCCAGTGAGCTAACGACCCCTTTTGTCAGCACATCCTTACCCATGCTTATATACTTATACAGTGAGAGTGTGCTCTCTCTCCTCTTCCCCCCACCACCTCCCACCCTCTCACTCCCTGGGGGTGTGGCATCTTAATTTATTCAGCAGTGCAAGGGTTAAAAAGGGAGAAACTTTGTGTTACTTCCTGTTAGCTTTCCTGCACAGCAAACCTCTTCTGAAAAGATCTACTATAAAAGGACAGAATCTGATTCCATATTACAACAATTTGAACAAGTCCATTTGACTACCTGATGGTGGGTAAAACAATGCTGACCCTGATCAAATACACCTTGAGAACAGTTTGCCATGGTCTGCACTGTTTCCTGGGGCATGTCTGTCTGAATATTTAACCTTTAGCACTTTCTGGGCTAATTCAGCAGATGACAAATTGATATTTTTCTTATTTTCACCCAGTAAATAGGCTTTGACCTTTCATGCAAACTGTCTCCTCAGGAGACAGTCTGCATGAAATGACAAAGCCTAGTTTCTGGGAAAAATAAGAAAAATATTTCAAAATGTCGTCTGCTGCAATTTTTAGCCAGCATGCTAAGTGTTAAAGTAAATATCATAACTGGTTCATGCAGTATTTATTCTAACTACTGGGACAGACAGGCTTTTTCAAACAGTGTAGACCCAGATCACATGCTGCAGCATCTAATCAGGACCTACACTGTTTGCCCCTCATCCAGTTTTTAGACACACCAACATGTAGCAAAATAGACTTGTCCAAGTTTTAGGACAAGCATAGTAACAAGTTAAAATAGCAAACCATTTATGGCAAATACTGTAGCCATTACCAATTCCCAGTCACAAACTGGCACTGGTCAGGGACTGACCTAATGTTATTAGCCATTGTTTCATTTTCTCTCATAAACCATTATGACACTTCATTAATTAGTAATACAACAACTCTAGACAAGGGGTATTCAATAATGTCACATTAGGCATAATAATTTGTGTCCTAACAGACCGTTTTTTGGGGGGGGTTTTGTATACAGAATCATGAAGGTAGGAATATTTTCTCCCTAAATACAATATGTCGGCTCTTGTGTTAAACATTCATATTTCTGCAGTGAGGTTGATTATGGTCCTACTTGACCCCTTTTCTGAACAGGACAATAACAATTTTGACACAGTTGCTCAAAGAAAGTGTACTCATACCCCTTTTAAAGACAAATTCTTTATATAGCTATACTGACTGTTTAGCAAAATCTATGGTGATTGATAAATCATGTTAGTGGAGTAAGCATTCAGTTATAACCTTAACAGACACAACCATTTAACATTTCATTCAAAGGAAGTCAATACTGGAGAAAAAGTAAGGAAATATCTAATCCTGTTTCCAGGGAAATACTAGACGCAATTTGTATAAAATTTCAATACAAATACAAGAAGAAAAAAATTACTTTACATTGTAGACTGAATATATTCCCCCACACTATATATTGGAAGAGTCCAATTCAAATTTAGGTATGTCCTGCTATGAGATTTAGATCCTAGAAAAAAATGGCTAAACTATTTGCAAACAGTGGAGACCCTGATCAGATGCCACGTTCTGTGGCATCTGATCTGGGCCTGCACTGTTTGCCAATCACCCTTCTGGGGGCTCCAGATTACAATGGGTAAAAGTGCTAGTCACAACTTCAGCAGATCTAGATGACATTTTTATTTTATTTTATTTATTTTTTTTTTTTTTCATTTTTATTTTTCAGAGAAAGTAAAGCTTCACATTTCATTGTCTGCCTAGTCTTTATAAGGTTAATCCTTGAAATGCTAGTCACAACTGAAGCAGATGATGATATTAATATTTTATTATTATTTTTCAGAGAACATAAAGCTTCACATTTCATGTGAATTGTCTGGCCTAGCAGACAATTCACATAAAATTTGAAGCTTTGTTTCTCTGGAAAAAATAACAAAAAAAAAACTAGATGATCTCTAAAGGGAATGAATGCCACCACTACTGTCAGTTTGGCTTTTTATGGCACAATTTCTAAGTGTATCAAAGGTATGTAACTCTAGTAATAAAAATTTGTTCAGAGTTTGTTATCTTTGAGCACATGCCCTGCCTATATTCTTACTTTGCTGCAAGTTTCAAATCATTATCTGAAAACTGTAGAAGTTGTAGAGACACCAACTCTATTATGCCATGTGTATAAGACAAAATTTCTAAGTAAATCCAAGGTATGTAACTCTAGCAATAAAAATCTGATCAGAGTTCTGTGACCTTTATGAACATGCCCAGCCTATATATTTACTTTGCCACAAGTTTCAAATCATTATTCTGAAAACTGTAGGAGAAACTGCTGAGACATCAACCTTACTATACCATGTGTATAAGACATATTTTCTAGGTAAATCAAGGGTATGTAACTCTACCAATAATTCAATCCAAGTTGTTTTACCTTTATGCACATGCTCAGTCTATATCCTTACTATATTGCAAGTTTCAAACCATTAACTTATAAACTGTAGGACAAGTTGTGGAGACACAAACTCTCCATGACATGTATATAAGGCCATATTTCTAAGTAACTCAAGGGTATGTAACTCTAGCAATAAAAATTTTATCAGAGTTCTTTGACCAGAGTTCTGTGACCTTAATGCACATGCCCAGCCTATATTCTTACTTTGCTACAAGTTTCAAATCACTAATCTGTAGAAGTTGCAGAGACAAAAACCCTACTATGCCATGCGTATAAGACAAATTTTCAAAGGAAATCAAGGGTAGCTAATTCTATCAGAGTTCTGTGACCCGTATGCACATGCTCAGCCTATATCCTTACTATGGCACAGGTTTCAAACCACTATGTTGAAAATTGTATGAGGACTTATGGAGACACAAACCCTACTATGCCATGTGTACAAGACAAATTTTCTAAGTAAACCAAAGGTATGTAACTCTACCAACAATAATTTGATCAGACTTCTGTAACCCAAATGTACATGCTCATATACACTTACTATGGTGCAAGTTTCAAACCGTTACCTTGAAAACTGTAGAAGGAGTTGCGGAGACATGAACCCTACTATGCCATGTGTATAAGAATTTTTTCTAAGTAAATCAAGGGTATGTAACTTTACCAATAATAATTCAATCACCGTTCTGTGACCTTTGTGCACATGCTCAGCCTATGGTGCAAGTTTCAAACCATACCTTGAAAACTGTAGGAGGAGTTGCGGAGACACAAACAGTACTATAAAGTGTGACAGACAGGCACACAGGTGCTCTTACAGACTTATTGGGTACCCATTTAGATCTCCATAGAAATAACTGTAAAAAAAATGTAAAACAACCCAACAGTACAAAAAGGTACCCAATTAAACCACATTTTTATTGGGTATTTATTTACGGAATAAAGCAAACTCTATATAAAGTACCTAAGATATACCTACCCAATATATGCCCATTCATGTGTGGCCGGACACGTGGATGAATACATGGAGTATCTATATGCCCTCCTCCACTTCGTGGTGGGGGCATAATAAAACGATAAAGTAGTCTGCCACAATTTAGCTTAGCACTTTAAGGGTTAAAAAATGAAATGGAGGCTAAATGTTAATGTGATACTTGTAAAAGTGTTTCCTGATCATCTTTCAAGTCTGGTTAACATTACCGAGCACTCCAGGATTACGGACTATTTTCCAGCTACAGACATACACTGAGGTTCAAATGCTGACAGTTTCTGTCTGGCATTTTATTTTATTGTAATGGCAGTAATTTGTTGAAACAGTTTCCAATCATGCAAATACTGTTATCAGACCTCACACATGTGTGCACACGCTCTCACTGGTGACATTTTCATGAATGATTAGCTTCTAAGGTAACTCTTTCAATATTTTTCTTTTTTTATTTTAACACTTACCATGCTATGGGCAAATTCAGCAGAAGACAAACTGATGATATTTTTCTTATTTTTCCTAGAAAATACAATCAGATACTGCATGCAAATCATCCTGAGAAAATGATTTGTATCAAGTGTCAGAACCTATTTTCTAGGCAAAATAAGAGAACCATTCCAAGTATTGTCTGCTGAAATGTTTACTTAGCATTGTAAAGTGTTAACCCTAATCTTGCTGAACCCAGATATGCCCTGCCTTTGCAAGCAGTGTAGATCCAGATCAGTTGGCTTCTGAAAAGGCCAACTGATCTGGATCTGTCCTGTTTGTTGTTAAGCATGTGAATTTCAATGTAAATTAAGAATGTCAACAACCTGGATCAAGAAATCTGATTGGATGAAAATTAGAAGTGGGCATGGCATCTTAATTTATTCAGCATGCACCATATTTACCCATATTTACCCTATTAAGATTCACCATATTTACCCTATTCATTTGAATAGATTGACCTGAGCAGACAGTGTAGACCAAGATCAAACTACTCCTAAAGAAACAGTTTGATTATGGTCTACACTGACTGCCACTTCATTACTACATTTCAGCAATATTATTATAGGTAGTCAAAAAGACCTGCAGAAATTTTAGAATATTAATCCTTAACCCGTTTATCAGAGAGGACTTCTACCTTAACTCTTCGGACCGTTCTATTTCCAACAGCAGGGTGTCTGGTCAGTTTATACTATTACTATGTTTTGCAGAAATTCCTATATTTAATGCAAACAGTGTAGACCCTGATCAGATGCCACATTCTGCACCATCTGATCTGGGTCAGCACTGTTTGTCAATTACCCTTTTGTGGATTTCCAAATTAAAACGAGTTGAATCACTAATCACGACAGCAGCATATAGCTTTCTATCTTTTTTTTATTCTTATTTTTCCAAGAGAGTAGGACCCAACAATTCACATGAAAAGTCAAGCCTTATTTACTCAGAAACATAAATAAAGAGCACTTTTAAAAGACATTATATTCTGGACTTGAAGCACAGAGGCTCCCATGTAACTCCCATTTTGTTTGCATTTTCACTCTTTTTAATACTATGGGATTTACTCTAAGTTTTCAGACAGACAGGCCTGAGCAAACAGTGTAGACACAGATCTGATGGCATAATTTGGTATCTGATCAGGATCTACACTGTTTGCCACTCATCCAGCAGTTTTTAAACACAACAATAAATAGCAAAATAGACTTGGTTCATATTTGAGGAAAATTATGGTAAGAAGTTAATTAACCCTTGACTACTGAACCTGGATATACCCTGCCTTTGCAAACAGTGTAGATCCAGATCAGTTGGCTTCTGAGGAAGCCAACTGATCTGGATCTGCACTGTTTGCAATTATGCAAATTTATAGCAACAATCCACATCAAGCAATCTGATTGGCTGAAAATTAGAAGTAGGTGTGTATCTTAATTTATTCAGCAGGACAAGGGTTAAGTAGATACAAGTGTCGTGCAAAAAGTTCTGTCACTAATAGGCCTCCTTGGTTTTATCCCAGATATATTTTAAAATGCTCCACTGCACTTGAATGGTTTGTTGAGTAGCTAACGATACCCGTTTATTTCGTGCAAATTGCTTTCCAACTGATGGAGTTATTTCAAATTGAAATAGATACAGTCATATACACTGACCAATTTACTTGTTACATTGGAACATGGACCAGAAGACTGAAATTCGTAGCTATATTAAATGCCACATTAGGCTTAATATAGATTCAAAGCAGATATTTAATGAATTGTGTGGTATATATGGACCTCAGATCATTTCAATGCGCACAGTTTTTAGGTGGGTTAAAGCTTTTAAAACTGGGAAATTTTCTGTTGAAGATGATACCCGTCCTGGAAGGCCCAAAACTTCTGTTACCAAGGCTAACATCGCAGCTGTAAAGATTGTGGTTGAACAGGATGCGCGACTGTCTGTCAAAGATATAGCTAGTTGTACTGGCATATCAGAAGGCAGTGTGCAAACAATTCTGAAAAAGTGTTTGGACCTGAATAAGGTTTGCGCTAGGTGGGTACCTCATTTGCTCACTGAGGAGCAAAAGACACAACGCCTTAAATGTGCCTGGGAACGTTTAAAAACATACAAAGGCTGTAATAGTCGGGTTATTTTTAACTTGCTAACAGGTGATGAAACCTGGGTGCACATGTTTGAGCCACAAAGAAGGGCTGATAATAAGCAATGGAAGCGAAAAGATAAAAAATGCTCATGTATTGCCAAAAGTTCGAAAAAGATGTTGTACGCAATTTTCTTTGATTCAAGTGGGCCAGTCGTTCAAGTGCCTTGTCCATCTGGTCATACAGTCACTGGCCGATTCTACAAGAATTCTGTACTGAAAAAAGTGAAAGAGTTTTACAATAAGAAACGACCAAGCAAAGGAAGGTCAGGAGTCCACCTTTTACACGACAACGCCTCCTCTCATAAGTGTGGTTGTTAAGTCTTTTTTGGCATCTGAAAAGGTGAAAGTTTTAAACCATCCACCTTATTCACCTGACATGAGACCCTGTGACTTCTTTTTATTTCCAAGGCTTAAGAAAATGCTTTCTGGAATTAAGTATACATCTAGAATTTCTCTTGGCAGCGCTATTTATCAGTGTCTCCAACAGATACCAAAAGAAGACTATTTATCTGCTTTTCACGACTGGGTAAAAATGTTACAAAAATGTGTTTCAGTAAAGGGGGAATACCTTGAAGGTTTGTTATAAAAATATGTTTGATAAAACGTAGCACTGAAGTGATCCGAACCCAGTGACAAAACTTTTTGCAGGAGCCTCATATAATATTTGGTTTGAGGATATGGACAAGATTTGTTGTTTTATGTCTCTTTCAAATATTGAAAGAGACATAAAACATAGTCATAGAATTTAAGTCATAGACTGATAATGTAAAGCTCTTTGCAACAAAGTGTTATACAGTCATGAGCTGAACTCTGCCTCTAGCAGGATTTAAACCTGGGACCTCATGAACTGAAGTTAGGAGTGACAACCACTCAGCCCCCTGGACATTTCTTGAGGTTATAGACAGAAATACCAGGGATAAAATAAATGCAATAGATTTCTACATTCTCACAGAAGTCCATCTATTCACAATTTGCAAAATCTTATGAATTAATCCAAAATAAAATGCTAAAAGAATATTTTCCAAAATGTATTATTATAAGTTTAAAACAGTTATAAAACAACTGAAAAAATATTGTTGTTTTTTTTCTGTACTGTTTTCTTTCTTTTCTAAACAGAAGGCCATTGCAAGCAAAAAAGACAGCTCCTGATAGGAGGGGATTCCAGGTAAGCATTTTTTCCTTCTTTCACAACAAAACAATACATAAGTATTCATCAGAATTGCCTCACTGATGATTACCATTGTTTGTTTGTTTGTATGAGCAATTTTGAGCCCATCTGAAATTTATCTAACAATACTTGGCAGGCTTGGTTCTCTAAACAGTTCACCAGTACTTGTGCACATTCTTTCTCCAAAAACTATCCGCCACCTCCTCATCACCAGTCAGAGGGGCATTCGACTGAGCCACCAATGATTATCAATGACATACTGTATTCAATGTAATTACTGCTCAGAAAAGCAATTTCTGAGTCTTCAGATCAACTTGTTGAGGCAATTCAAATGAGTACCCACAACATATGCTTTTATAATGAAAATCAGAAGAAGAAAATATGGCATAAGCATCATTTAATACACGCACCCGCACCCCCCCACACCCCCCACCCCATGGTCCTCTGCTGATCCTTCTTTAAAATGTGCCTGTATTTGGTGAATATTTTTCTACAGGTTTTTCCAGTTATTTTGAAAAACCTGAAGTGCAAAAATTAGGTAGAACAGAATACGATATATTTTCATGGCAGAAAATCTGTGGGTTTGATTTGGAGTTGCATTCATCAGTTATGATCATGTCTAGCTGACCAACTAGTTAACCTAATCATGAACTGGGGTTCGAGCTTACCACCCCTGGATCTGCAATCAGACGCATTACCAACCGCGCTATGGAGCCCAGCTAGGAAGAAAAATGATAAAAGTATCAATATTTTTTGACAAAAAAAAAAAAAAATTCTTATCCAGAGCTAAGTAAGTGTCCAAATTATGGTGGAATGACATTAAGAAATCAACAGACACTTATGAAAATGAGGAAATAGTGGAAGTGAACCAATTGTACAATTAGAGAAAGAAGTTAGCACTGTCTGGTCCAATTGAAGGCAAAATCATGCTGCATTAGTGTCCAATTGTATGCAATTTCCATTATCAGCTGGCTGGGCAGTTCAAAGCTCTGTTTGTACCGAAGCAACATCAGGAAAATGCAAATTCCGTCTTTGATAACAAGTATTGCTTTTTATCAATTATGACAGTATCAATGAACTTGATTGATACGCCTAGTGGCAAAGTGGCACAGACACAACTCTCGATAAGAAAGGTATCCAGATAAACTTCTCTATTTCTCCATGAAAATATATGTTGTGGGTACTCATTAGAAGCGCCTCTAAGAGGCACTTCTAACAAAGTACCCACAACATATTATGTTTTTGTGAACAAATAAAAAAAAATCAATACTTTTTGGATTAAATAATGCACCTTATCTAGAGGTATCATAAAACCTCTATAAAAATCACCATCAGCTTGTAGTTGTGTAACCTTATTCGATTATGGAGAACATTGTGCTCAATTAGTATCAGTTGTGATGGAATATTATTGCAAAATGTAGAATTCCAGGATACAGTTTATCAAAATTAAATGTGTCCCTGGGAATCTGATTTTCATGTAAATAAAAAGACATACTGAGAAATGACCTTAAAGGACTGGATACACTTGGAAGAGTTTGTGACTTCTTTGCTTTTCTATACATTAAGCCTCTTCTGAAAAGAGGGCTGTTCTAAAAGGAAATAACTGCTCCCCTTGGACAGCAGTCTCCTCTTCCAGAAGGATAAAAAATTTTCAGGAGTTGCCTCCCTAAAAGTGTATCCATTCCCCTTAGCGAACCCTTGTCATGATGAATAAATTAAGATGCTCCACCCACTTCTAATTTTCAACCCATCAGATTACTTGATCCAGGTTGTTGATACAAATTCACATACTGAATGGCAAACAGTGCAGATCCAGATCAGTTGGCTTCTTCAGATTAACTTAATGCTCATGCCAATCTCTGTGATAGGGCCAAGGTTAAGTGTGTCTAAAATTTGGGTCACAGACAAGAGGATGCTTCACATGAAATGTCATGACTTATTTTCTCTGGAAAATAAATAAAATCAAAATTTCAGACTGTCGTCTGCTACTAATTTTGCTTGGTGCTTTAACTATTTCCCTGCGCCAGGCGCTTCTGCTGAACACCACAACATATGATGCATAATGAGGGAAAAGGGCTTTTATGTCATATGTGAGCAGCAATGGTCAAGATCAGCATGCACATCCGTGCAGTGTTATCGGGCATTCTCTGTTCGACAACACAGACTACAGTATCCATTGATTCTGAAAGCGGACAAAGACCCTGATCAGTCTGCATTGTCTGCAGATTGTATAAGGGCCCTTTTCGTGTATGCATATCATATGTTTTCATGGAGATATTAAAAAGAATATTACCACTTTTTGGTTGAAAAAGGTGCCTTTTCTGGAGCTATGCCAGTATTTCTTGTTTTCTTTTGATAGGCCTAATGTTGGTTATTAGATTTAATGCTTATAATGTGTCTGATAGAACTTGGGTAAAGTGAACATCGTAATTTCCAGTAATCAAATCAGACTGGGTCACATGATCAGCAGTATTATGTTGTTCTGTGACACTTTATTGTTCCATGACACATAATTGTACATTCTTTGTGTCTAGAACTCTCTAAGTCTCAAGGAAAGTGTTTGAAAGCCTTGATATTGGTAGAAACCCACACACTAAAAAAGACATATTTAAATTCCATCCTCTTGGCTAATTCAGCAGCAACAAACTGATGAATTTTTTCTTACTTTTCCCAGAAAACAGAATCAAGATATTTGATGCAAATTGTCTCTACTGGAGACAATTTGCATAAAATGTCAATCCTGTTTTCTAGGGAAAAAAATGAGAGAACTAGAAATGTGTAAATGACACAGATGCCCCCGCCCAGGGGGAAATTCTCACCCGCACATAGGTATTTTGCAAAAAATGAAGTTGAAAAGGGCCATAACTCTCATAATAATTGGCGGATTTTACCCTAAATTGAACTTGACCTATATTTTATGATTATGTACCTATGTATAAAATATGAATCTAATACACTAATCTTTTCAAAAATTATTGAAGGGAAAACATTTTTCGAAGATGAAAAGGGCCATAACCTCCATTATAATGAGTGGATTTTACCCTAAATTGAACTTGACCTCTATTTTAAAATTATATACCTGTGTATAAAATATGACTCCAATACACTAATGTTTTCAAAAGATATTAAACGGAAACTATTTTTCAACATCGATAAGAATTGCTGGATTTTACCCTAAATCGAACTTGACCTCTATTTCACAATTATATACCCGTGTTTAAAACATATACCTGTGTATAAAATTTGAATCCAATATAGTAATCTTTTCAAAAGATATTGAACAGAAACCATTTTTTTACGTACGGGACAGACAGACAGACGTACGGACAGCAGTGATACTATATGCCCCCCACCCCCTATTGAAAATGGGGGACATAAAAAAAATTCAAAATGTCATCTGCTGAAAATTTTACCCAGAGTGCTAATTATAAATCACTACAATGGAATAAACTCACAAAAGTCCTTTTTCAAAGAGGTAAAAAAGTAATTGGCTAAATTGACTAGACTCCACTGTCTGCTCAATTCTTCACATACTGTTAGTGAATTTACAGCTAAGCTTATCAAAAAGTATAGCTATTTTTTTCTTATTTCGTCATGAAAGCTGATGTTGTGGGTACAATGCTTATTACATCACGAAAACACGCCTACATAGTTTTGACCCCCTTAAACCCCACTTTTATACAGTAAAACTGGGGTTTACAGGGGTATACATTATTTTTCTTATTTCTGCTCAAAAACATAGACTGTGGGTACCCGTTAGAACCGCCTTGGTGAGGCGGTTCTAACGAGTACCCACAATCTATGTTTTGAGCAGAAGTTTGAAAACTAGAAGAATTTTTCATCTGAAAGTTTTCATTTTTTTGATGGTAAAGTTCTCAGTATATTTGAATAGGCGTGTTTACGTAATGAGGACCAACTTAGTGAGTACACACAATACATAGTTTCAAAGAAAAATAAGGATCCGAATACCTGTCTTGATAATCTTGATACTTGTCTCTTCCAGAGGTATACAACAATAAATGATATATTTATATTTTTCTCATTTCTCCTACAAAATAGGGCTTGATGCTTCATACAAACAGTCTCTTAAGGTGAAAATTTGCGTCAAAAATCAAGAACTCAAGAACTATTTTCTGGGGGAAAAAGCCTAAGGTTTGGGGAATTTCAGTATATGGATAATTGAAAAACCCTTTTTTGGGCCAATTGTTTACAATGGAGGCATAGTATGCATACACCAAAATTTCTTAAGGTTGTTGTCCACATCATTACCACTGACCAATAAAATCAAACCGTGCATTTGTACGAAATCTGGGTAACGGTTATTCATAGCTGCAGTAATGTTGTCACTGTGACATCAGAGTGCCATGTAAATGCGGTTATTCTGTAAAATCTGGACTGGGACATTGGCAAACAGTGCAGACCTAGATCAGACGCTGCAGAATGTGGCATCTAATCAGGGTCTGCACTGTTTGCTAAACTTACAGGAAGTTAAGGGTTAAATGAATTAATTTAAAAAGTCCCTGTTCAGAGCCATTTTCTCAGCCTACACTCAGAGAAAATTGACCCACTAGTGCTGTCAGTGCTTTGATTTTTGTATGAGTTCTTGTTTACTGACATGTCAGTCTTTGTGGGTGATTTTGTGCTATGTCCCAGAGAAAGCAAGTAAAGGGATAGAAGAGCTAGAAAGATAGAAACAGAGAAAAGGGAATAAACAAAGTGAATGACAGTGCAGAAACAGAGGAAATAATAACATGCTCCCTTCCCCACCAAGTACAGCAGACCCATACCACCTCTCTACAACACATTACGGACCATAACTCACTCAAGTACCTTAAAACTCTTGTCCTGCTGAATAAATTAAGATGCCATGCCCATTTCTAATTTTCAGCCAGTAAGATTATTTTATCCAGATTGTTGATATAAATTCACATACTTAATGGCAAACAGTGCAGATCCAGATCAGTTGGCTTCTTCAGAAGCCAGCTGATCTGGATCTACACTGTTTGCAAAGGCAGGCTATATCTGGGTTCAGCAGGACAAGGGTTAATTTGCCCCAAGCACAATTACGGCTTAATATTATCATTTTCAATTACCAAGCACACACAACTTTATAACCAATCTAAATAACATCGGGGCCAAGAAGGCCCTATATCGCTCACCTGAGTACCAGACAAGTGATCCCGGGGGTGGGACCCTTTTTTTACCCCAGAGCTTTAATTTGAACAAGTCATCTTGATACTTCCAATGAAGTTTGGAGTCAATTAGCCTTTTGGTTAAAAAGAAAAAAGAAACAGATTTTCAAGATGGCAGCCGTGGTGGTCATGATGGATTTGCAATCAGAACGATTTTGGCTATTTTTTATCTACAGGTCACCCCAATACTTCCGATCAAGTTTCTAGTCAACTGACCTTTCCATTAAGGAGAAGTATTTTGAAATAGATTTTAAAGATAACAGACTTTACATCAATCATGGATTTCCAATCAGAACAATTTTAGCTATTTTTGATCTAAAAGATGTCCCAATACTTCCTACCAAGTTTCGTCAATTGGCCTTTTGGTTCAGGAGAAGAAGCTCAAAACAGGTTTTAAACATGGCCGTGTACATGATCGAAATAACTTTTGCTTATTTTTATCTACAAGTCGCTCTGATACTTCCTACCAAGTTTTTAGTCAACTAGCCTTTCCATTCAGGAGAAGATGTTCAAAATAGAGTTTCAAGATAGCCACCATGCAGCCATCTTTGATTTCCTATTGGGACGATCTTAGCTATTTGTTATCTACAAGTTGGCCTGATACTTCCTACCAAGTTTTGACACCGCACAAGGGAATACACGTTACACACGACTGATGACGGACATGTGACTGCTTACTGCAGCTCACCTTGAGTGCTCAGGTGAGCTACAAAAGAGGAAATTACCTTTAAAACAGGAAAGTAAGGTTGCACTCCTATACCCAACACACATACTCAGACCTGTCAGGATGTATGGATTACACAAAGTTTAATAACCAAATATTATAAGGGATAGCAGAAAAATAGGGAAGCCAGAGTTTATTTCTTTACAAGACACACCTACTAGACCCAATTATTATTTAAGCCATAACGAGAAGATGGAAGCATGATAACGAAAAGGCTCTGTGTGATGAAGCACCATACAATTAAGAACAGAATTAAGGCTCCAGTGGATTCCAACTTAGACCTCGTGGCCACCCGAACACTTCATATATCGGGGAAAAACTTAAGTTTCACATATTTTCTAATGACATGCAGCTGATATTTTTTCAAAAAGACAAAAATTGTACCAAATCTATCCTAAATGTTCCGACACATTAACCATCAAAACACCAAGAAAACCTGCATCTGAAAATGTTGTCTGTTTATGTTGTCTGCTGAATATTCTTGCAAACTTTTCAAACCCATTTTTTCATACAAGTAAACAGTGTGGACCCAGATCAGACTGCTCCTAAAGCCTGGGTCCACACTGACTGCAGAAATGACTTTTAAAATCACAAGCAGATGACAAAGCAGACGACAGTTGTTGTGATTGGCAGTTTAAGGGTTAACTCCTTACCAAAACTAAGATTTGAACAATTTCATTTTACTATCTGCTGAAGTGTCTAAAAACTGCTGCATGAGTGGCAAACAATGCAGACCCAGATCAGATGCCGCATGCAGGCATTGGATCTGGGTGCAAACGGTTCGTTTAGGCCTTTCTTCCTACCAAAAACTTAAGATAAATATAGCACATCCTCAATGAAGCTAACATTCTATGATTGCACTTTCCAGGCCCGTAGGCATCAGATTGATGGGATTTGTTAAACAAAGTGATATATGGTCAATAGCTTCAAGACATTATTGGGTTAATGAATAACAGGCAATAGCTTAGCTGCTGACATTGCTGTGGAAAAAAACGGTATCCAGATAAACATTGTTGCTATTTCTCCATGAAAATGTACATTGTAGGTACCCATTAGAGGCAATATTAATGAGGAACAACAAATTTTCTCTGAGAAATAAGAGAACTATTAAACACATTTTCTCTGTAAAATGATTAAAAATATCTCAAAGGCACTTCTAATGAGTACAATAGTTGATTTTGTGGAGATATAAGAAAATATATTTACCTGGTACCCAGTTCTAACCTACAGCTATGGTGGCTGTTGTAGGGAGGTTGCACTTTATTTCAGCGATAAAATACAGATAATTGTCTTATTTCTCTACAAGTTTTTCTCTAGCAGAATAAGGCTCAAGTTCCTAACAGAATTTATGGAGGTAACAGTGGTGTCTTTTTCATTGGAAATGGTGATTATGGACTAAATTTTAGATGTCCTTTTTCAGCCAAATTCAGTCCAGTTTACAAAAAATTGGTCTCAAACAGAAAGACTGGCAGTTTCTAGAGCCCTGTTGTGGGTATTCATTAGAAGTGCCTCACCGAGGCACTTCTAATGAGTACCCACAATGTATATTCTTGACAAGAAATAAGAAAAATATTAAGTTGATATCCCCTCTCATCTGTAGCTATGGATCAATATTGGTATATCAGAGGGTTACTGGCTTTGGCTGACACTTACTCCCCTAGACCAGATAATGCCATGTAATCATAATAGATGTTTTGTTATCGGAGATGTAATATTTATGCAAATGGCACCAGTAAGACTAGCAAACAGGATGAGAACAAAAACAGACAGGAACAGTTCAGTGACCAGGCATCAACGGCCATCTGAACCTTAAGGTAGCAACGACAGATATTAGCAGAAGACATCCTAAAATAATTTTCTGAGAAAGTAAGGCCTGACATTTCATTGGAACTCTTTCCTATGGAGGTAACTCATATGAATGCAAAATTTTTTTTTTCAGATAACAAATATGTGATACATTTGTATTTTTCTTTTTTTTTTTCTTCAGAAAAAAAAAAAAGAGTTGTCAGAAGACAACGCAGCTTGCTGGAAAGGGCTGATCAGATAAAAAAACAATCTTTAAATATTAAAGATTAAATGACAGAGTATGATCTGACTTTGACGTCGGAAAAATGTCAAACTGAGGGATAGGGTATATGCCATTGAAACATCTTCCCTTAGGCTGGTGTGGATGAAACATGAAAACCATATCTTACATACTTCAGCAGCCATGTACACTTTTCAAAACTTAAACACAGGTATAAATGACAAAGTATGACTTGATCTTGACCTAGGCAGAAGGTCAAACTGAGGAAGAGGTGTGTACTATTGAAAGGTCTTACCCTAAGGTAGGTGTAGGCCAAACATTAAAACAGCATCTTGAATACTTTAGCAGTTACGAACACTTTTCAAAACTTAAACGCAAAACTCAAACATGGGTTTAAATGACAAAGTATAACCTGACCTTGACCTTGGCAGAAAGTCAAACTGAGGAAAAGTCTGTGCTACTGAAAGGTCTTACCCTAATGTTGGTGTGAGCCAAATATTAAAGTGGTATCTTGAATACTTCAGCAGTTACAAACACTTTTAAAAACTTAAATGCAGAACTCAAACATGGGTCCAAATGACAAAGTATGACCTGATGATCTTGGCCTAGGCAGAAGGTCAAACTGAGGAAGAGGTGTGTGTTATTGAAAGGTCTAACTCTAAGGCTGGTGTGGGCCAAATATTAGAGCTCTATCTTGAATACTTCAGCAGTTATGTACACTTTTCAAAACTTAAATGCAAAACTTAAACAGGGGTGTAAAAGACAAAGTAAGAACTGACCTTGACCTACATAAAGAGTCTTTTTTGGGGACGGGAATGTATGCTATTGAAAGGTCTTACCCTAAAGCAGGTGTAGGCCAAATATGAAAGCAGTACCTTAAACAGTTAAAAAACTATGCACACATGTGAAAACTTAAACATTGTGCTAATGCAGATGCCGACGCAGACGCGGACGCTGACAGACGCCGACGCCAATGCCTGGGTGACAATATAAGCTCTCCAGGGACATAGTCCCGGCGAGCTAAAAAGAAAAATACAAATGTATCATAAATCTGTCATCTGCTAGTTTCATTACATGCATTGTATTTGAGCTATGACAGCAAATTTGCTAAGACATTCACTGTGCATGCAAGAGAGCTGAGAAGTCATCCGATTGAAAGGTTGACTTTCGAAGAGTGCCGTATAATCACACTGTGTCTGTCTGTCTGCCCATGGTAAGTTAGCGAAAATGGCCATAGCGCTTAAACCTTTAAAGAATATTTTGATAATTTTTGGCATACTGATAGATACCAACAAGATCTAGCCAATAAGCTTGCCAAATGCCTCTTTTCTTTGACCATGGCAACAATGATGCAAATAAAAGCACAGCAAGCATAATACCCCGTCATAGCAATTATTTGTTTATGTATTAAAGTTATCATTACGAAAATGTCTGGAAAGAAAATGATGGAAGGACAGAGATAACAATCTTAAACCAGATCTTGATAATATCAATGCATATAGCAGGTTTGGTTAAAAGGCCTTGTTATTTGCTAAAGTTATCATCCAGAAATGAAAATATGGGCGTGTCTTGGGCAGATAACTCCGTAAAAATTTGACGAAATTTGCCCATTAGCAATTCCAAATCAGATCTCCTTAATGTCAATACATATAGCAAGTTTGGTTAAAATCCCTTGTTATTTATTAAAGTTATCATCCGGAAACGAAAATATGGGCGTGTCTCGGGCAGATAACTCCGTAAAAATTTGACGAAATTTACCCATTAGCAATCCCAAACCAGATCTCCTTAATGTCAATGCATATAGCAAGTTTGGTGAAAATCCCTTGTTATTTACTCAAGTTATAGTCTGGAAACGAAAATATGGGCGTGTCTCAGGCAGATAACTCCGTAAAAATTTGACGAAATTTGCCCATTAGCAATCCCAAACCAGATCTCCACAATATCAATGCACATACCAAGTTTGGTGAAAATCCATTGATGTTTACTCAAGTTATTATCTGGAAACGAAAAACGGATGGATGGACGGACGTACGACCAACGTGAAACCATAATACCCCACCACTACTGTGTGGCAGGGTATAAAAATGTGAAAATATGGAAATCGTCATAGGTCTTCAACCATATGGGATATTTTTATAAAATTTTGTTTACACATGAATATTGACAAGATCCAGAAAAACAAATTGCCAATGCCACTTTTCCTTGACCGAGGCAAAATATGACAGCAAAAATACCCATAACTCTTGAACCCTTAGGAATACTTTGATGATAATTTTTTGCACACAGATTGATACAGACAATATCTAGCCAATGGGCTTGCCAAATGCCAATTTTCACTGACCGATGCAATGCTGAGGCCAAAATATGGAAAAAGCTGTAGGTTTTCAACAATATAGAATATTTTGATAAACTGTTTATGCATTAATAGCAACAAGATCTAGCCAAAGGAATCACCAACAGCCCGAGGCTGACCAGAAGCACAGGCAAGAATGAGGCGGTCGTGTACCTTAACCATAGCTGATAACTTTTACTAACTGACTGCTCTAGATACAAGGGCAGTTTCAGGTAAATTTTTTTCTGGTTTCTCCATGAAAAAATGCACTGTAGGTACTCATTAGAAGCACCTCGGCAAGATGCCTCATTAGAAGCAACTGGATGTAAAGTCAGTCATTCCATGTGTCTGAGCCATGATATATCAGTGAGGCTGAGAGGGTCTGAACCTTTCCCACTCTCTAGGCAAATCAGCAGACGACAAATTGATGATATTTTTCTAATTTTACCACTCTCTAAGCAAATCAGCAGACGACAAATGTGGTGATATTTTTCTAATTTTTTCCCAGAAAACAGGATTTGGCATTTTTGTCAAATCCTGTTTTTCTGAGAAAATCTCAGTATGTCATCTGTTGAAAATTTTACCCAAAGTGCTAAGTGTTAAACCACCTACAAATATGCACACATATGCTTTTTTTGAATAAAATCTTCCTAAGGGCACATAACCAGTACAGGAATTAAGGAGTGATTTCTAGAACAGTACATTTAATTACCAGACTCAGCTGTGACCTTGACCCCACTGTCCCTGTTGTCTTCTGTTTCTTCCATGTTGAATTTTTCACATGACCAGAGTAAAGCAGTTATCTCCATACCTTCTAGAATGGTAACCTGGGAAACCATGGCCCCTGTTGAACTCATAATAATGATCTGACCATCTGTAGTTCCAAACAAAACCTGGAAAAGAACCAGAATAACTAGAGACTTTAACAGATATATTTCAAGTCTCCCTGTACTTTATCATAGTTTGATTTTCCTTGAGCTCAGTGAGCAATTTGTTATCCTCTGCAGCAGACGACATTTTGAATTTTTTTTTTTAATTTTTAAAACAACAAAAACAAAACAAGTCTTGATATTTCATGTGAATCATCTGCTTGGCAGATGATTCACATGAATTATCAAGACTTGTTTTCTTTGAAAAATTAAAAAAAAAAATAAATAAATAAAATGTTGTCTGCTATATATTTGCTTGGCACTTTAAGGATTAAGCCAGTGCTCCTCGGTGTATGCAGCCTTGCAACCTACACTGCTCTCATAATATGAAGAGTCTCAATAAAACCGTGACTCCAATTTTTGTGTGTCATTTGTTTCCAAGCGTGTCCTTTATAGATTTTATTCACTCTTGGACGTATCTATATAATCTTTCAACTCAGGTGTGACCTCGACCTTACTATCCTTGTTGTATACTAAAGCTACAAGTTGAATTCTGGCCATGTATCAAAGATAATACTTTCTGAGTTTTGGGTGTGTATTAATGCTTAGCAGGCTGGGAACAAAATCAGCAGATGACATCTGAAATATTCTTCTTATTTTTCCAAGAAAATTGGTTTTTAAATTTTGTATAAAATTGTCTCTTGAATTAAGGAGACAATTTGCACGAAATGCCAAAGCCTATTTTTTGGGAGAAATAAGAAAAATGTCTGTTTTCTGCAGAATCTAACAGAGACAGACACTATCACAACAATTACCACCTTATCTAGAGTTATGTTTATTCATCAAATTCGTCCACAGACTGTGTTGCAAGGATATCTGTAATAGTGATCCATCAGACTGGATTTCCACAGTATATATCATCCAAATACTGCATCTTCAACAACAACCATATATACCCTAAATACGATAAAAGTCCTTAAATTTCAAACATTTTATTGCATACTATTTTTGCTTAAATTTTGCTTTTTATGCAGCCGTTTCTTAGAATACTTAATGGAATTGCAAACTATGTAGACTCTGGTCAGACTGCAGAAGCAGTCTGATCTGGGTCTGCACTGTATGCACATGCCATCTTGTCAGAAATTGGTGTTCTAAATTTAGGACATTTACCGTACTCGAACATCTTAACTACTTGTCTTCTTTTAAAATTTGTACAAGTCCATTTTACTCCCTGTATACATGTTTCAAAACTGCTGCAGGAGTGGCAAACAGTGTAGAGCTTGATCAGACACCAAATTCTGTGGGGTCTGATCTGAGTTAACACTATTTTTTAAAGCTTGTCTAAACACTGGGGGTAAATATGACATTCACAATTTTCCAGACAGCAACCAGTAAGCATGAAAGAAATACATATTCATTTTTTTACCCAATTATAAGCTATTGGTTGCAGTAAAAAAGCTTTAATTACATCTAACTGGATATTATCATTCTTACTAATGAAGCTGACATTTAAAATACATGACTTTCTTCATCATTATACAGTGATGGGAATCAAATTCTTCCCATTGATTAAACATTTAATGCTTCGCATGCTGGATAAAAATTTCAGCAGGTGACATTTTGAAATATTTTTCTTACTTCTTGCAGAAAAAGGGCTTTGACCTTTCATGCAAATTGTCTCCAATTTGCATGAAAGTTCAAAGCCTATTTCCTGGGAAAATAAGAAAAATATTACAAATTTGTCATCTGCTGAATTTGTCTAGACAGTGGTACAGGTTAAAACTTCTCCAAACTTACTGTACTAAATAGCTTTATAGCTTTTTGTAACAGGAATGACTCATTTACACTTACTGTTTTGGGTAAAAATTTAAGCAGACAGCCTTTTTTAAATGATTTTTTCTTTTTTCTAGGAAAATAGCGCCAGACATTTTGGGAACAAATAGGGGACAATTTGCATTAATGTCAAACCTTATTTTCTGAAAAAAAAAAAGGGGGAGGGGGGGGGGGGGGGGCGGGGGGGGGGGGAGATAATACCCCACCATTATCAATTCACCAGCAGATAACTCTGTCAAAAATTGATGAAATTTGCCAATGGAAATCCCAAACCAGATACATGTATCCACAAAATCAATGCACATATCAAATCTCTTGAAAATCCATTGAGATTTACTAAAGTTATTGCCCTAAAACTAAAATACAGATGTGTTGCGGGCAGATAACTGTCAAAAACTGACAAAATTTGCCTATTAGCAATCCCAAAGCAGATATCTACAATATAAATGCACATACCAAGTTTGGTGAAAATCCACTGATATTTACTGAAGTTATTGTCAAGAAATGAAAATATGGACATTTCATGGGCAGATAGCTGTCAATAATGACAAAACTTGTCCATCATCAATCCCAAACCAGATCTCCACTATATCAATAAACAAACCAAGTTTGATGAAAATCCATTGATATTTACTAAAGTTATCATCCCGAAACAAAAATATGGACTTTTTGCAGGCAGATAACTCTGTCAAAATTGACGAAATGTGCCCATTAGCAATCCCAAACCAGATCTCCACTATATCAATGCACACACCAAGTTTGGTGAAATTGATATTTATTCGTTATCATCAGGAAATGAAAATATGGACAGCTGGACGGACGGACCTACTACAGATGGACAGCTGGACAGACAGAGTGACACCTGGACATCCAACGTGATACCATAGTACCCCGCCACTATTGTGTGGCAGGGTTTAAAAAGAGAAAAGCATCATTTTGTCTTCTGCTGAAAATGTCTAGAGAGTGCTAGAGGTTAAAGTCGCATCTAGAATCTGCTGTGGTCAAAAAGGCCTTTTTTCTTTTATGAAGATTTGATCATGAAATATTTGCTACAGTTATTTTCTCCCTTCCACAGATTCAAGAAGGGCAGTTATCAGTTTCTGGCAAAAGAATGTGCACTCTACTGGTTAACCACTTAGAGGACTAAGCCTGCCTAGAAAAGTGTGGTTAGGTAAACTGACCGCACTCGACATGACCCCATTGGGTTGACTGGGCCGTAAAACCTCAACAAAAACAAACAAAATAGTCTTTCAACTTTTCAGAAGATGTATCTGTGTTTTAGGATTTCTCTGATGCAAATTTGCCAGTTTGCAATTATTTTTGCAAACTTGCAAGTTATCTTGTTCCAAGTATGTTGTACTAACAGTTCAAACTTTACTATCTTATCATTTCAAAGAAGCAATTTAAACGTTTAAGTACAATACAGTAAAACTTTTACCCTGGCTAATTCAAACTTGTTTTTGAGTCCCTAGGAAATTCTTCCAACAGCTCAAGAAAACAAATGTTTACGGATGGTTTGGAATTTTTTTCCTATTTTATCATAAGAATGTATGTAGTGTGTACTCTTTAGAATTGCTTTATAGAGGCAATTCTTATGAGTACATTCAACATACCATTATTTTATTGAAGATAGAAAAGACATCCATATACGAGGGATGTTCGAAATGAATTGCTTATTTCTATCTGGAGACTTCAAATTTCAAGTTAGCCCAAAAATACTCATTTCATGCCCTCGAAGTACTCCGCGTGGCTAGAAATGCAAAGTTTCAGCCGATGTATCCACTTCTTGAAGGCGTCACGGTACGCTGATTTGGGCACAGTAATAAGGTACTGATGAATGGCAGATCCAAGAGCCTGTCGGGACTGGTATTTCCGCCCAGCAAGGAATGCTTTCAATTTCGGAAACAAAAAGAAATCACATGGGGCAAGGTCTGAGGAATACGGGGGGGTGAGGCAAAACAGTTACTTTTTCTTTCTTCAAAAACGCCGTAACTATTGCGGAGGTATGAGCTGGGGCATTGTCATGTAGAAGACGGACATGTTTAAAACCAGTGGCAGGGCGTCGTTTCTGACAATACTTTTTCAGTTTCTTCAGTACTACGTCTTTGTAGTACTTTCCGGTGATGCTTTTGCCCTTTTTCACTGGCACTTTTATTGCGACTCCTTCACCAGAGAAGAAGATTCCATACAAAACCTTCTTTGTACTCAAAGAACGTTTGGCAATTATTGGGCGTTTGCTGTGTTTAGTGGCCCAGATCTTATTGCTAACCTTTCTGATGGGCTCAAAATAATGGACCCAGGTTTCATCACCTGTGACGACATTGGCAAACTGCTTTTTGTCATATTTTGGAAACATTTGAAGCAGCTTTTTGGCCACTTTAACCCGTTGCCTCTTTTGCTGGTCAGTCAACAGATGTGGCACCCATCTAGCAGAAATCTTTCTGACTTTCAAATGCTTCTTCAAAATAAGGTGAACCGTTGATAGTGATATGCCTACCTTTCGTGCAATATCATGAACTGTAAATCTGGCATCTCCTTCAATGATTTCCTTTATTTTGGAAACGATTTCTTTACGAGATGCAGATTTTGGCCTACCTGATTTCGGTGCATTTTTTATGGACTCTACACCAGACTCAAATTTCTTTTTCCACCCCCGAACTGTGTCATTAGACACACAAGAAGGTCCAAAAGCAGTAAAAATTTCAGTCATCAGCTTCTTCAAAAAACAACCAAGTTTTTAGCGAGCTTTCATGTAAGCCCGTATTTCATCTTTTTTGTTGACGCTTCTACCAACCATTTTTACTGCAGTGGTCAATGACTGCATGTATTCAAATGGCAAATTTTATGTCTTACACTTAGTCTAACATGTACATTTATATACCATTGTGTAGATATTGAATAGCCCTATACAGGTATGTATTGGTTTTTATCGTGCCCCACGTGGATATCGAGCTAAAGGACAATAAGCAATTCATTTCGAACATCCCTCGTATTATTCCTATTTGTCTCCAAACCTGGTGCTATGATTAACCCTCAGTGGCTCAAACTATCCACAACTAGAACAAATTTCTATGGTCCCAAAGATGTTTGAGCCACTGAGGTTCTACTATATATATATATATATATCATGTGGCCATCTTGGATGCTGGTTTCCAAGAAAAAACACAAATTTTCTTAACCCAAGAATGCTTCATTTGCAATTTAATCCCAATCAACCTTGAAGTTTCCAAGAAGCTATTAAGCCTTCAAGTGCTAATCACAGCTGCAGCAGACGACATTCTGATTTTTTTTTTTTTTTTTTTGATTTTTAAAAAAAAAAAAAGGCTTGGCATTTCATATGTGAATTGTCTGATAGGCAGACAAGAAACAGGCTTTGACATTTCATGCAAATTATCTCTATAAGCATGGTAAGGAATTACAATGTCCAAATATAAAGGTTATTACTGTAGTAGAAAGTTGATGCATGTGACGGAGTCTGATTGGTTGCTCCAAGTGTGATGACACAGGCACTGCAACAATCTTATTAAACAGCCAGACTGGCGTAAAAGTGACAAATCAACTATTGCTAAGGTGTACAACCTGCCTCATTCTTGTCTGTGCCTCTATTTAGCCTCAGTCTTTTGGCGATTCCTTTGGTTAGATCATGTCAATATGAATGTGTATACAACATTTTATCAAACTATTCCAAACTGTTGAAGACCTACAGTTATTTCCATATTCTGGCCTCGGCATTGCTTTGGTCCATGAAAACTGGCATTTGGCAAGCCCATTCACTAAATCTTGTTGGTATCACTATGTGTGCAAAGAATTATTAAAGTATTCCTAAGGTTTCAAAATTATGGTTATTTGCACTGTCACATTTTGGCCTCAGCATTGCCTCTGTCAAGGAAAAGTGGCATCTGGATATTCCTTTGTCTGGATCTTGTCAAAAATAATGTGTATACAAAATTGTATCAAAATATCCCATATCATTGAAGTCCTACGGCGAGTTCCATATTTTCATATTTTTCCCATCATCCTTGCCTTGGGCAAAGAAAAGTGGCACTTGGCAAGCACATTAGCTAGACCTTGTCTCAGTATGCCAAACATTATTAAAATATTCCCAACTGTTTTAGCGCTATGGCCATTTTCTCTAAAGGACGACAGATGAGCATTTGGAAACACAAGGTGATTACGAGGCACTCTTCGAAAGTCAACCTTTCAATCAGTTGACTTTATTGCAGATCCTCATTTTCCCGCTTCAGTGCAAAAGCATGGTCCCGCTGCAGTGCAAAAGCATGGTCATACCAGGATTAGGTGTTAATTTTGTTAAATTATAACCCATTTAAAGCAGACAAATCGCCTAATTTCACTTTTGGCTGTACAAATGCTTAAAAGAACCAGTCCAGTGGTGAAAGTCCACTGAAATATTCCAAATACTTACATTCATCCAGATTTAAAGATTTTTCTCATTTGCAGCTTATCAATAGTCATGAGGAATCAATGGCTTCATTGGCTCTGATGAATAGTTTTTAATAGTTTTTAATAATTTTAATATATTTGGGTAGTATATGCACATATTTGGTTAGTATATGCACAAATGATCAGATTTCCTTTATATTTACAGTTTCATCAGTCAAACATCCATGGATGTGTCTGTCTGTGTGTTTAACTTTTTACACAATATTTAGATGATTGTATGTGTTACAGTTCATCTGAAAATTAGTAGACCTAAACACCAGGGGTGAGGCAAATGTTGACCAGACCCCTATGTTGCATATTCATTTATATTTGGTGGTCATTTTATCTTGGTGCTATCAGCGTTCTAGGCAAAAATTGCCAAAATAAAACTCTGCCAATATTTAATATTCAATAAATGTAATAATTTGGCATACATGCACCAAAATTGTCAAGCTGAATAAATTAAGATGCCACGCTCATTACTAATTTTCAGTCTATCAGATTTACTTGATCCAGATTGTTGATATAATTGCACATACTAAATGGCAAACAGTGCAGATCCAGATCAGTTGGCTTCTGAAGAAGCAGCTGATCTAGATCTGCACTGTTACCATTATTACGTATGTGAATTTATAGCAACAATGCAGATCAAGCAATCTGACTGGCTGAAAATTAGGTGGGCGTGGCATCTTACTTTATTCAGCGTTTTTTACAGTATTAAAGCAGGATGATGATGATGATAGTTTGGTGTTCTAAGTCCCTTTCAACATTATTTAAGTCGTACTGAGAGGATGGAAGGTTGATAAATAAAAGCTCTGCACAATGGTGTTTGGTACAGTTATGAGCTGAATTCTGCCTCCAGTGAGACTCCAACCCCACCTCATGATCGCAAGCCAAGAGCACTAACCACTCAGCCAGGGTGCTTCTATTAAAGCAGGTAAATCAGAACATTATGAAAACACGTCTATTCAAATACGTAGAAAATTTCACCACCAAAAAACTGAAAATTTTCAGATAAAAAACTCTGATATGTTTCATATTTCTGCTCAAAACATAGATTGTGGGTACTCATTAGAACCGCCTCGGCGAGGCAGTTCTAACGAGTACCCACAATCTATGTTTTTTAGCAGAAATAAGAAAAATATTGTATACCCCTGTAAACCCCAGTTTTACTGTATAAAAGTGGGGTTCAAGGGGGTTAAAATTATATAGGCGTGTTTTCGTGATGAGCTCCTATTTCTGTACTGAGTGTTTCAGCAGACAGTTCTTCTCAAAGGCCAATGTACTTATCCCATTATGTAAATATAGGCCACATAAGAAGCTAACCTGAAGCCAGTTTATGTAAATATAAGAAAGTCAAGTAGAACAAATAAACTTGTCAAAGAAATGTTCATTCATTTCTTAATGCTTAGCATGCTGGGTAAAAATATCAGCAGATGACAATATGAATTTTTTCCCCAGAAAATAGGCTTTGACATTCAATGCAAATTGTCTCCTTAATTTGCAACAAATGTCAAAGCCCATTTTCTGGGGAAAAAAATGTCCTGGGTAAAAATATCTGCAGACAACAATTTGAATTTTTTGTTTTCCCAAAAAATAGGCTTTGACATTTAATGGAGACAATTTGCATGAAATATCAAAGCCAACTTTCTGGGAAAAAAATATGAAAAATCTCCTCAATTTGTTGTCTACTGAATTACCCAGCCTACTTGAGCCTGGGGCCAGCAAGCAATTCAGACCATGCCTCGTGGTCTGGTTGGAACCCTTTTCCTTAAAATGAAGAAATACATCTGATAAATTTTCTGCCATTTTTAACAAGGGAGACAACTTTTGTGAGTGCCTGTTTGCTTTCCTGGACACCAAAGACCTTATGAAAAGAGGTCTACTCTAAAAAAAAAAGAATATGTAAAAGTTTGACAAAGTTGCTTTCCACCCCACGCCCCCACCCCTCGAGAGAATATCAATTCCTTAACCCACTGTAGTGGGGAGACCCCTAAAAGGGTAACTGACAAACAGGGCAGACTATGATCAGATGCCGCAGAATGTGGCATCTGATCAGGGTCTCCACTGTTTGCAAATAGTTTATCCATTTTTCTGTAGGAATATCTAAATCTCACAGCTGGACGTACCTAAAATTGACATTGGACTCTTCCAATAAATAGTGTGGGGGAGTCTATTCAGTCTACAATAGGTTAAAATACAATTTACTGGGTTCTACTGTATTTACCCTAAATATTGGGACACCCTAACTCCTTACCACACTTCTAAAATTTGAACAAGCTCACTCACTACACTACCTGCTGATATATCAATATATTGCTGGATGCATAGCAAATAGAGAAGACTGACCAGATGCCTTGTTCTGTGGCATCTGAGCTGAGTCTACACAGTTTGCTCAGGCTTGTCTGTTCCAATACATGTACTCAGGGTAATTGTGTACTTCCAAATAGTGTGTAAGAACAGCAAAGACCCTAACCAGACTGCATAGATGTGCAGTGTCATCAAGTGTTCATAAAATCCAAAAGCAATCATTGCCTTTTTGTGTTTCATCAATATACTGCAGACTTATTAACCCTTAAAGCGCCAAGAAAAACTGCATCTGAAAATGTCGTCTGTTTATGTCGTCTACTGAATATTCTTGCAGACTTTTCAAACCTATTTTTGCATACAGGCAAACAGTGTGGACACTGATCAGACTGCTCCTAAAGGAGCAGTCTGATCTGGGTCCACACTGTTTGCAAAAATGACTTTTAAAATCACCAGCAGATGACAAAGCAGACGACAATAGTTGTGACTGGCACTTTAAGGGTTAACCTTTAACACTCTCTGGGCTAATTCAGCAGATGACAAATTATGATATTTTTTTCTTATTTTTCCCAGAAAACAGGATTTGACATTCCATGCAAATTGTCTCTTAAGGAAATATCAAAACCTGTTTTCCGGAAAAAATAAGAAAAATATTTCAATATGCTGTCTGCTGAAAATTTAACCCAGAGTGCTTAAAGTTAACAAAAGAAACATTTTCTGGCAGAACTCAAGAAAAACGCAAATAAAGCCAGACACGCCTAATCATCCACAACAATGTACTTCTACCCACTCTAACGATTGTCTTCAGAAGCAATATCTAAAAGTAAAGCCAGGTGCCAGTTTTAACCACAAAAGAGTACAAATTTGGAAGAAATATTTTTTTGTGAGTGCATGGGCGTAGAGAATTCAATTATGTTCTGCTTTTGGCCTATGAACTATTTAACCTTTACCACTCTCTGGGCATTTTCAGCAGATGACAAATTGATGATACGAGGGCCTGTCAATAAACAACCAGCCTATCCCCTTTCCGATGGTCCGAGACGGTCACGATTTTCATGCTTTGTTTCAATATATGTTTTATACATTCGTACAAAATTGCACACGTATCGAGTCATTCTTTAATAAGATATTGAATGTCAAACATGGCTAGTGATGCAAAGGCATGCTTTTCATCTAAAGTTGAGTACCGTGCTGTAATTCGGTACTTGTATTTAAAAGGTAAAACAGGCAAGGAAATACATGGCGAGTTAGCCAATGTTTATGGGTCTTCTGCACCATCTTATGCTCAGGTTATTTTCTGGGTAGGGGAATTCAAACGCGGTAGAACGTCTTTAGAAGATGAAGCCAGGTCTGGACGTCCACTGGATGCTACCGACGAAGAAATGTGTAAGAAAGTTCGGGATCTGGTATACTCTTATAGGCGACTTCAGGTGGAAGAAATAGCGCAGGCATTAGGCATTTCACATGGTAACGTTTCAACAATCTTACATGATCGTTTAGGTATGCGCAAGCTAACAACCCGTTGGGTCCCCAAATCCCTTAGCAATGAGCAAATGGCAACCAGACCACCAGTATGTAGCGCCTTGTTGAAGCGTTTTAGGTCAAAAGATGATTTTCGATTGCATCTGGTGACTGTAGATGAGACTTGGGTTCATTATTATGAGCCAAAGAATAAAGCTCAGAGTCGTCAGTGGGTAGGGCCGGGTCCCCGAGGCAAAAGAAGTTCAAGACGCAACCATCTGCTGGCAAGGTGATGGCCACAGTATTTTGGGATGCAAAAGGCGATATTATGTTGGACTTTTTACCCAAGAGAAGTACAATAACTGGAGTGTACTATGCAAACTTGTTAGACCAGCTGAGAACCGCCATCCGTGAAAAACGCCGAGGTAAACTCTCTAAAGGTGTTTTGCTGCAAGAGAACAACACGAGAGTCCACACTTGCAAAGTTGCAATGGATGCTGTAAAGCGAAACAGGTATGAATTAATACCATATCCTGCCTATTCATCTGACCTAGCTCCTAGCTACTTCTTCCTATTCCCAAACTTGAAAAAGGATATCCATGGACTTCATTTCCGGTCTGATGAAGAAGTCGTGATGGCAGTTGAGGAGTGGGTCAATGGAAAGGACCCTGACTTTTTCAGTTCTGGGCTGATGGCACTTGAACACCGTTGGTCTAAGTGCATCACACTAGAGGGAAATTACATCGAAAAAGAAGAGGTGGATCTCAACCAGAAATAAGTTAGGCTGGTTACTTATTGACTCACCCTCGTATTTTTCTTATTTTTCCCAGAAAACAGGATTTGACATTTCATGCAAATTGTCTCCTTAGGAGACAATTTGCATGAAATGTCTTATCCTGTTTTCTGAGAAAAATAAGAAAACATTTCAAAATGTCGTCTGCTGAAAATTTTACCCAGAGTGCTAAGCGTTAATTCTGCATGTGTATGACCTTTATGTCCTGTACTGATAACAAAGCATAAGGCAAAGTTTTCAGACTATTCAAGGACATTCATTGTAAGTTTGATAGTATAAGCATTGACTGTTTCAACATGCACATCTTTTCAGGCATCAACAGTAAGAAACTCAAATTTTCTCAACAGTAAATCGGAAAATAGGTCAACCTGCATGTTGGTTCAACTTGTGAAGGACCATCTGCTGCTGTCCTTTCAATATCACTTGCTTGGCATTTTAATTTTAAATTTTTTATTCTCAACAGTAAATCTGAAAATAGGTCAACCTGCATGTTGGTTCAACTTGTGAAGGACCATCTGCTACTGTCCTTTCAATATCACTTGCTTGGCATTTTATTTTTAACAAAAAAGTTTTGATTTTACTGATCGTATCTTATCAGAAATCATTTGTCTTTTCTGTAACCATGCTTTATTCATGAATATTCTGAAATTTAAATTATGACCAAAATATGGTCTGAATTTACGACCAAAATTTGGTCTGACCTATGCAATTTCTATATTTTTTATCCAAGAATATATTTTTTTCTTCCAATTTTTGGTTAGTGATGCTTAGTTAGTTCACAATATTGTGAAAATTTCAGAAAATTTGAACAAGTGGAATCTGTAGATAGCTTGCATCTAATCTAACTACCCCTATCAATGTTTGTATAATTTGTAGCCATTTTACTATGCAAAAAAATATATACGGTACTTTCAAATTCTTTAAAACCAATGAAAAGAATTATCTGTTCTAACATAGGTAGTTACAACAAAATGGTTTTGCTTTATTTGTTTGTGTTGAGGTTTTACGGCTCTGTCAACACACTGGGGTCATGTATGATCAATTCACCTAACAATACTTTTACTGGGCAGGCTTAGTCCTCTAAGCAGTTAACCAGTATTGTGCACATTCTTTTGCTAGAAACTAACAACTGTCCTTCTTGAATCAGGGGAAAATGACTGTGGAAAATATTTCATGATCTATCGCCACGAAAGAATGTTGCCAATTTGGCAGGGGTTGAACTGGCAACCTCCTGATTACGTCAGACACGCATCCAACTGAGCCACCGAGGCCGGCTAAAATGGTTTTATATCAAATCATGACAAGTGGTTACAAATTTACATCTGTGTAAAGCGCCCGGCAAATAACGACTTTCTGAAAGACATTGACAGCAGAGTAGACACTTGCATGTATACACAGAATATATACTTCTGTAAAATCATACTTGTCAACTATGGTAAGTGTCAATTTTAATCTCTTCTTTAACAAGTAAGTTATTTTGGTGCCAACAGTATCTGTCTAATTTGGGGGGCTTACATCATTTATTCAAAATGGTTGTGGCATTCAGACAGATGACTGTAGGGAAGGCTGCAACATCTGATGTTTTGTCTTCAATGTTTGCCCAGGCCTGTCTGTACAAATACTTAGAGTAGACATTGTATAATCAATCTGTCACCAGAAGGTTAATAAATGGCATCCCATTCTACTTTTAATACATAGCACCAGACAAGACACTTTTTTTTCAACCAAAAGGTATGGAGATTTTTCTTATCTCTGCACAAAAACACATGTTTTGGGTACTCATTAGAAGCACCTCGGCGAGGTGCTTCTAATGAGTACCCATAACATATGTTTTTGTGCAGTATCTCTGCACAAAAACACATGTTTTGGGTACTCATTAGAAGCACCTCGGCGAGGTGCTTCTAATGAGTACCCATAACATATGTTTTTGTGCAGAAATAAGAAAAAATATTTACCTGATATTTACCTGGCTTATCTGGAGCTATGTTTATAGCTGAAGAGACCAGTAGATCTAAATAAAATGCATGTAAATTTCATGGAGTTTTCAAAGAGAAATGATATTTTTCCTATTGTTATTTCAAAGACAGAAGTCCTATAATACAATATTCAATATTAACAAACATATAAATTATGAAAGACTTGTAACTGTATGTTTTCTGCTCCAGTCTCAATGGTTTCATCTTACCTGTAATATTCAAAGGTTTCATTTCAATCAAAGGCAAGAGAATATTCACAGTTTTCACTCAGGTCAGCAAGTCATGACCCATGGACATGGGTCATAACTTACTCATCTGAGTGAAACAGCACTGGATAGCTGCAGATGCTGGATAACATTTTTTTTCCCATTTCTGCTATGGTAACTTCTACTGCATATCTGCAGATCTGCAGATGCCAAATAACATTTTTTCCCATTTCTGCTACGGTAACTTCTACTGCATATCTGCAGATGCCAAATAACATTTTTTTTTCCCATTTCTGCTATGGTAACTGCCATTGCATATCTGCAGATGCCAAATAACATTTTTTTTTCCCATTTCTGCTATGGTAGCTGCCACTGCATATCTGCAGATGCCAAATAACATTTTTTTTCCCATTTCTACTATGGTAACTGCCACTGCATATCTGCAGATGCCAAATATCATATTCTTTCCATTTCTGCTTCTGTAACCAATCAAATTAGTGGATGGCCTTAAACAAAAAATAGATCAAATTTCAGTGAAGTTGATGTCAAACCTAGCCCTTGCCCCACCCCCCCCCCCCCCCCCCCACACACACACACAAAGAAAAAAAAAAAAAAGTCATGTTTATTTTAGGTAGAGGAAATTGATATAGGAATATCATCAAAAGCATGTGCATTTTCTCTCATGATGCATGAGAAGTTGGGCTCAAAAAGTACCAACAGTCTGTACACTTTCGTAAAATCTGAGGTTAAGAAAATGACAAAGTTAAAATGGAAAAAGTGACAAAAAAAAATTTAAAACCATTTTCCAAACCATGTGCACTTCTGCAGACCCGGAAGAAAACGTGCAAAGTTTCAAAAAGACCGGTTTAAAATTATATGAGAAGTTGCAATCACAAGTTAGCCACTGTCTATACATCTGAGGTTGGTAAATGACAAAGTTCAAAAAGTACAGAAAAATGACAAAAAATAATGCATGGGTTATCTGAAAAGCACATGCACATCTTCAGACTATGGAGAAAACATGTGCAAGGTTCCAAAAAAATTAGTATAAAATTGTTTGAGGAGTTGTGCTCACGAGGTACCCACTGTCTATATACTGAGGCTGAAAAAATGACTAAGTTCACAATGTGGAAAAAAGTGAAAACAATAATCTAACAAGTACATTCAAACCACATGCACATCTTCATATCATGAAGAAAACACATGCAAAGTTTCAAAATGATTGGTACAAAACTGTAAGAGAAGTTGCGTTCACAAGACACCTAGGGTAAATGTTGACGGAAAGACGAACAGATGAATGGATGAACGGACAAAAACTTGCATGCCTAAGTCGCCCTGCTATGGCAGGTGCGACAATAAAGGACCAGTCAAAGAACATATTTGTCAAGTAAGGTTCAAAATACCTCTTTGGTTTCAGAGCAGATTACCATTTAACAACTTTTCAGCAAAAAGTCATGGTGAACTTCAATTGCCATGGCAACTAAACAAAAATTCAATAACCATGGAACTGATAAAAAATCAAGAGGCCCATGAGACACAATTCGCTCATCTGCATATTTGCAAATGCCATGCAACAGTTTTCTAGTATTGCCGCAGCAACTGGGACACAAATTTGACTATACCATAAAATGGTCAAAGGTCATGATCCTAATCTCATCATTTTAACAAACTTGGTAGACCTTGAATCTCCGATGCAGTATACCAAGATTCAGCCTCAAAGCTTTCTTAGTACTGGAGTAGAGACTGGAGAAGAAGATTTTTTAGTGTTTTTACAATATATGGGCATGGCAGCCATCTTGTTCAATGATGCAGAACCATTTGAACAAAGCGTCAACAGCCCTTTGACAGAAGGCCCCATGTAGAATCTGGTGAAAATTGGTTTTAGAGAAGAAGACATTTACAGATTTCAAGGTTTTATACCTTTTTTTTTTTTTATTTGGGTTTTATGGCCCTTTCAAGAATACTTCACTTATATTGAGCCGATCATTCATCAAAGGTAGGGGAAAACCGGAGAACCTGGGGAAAAAAACACCTGACCATCTGTAAGCAGAACTTGGCTTTCCCTGTATACAGCACAGGGGCAAGGGCAAATAACCCCCAGGGGGCAAAATTTTGATCCAAACTAAAACAGTTTTCTACTTTAATCATACATTATAAGTTTCAGCCATTAGTCTTAAATACATATTGAAAAAAAAAGATTTTTCAACTTTTCCCCCCATACAAATCTATAGAGACGCAAATTTGACCTTGCCGTAAAAAGGTCAAAGGTCAACCTATGATCATCATTTGAACAAACTTGTTAGACCTTGAGTCCTCAATGCTATATAACAAGATTTAGCCCCCAAGCTTTCTTGGTTCTGGAGAAGAACATTTTCAAGAGTTTTTACCATATATGGACATGGCGGCCATCTTGTTCAATTGTGTGGAACCATTTGAACCAAGTGGCAATACCCTTTTGACAGAAGACCCCATGTGAAATCTTGTGAAAACTGCTCAAGCAGTTTCAGAGAAGTAGACATTTAAAAATTACACAATTTTGTACACGTATATAGCCCAGTGGCAAGGGCAGATAACCCTCAAGGGACAAAATTTTGATCATAACTAAAATGTTTTACTACTTTAACCACTCATTGTAAGTTTCAGCCATTAGTCTTTCATACATTCTGAGAAAATGACTTTTCAACATTTTCCCCATACAAGTGCATGGGGATGCAAATTCGACCTTGCCATAGAAAGACCAAAGGTCCACTTATAGTCATCATTTGAACAAACTTGGTAGACTTTGAGTCCTCTATGCTATGTATCAAGATTCAGCCCCAAAGCTTCCTTGGTTCTGGAGAAGAAGAGTTTTAAATGTTTCTACCATATATGGGCATGGCCGCCATCTTGCACAATTGTGTGAAACCATTTGAACAAATTGGCAATACCCTTTTGACAGAAGGTCCCATGTGAAATCTGGTAAATATTGCTCAAATGGTTTCAGAGAACAGAGCACAGGGGCAAGGGCAGATAACCATCTGGAGACAAAATTTTGATTATAACTAAAATGTTTTACTTCTTTAATCATACATTGCAAGTTTCAGCCATTAGTCTTTAATACATTTTGAGAAAATGACTTTTCAACATTTTTCCCATATAAATCTAAAGGGACGCAAAGTTGACCTTGCCATAAAAAAGTCAAAGGTCAACCTACGGTCATCATTTGAACAAACTTGGTAGAGAAGATTTCTAAATATTTTTACCATATATGGGCATGGTGGCCATCTTGTACAATTGCATGGAACCATTTGAACAAATTGGCAATACCCTTTTGACAGAAGGCCCCAAGTGAAATCTGGTGAAAAGTGCTCAAGCGGTTTAAGAGAAGAAGAATTACACAATTTTATAGATGTATATTGCCCAGGGGCAAGGGCAGATAACCCCCCGGGGGACAATATTTTGATTATAACTAAAATGTTTTACTACTTTAATCACTCATTGTAAGTTTCAGCCATTAGTCTTTAATTCGTTTTGAGAAAATGACTTTTCAACATTTTCCCCATAAAAATGCATGGGGACACAAATTTGACCTTGCCATAAAAAAGGTCAAAGGTCAATTTAGGTTTATCATTTGAATAGACTTGGTAGACCTTGAGTCCTCTATGCTATATACCAAGATTCAGCCTTAAGCTTTCTTGGTTCTGGAGAAGAAGCTTTTTAAGTGTTTTTACGATATATAGGCATGGCGGCCATCCTGATAAACAGACCGTGACCATTTGTATAAATTTTCAATCCCCCTTTAACACAAGGCTCCACATGAAGTTTGAATAAAATTGGCCACGGGGTTACAGAGGAGAAGTCATTTAAAGATGTAAATGGACGGACAGACGACGGATGGATGACGGACGGCAAGTGATCACAATAGCTCATCCTGAGCCTTGCTCAGGTGAGCTGAAAAACAAACAGCCAAATGGCTCAAACAACCTGGTACAAACCCCCAATGAAGGATTATTACTGCCATGTTTGGCTCAAACACCTCCTGTAATTTCTTAACAGATGTCATTTAAAGATATCCTACCTTGAAATAAACTGTTGCCATGGAAACCAATCAATATATGCATAAAACGTAAACATGAAAGGTGAGAAGTTTTCATGGAAAGATTTGTTCTCAAGTTGCAGAGAAAAAGCCATTTAATATCTTCCCATTGTCGGTCCATGGGACATTTTGGTTTCCATGGTAGTCAATCAAATTGATTCACAGATGACATAAAAACCAACAACCTAGTAAAATACCACCTATGGATCATGAGTGCCAGATCTGGTTAATATGACTTATAGAGTTCCTACTTTAAAAATTAACTGTTGTCAGGGACCATCAAAGAGCCATGGACAGGCCTAAAGATACTAGACAAAGTGCCCAGTGGGCAAGTATACCCCCAACCAGAGCTACCGCCACTTTTTAAAGAGCACAAAGTATGTAGCTTTGACTCTGGAGATGGCAGTTGTATGCTATATGTTATAACATTGAAAGAATTTAATCACACTTTATATGAAGCCCTTGACTTTGACCTTGAAGGTCAGGCACAGGTGCAGGGATCTAGCTAAATAAAACTTTAGCCCAATAACTATTACAATATACCAGTGAAATCAATCAGTCTTTATAATATAAGCAAAAATGACATTTGTATGAAAAGTCTGTGAGCTTGACTTAAAAGCCATGCCCCAGCTTGGGGATGGTGTCGAGAAAAACTTAAGACCTATATATACCATTTGTTTTTGTTGGGGTTTTACGGCCAAGTCAACCCAATGGGGTCATGTCGAGCACGGTCAGTTTACCTAACCACACGTTTACTGGGCAGGCTTAGTCCTCTAAGCAGTTAACCAGTATTGTGCACATTCTTCCGCCAGAAACTGACAACTGCCCTTCTTGAATCAGCGGAAGGGAGAGAATGACCGTAGAAAATATTTCATGATCAATCTCCATGAAAGAATGTTGCTGACCTCAGCGGGGATTGAGCCCGCAACCTCCTGGTCTCCAGTTGGACGGCACATCCAAATGAGCCACCGAGGCCGGCCAAATATATACCATCATGCTTAATATACTGAAAGGAAAAAGAAACGCTGGGTAGAGTTTTTTCCTTCTTATTTTAACCATTTTTTACGGTGTTTACTATAGCCATACACTTTTACAGATTGTCCTGTGAATGTGAACCGCAGGTATACGAGTCTTTGGTCGATGTGCTATCTACCCAGTGTGTGAAATCATTCAACCGTGCACTACACAGTGCACTGCACGGACAATACAGAAAGCCAAAATTTCGTGCAAAAAAGCATGTTTAAACCTTCAGCACAAGATTTCCTCACACCATTTGGTACACTTCAACGATACACAACGCTCTTCGATTCTTTTACCGATTTTTCTTTTCATTTTTCCGCTACTTTGAACCTTTTTTTTCAATCATGGTACGATTGATTGATGTTCAGAGGGGTAGGGCAATTGCGTTGCTGATGCAGGGTCAGAGGCAACAGCAAGTTGCCAATCATTTTGGGGTTAACGCCTCAACAATTGAACGTCTTGTTAGACGTTTAAGGGAGACAGGGCATTTAGCAGACCGACCACGGTCTGGGCGTCCACGCGTGATGTCGCGACGTCAAGACAGGACAATCCGTCTGGCACATTTGCGGAATCGTCACCTCACTGCTACCGAAACTGCCCTTAATAGAGTAGGTACGCATAATCGACAAATTTCTCCGAAGACTGTTGGAAGTCGATTGCGTGAGATTGGTCTTCGAGCTCGTTGTCCATAAGTTGGTCTGCCTCTGACCCAGGCACGTAAGTTGCGTCATATAGCGTGGTTGACGGCGCATGCGCCCAGGCTATTCCCGATGAGGCAGTGGAGACGAGTTCTTTTTACGGACGAGTCTAGGTTCACTCTCTATCGCGCAGATCGTCGACGTCATGTGTACCGACATCGCGGAGAACGCTTTGCCGTAGGGGTGTAACGATACACGTACCTCACGATACGATACGTATCGTGATACTTACCTCACGATACAATAAGTATCGTGATACTTTTAATCAGACAGACAGACTGACACACACACAGCCTGGCCATGCTATAAGCTTGTTCAGCTGTTAGATTCTTGGGTTTTGACTCGGGTTTTTGAAGGGTTATTTCTGGGTGTTTCCTTTTCAGATAAGTCGACATATTAGAGGTATTTCCACTACTGTATGACACTGACCCTTTGCAAATTTTGCAAATACTTTTGGTTTTGTCAGTTTCTCGGACTCCTTTGTTGGACGTAATTTGAACAAATCCAAAAGTACTGGCGACTTAAAAGAAGCTGGCGGGTCAACCAAGTTCGGTTCTCTGTCTTTTTGGCCCCTAAACATGCTCATTTTCTCCGCTCTTTCGCTTGAGTTCGCCGCGATCAGCTGTGACAAAAATTTCGAAGGTCAAGGTTATGGATTCGGCCTTAATGCATTCATGACAGGAGCGTTTGGCGCCGTAAAAATAACTGTAAACTTAATATTTTTTAGATGTCTGACTTTTTTTTATTTCATTCGAAATCTGTTAATAAGCTAATATAGAACCATGTTATGGAAGATTTAATCATTAAAACAATATTTCTTTCACGAAAATTGAGATATTTTTATGGGCCGAACAGTCTATTGTTGTGAGTGCTTTTTAGCCGAACGGAATACGGTAGTTGTCGTAAGGCGAAAGAAGACGCTTACATCGATAATTAATGTATCAGTAAAGCAAAATTAAGTAGGATTCAACATAAAAAACAACATTTAAGCAGTTTCTCTGCTATTTTTGTTCTTAATTTTGTCATTCGAAGAATTTTTTTTGGGTGAACCGAACCGAACCGAAATTACCAAAAAACGGACCGTGAACCGAACCGACAGCTTCGTACCGCGGTGAACCGTACTTTCGGTGAATCGTTACTCCTCTACTTTGCCGACGCCTGTGTTGTCGAACGGGATCAGTTTGGGGGTGGCTCCGTTATGGTCTGGGGAGGCATTGCTCACGGGATAAAAACACAGTTGATTATTGTTGCGGGCAATATGACCGCAGTAAGGTATAGGGATGAGATCTTGCGTCCTGTTGCAGTCCCGCTTGTGCAACAACGTAATCTGATTCTGCAGCAGGACAATGCCCGACCACATGTTGCCCGAGTTTGTCAGGATTTCCTGGCAAACAATAACATCGCACCACTAGCATGGCCACCGTACAGTCCAGATTTGACCCCAACAGAGCACATGTCAGATGAGCTGGACAGAAATCCCCCCGCAACTCTCACACAACTAAGGAATGCGTTGATTGATGAATGAAATAACATCCCGATGCGAACTGTCAATGCTTTGGTTAACTCTATCCAAAGGAGAATTAGGGCAGCAAGAGGGGGGCACACCCGATATTGATTTTCAGTTTGATTTTGATTTCAAGATTTGGGGGGTAGCTACCAATGAACTTCAATAACTCGAGACTTGTTGATCACAAACCAATGAAATTTGGAACTTTTGTTCCATACATGTACCGTTTTGTAATCATAGTAAAATATTTAACAAACTTTTTCAAACTTGAATGAAATTTAGGAATAAAATTTACCCTGCGTTTCTTTTTCCTTTCAGTATATTAATGAAATTAATGAAAGGGTCTTTATATTATAGCTACATAAATTTTAATGAAAATTTTAACGTGACATGCCTACTCAATGTTCCCTACATACTGGTAAAGTACCATAAAAATATCTTAAAGAATTTTTAAAGTTATTGTCCACACAAGATTTAAACAAGAGGCCCACGGGCCATGGGTCGCTCACCTGAGTGACATAGCTACTGCAGATATGCAGATGTTATGCAACATTTTTCCAATCCTGTCATCGCAACTAATGAAAAGATCATCACCTATGCAGTTCTTAAGTTTGAAGAAGAATATATATGACATGACAGTCAATGGAACATGATCATTTGAACAAACTCTCAATCACATTTCAACAGTAGGATCAATGTGAAATTTGGTGGCAAATAGTTAAGTGGTTTCTGAAGAATCACGATTTTATACATGTAAACAGCTCAGTGGCAGGGAAATATAATAAACATAAGCAAGATGGCAGCCATCTTGGATTTCCAATCAGAATGATTTTAGCTACTGCTGATCTACAAGTCACCTCAATACTTCCAATGAACTTTGAGTCAATTGCCCTTTCGGTTCAGGAGTAAAAGTTCAAAACAGATTTTCAAGATGGCCGCCATGGCTGCAATTCGGGATTACCTATCGCAAAGATTTGAGCTATTTTTTATCTACAAGTCACCCCGATGCTTCCTACTAAGTTTCCAGTCAACTGGCCTTTCAGTTCAGAAGAAGAAGGGAAAAATAGATTTTCAAGACAGCTGCCATCTTGGATTTCCAATTGGAACGATTTTAGCTATTTTTATATCTACATCCCGATGCTTCCAACCAATTTTCAAATCAACTGGCCCTTTGGTTCAGGAAAATAAACGATAAAAAAGAGTTTCAAGATGGCCACCAATTTAAGCTATTTTAGATCTACAAGTCACCCCAATGCTTCCCACCAAGTTTTGAGTCAAATGGCCTTTCAGTTCAGGGGAAGAAGCGAAAAACAGATTTTCAAGATGGCTGTCATGGCAACCAGCTTGGATTTCTGATAGGGACGATTTTAGCTATTTTTGATCTACAGGTCACCCTGATGCTTCCTACCTAGTTTAAAGTCAATAAGCCTTTCAAGAAGTGAAAAATAAATTTTATCTTGGATTTCCCGAATGATTTTAGCCATTTTTGATCTATAAGTCACCCCGATGCTTCCTACCAAGTTTCAAGTCAATTGGCTTATGGGTTTAGGAGAAGAAGCGAAGAAAAGATTTTCAAGACGGCAACCATGGCGGCCATCTTGGAGTTCTGATCAGCATGAGTTTAGCTACTTTTGATCTACAAGTCATCCTGATGCTTCCTATCAAGTTTGGAGTCAAATGGCCTTTCGGCTCAGGAGATGAAGTGAAAAATATATTTTCAAGATGGCGGCCATGACAGCCATCTTGGAGCTATTTTTGATCTATAAGTCACCCCAATGCTTCCTACTAAGTTTCGAGTCAATTGGCATTTGGTTTAGAAGAAGCAGCGAAAAATAGATTATAAGTGTGGTGGGGGGGATGTGGATACTCCCCATGAAGAAGTCTCCTGGCTATGATTACCACTCTTTTTAAAAATCTAACAGAAGTTTGCAGAAATCAGACCTGCAGAATGTTTCAGCCTTGCAGTATTATGGAATGGTAATGTTTAAAAATTGGCAAAACTCCGTAAATGCAGCCAAAAATGACTCTGCAGACTCAAGAAATGCAGCCGAAAATGACTGAACCTATTGGCAATTTTCTGTTTCTTGTGCCCTTGTGGGGGGTGGGGTACTCCCCCTTAAGAAGTCCCCTGGCTATGATTAACATACTTTTTACAAATCTAACAGAAGTTTGCAGAAATCAGACCTGCAGAATGTTTCAGCCTTGCAGTATTATGGTATGGTAATGTTTTAAAATCTCGTTAGCAATCGAGATCAAAATTCATGACATCATTCCACTGCTAATCTGATTGTTCTGCCCGCATTTTAGTTCATTACACTGAAAAGCATTCAAATAACTACATCCTGTCTAAAATAGGACTCATTTCCTTGATAATGAAGGAGTGATGGGGGAGAAAATTTCTCAATCACACAAGTATTAGACTTTACCAAGTTATACAAAATTTACCTTAAGTATCTGGCACAAGACAAGACCTGAGCAAACACTGTAGACCCATATCAAATGGGCAAGACTGTGGTATCAGATCAGAACACTATCTGCCACATTAGGCACATTAACAAGTACTAAAATGCATGTTCAAATTTAAGGCCAAGTATGGTAAGGCAGGGTGACCCAATATTTAAGGTAAATAAGGTAGTTCTGTCAACAAGCTAATGTCAGAACTGACAACAAATGGTCAAATTTAAAGAAAAAGGTGAAATTGTCCTACCCATTCAATTTCACCAGCAAGTGTCAAAAAATTATCATGCTGAATAAATTAAGAAGCCACAACCACTTCTAATTGTCAGCAATCAGAATATTTGATCCAGGTTGTTGATACAAATTCACATACTGAATGACAAACAGTGCAGATCAAGACCAGTTGGCTTCTTCAGATCTGGATCTTCACTGTTTGCAAAGGCAGGATACACCTGGGACCAGCAGGACCCGAGTTACATGTAAGTACAATTATAGCTATAATAGAATTTTCTGAAAACCAGCAAAGGCCTTGGTCAATTTGTACAGCTGTACAGACTTAAGGTGCATACATTCATCTCCGGGGGTAGGGGGTGGGTATCAGTCCAACCTACCTGAAAGTTTTTACAATGTACATCCTTTCTCAACATGGGAATTGTCCTAATTTCTTAAAGGAAAGAAACCACTCTCAGAGGAAGCTAATCTTTCCTTTCAGAGATTTGCATTGAGAGGGGACTCTTTACTAGTACAGTGGCCTCCCTTTGAGAAGGGAGGTAATAACTTTCAAGCAAGAGTGCTCTCTCTTAGCAGTGCATCTGTTCACGTTAACCTTTAGCATGCTGAGTAATAATTTCAGCAGACAACATTTTGGATTTTTTTTTTTTTTTTTTTTTTTTTTTAATCAGAATTTAAGCTTTGACATTTCATACAAGTTGTCTCTAAGGAGACAATCTGCATGAAATATTAGAGCCTATTTTCTGGAAAAAATATGAAAAATATCATTAGTTTGTTATCTGCTGAATTTGCTAAGAGAGTGGTATAGGTTAAAGCATCATGTAAAATTGTAAAAAGACAACATTTTGATTATTATTGTTGTTTTGTTTACTTTTATTATTTGGAGAAAATAAAGCTTAACATTTCATGTGAATAGTCTGCTAGGCAGACAATTCACATGATATGTTAGGCCTTATTTTCCCAGAAAAAAAAACCCAATAAAAACCAGAATGTTGTTTGCTGTAGTTGTGGGTAGCTGTTTAAGGATAACTTGGCATTCATTGTTTGCATAATCATGAAAATCCTATTTTACATTTTGCCTGATATCTTGCTTTATAAATCAAAATGACACCCACTGGCATGAGGTAATTCCTTTATGTTTCAGCTATGAATATTTGTATGATTTCTGAAGTGATATGACAGATTCTCCATCACATTGTCAGTGGTCAAAGACTTCAAAGCTGATCTGAGTATTCCTCATATAATAGAATGGGTAATTACATAATATCATCAAATGATAACCAGGCAGTAAATATTTTTTCTCCTTTCTTCTTTCATTAATGCTTACTGTGACTTATGGATAGCTCCACTTTTTTTAACCAGTAAGTACTGATATTTGTCTTATTCCTCCATTAATGTATATATGGTGAGTACACCTAAGAAAAGCCTCATTAAGGTACTTCTAATGAGTACCCACAACTTATGTTCTTGTGGAGGAATAAGAAAAAATATTATTTTGATAGCCCTCTTATCTGGAGCTATGCTTATGTGGGTATATTCATTCAAGGAAGGTTGCATTGTTTGATAGTGGATATACATGATGGCCTGTCACTTAATTTATCCTTAGTGTGCTTACTTTGATATAACAAGTTAAACCTCAAATTGTCATCAAAAAATTGTAGTAAGGGACATTCTAAATTCTATTTTATCCTAGAAAATATAACTTTATAATTCATGTGATTCATCTGCCCTGCAGGTAATTCACAGGAAAGGTCAAATAAAATGGTATAAAAGTTGCCTTTGGAAACAAAGATTTGCACAAACATCAGTCTAGATTTGATTGAGACATGACAGCAGTGTAGTTTGCAAGGCTGCATATACCCCTAGCACTAGCTATACAGGAGTTTGATTTCCCAAGCCTTGTTTTCTTAGAAAAATAAAAACGTGAAACGATAAAACCCTGCCACTATCATATCCAGGGAAGATAACTGTTAAAAGTTTATGAAATTTGCCCATTAGCATTCCCACAGCAGACTCTACAACATCAATGCACATAGCAAGTTTGGTGAAAATCAACTGATATTTACTAAAGTTATCATCTGGAAACAAAAATCTGGATGTGTCACAGGCAGATAACTCTGTCAAAGACTGATGAAATTTGCCCATTAGCAATCCAAAACCAGATCTCCACAATATCAATGCACAAACCAAGTTTGCTGAAAATCAATTGATTTTACTCAAGTTATCATCCGGTTACGAAAATATGGACATGTCACGGGCAGATAACTGTCAAAAATCGATGAAATTTGCCCATTAACAATCTGAAACGAGATCTCCACAATATTAATGCATATATTGTTTGGTGAAAACCACTGATATTTCCTCAAGTTATCATCCTGAAACGAAAATACTAATGGATGACAGATGGATGGACGGGCAGACGGACCAACACACAGACAGCCAACATGATACCATAATACCACGCCACTAATGTGTGGTGGGGTATAAAAATTAGAATGTTATCTGCTTCTGCTGTGATTTTAAAATAACCAAATAGAAGATGTACTAGGGGCATTGTAATCCTGATAAAACAAAATTCATGTCACATACTGCTATTCATCATCACGATCCTTTCAGTGAAGTTTCATGAAAATCTTGAAAGTATGTCGTGTCGCAAAGGTGGACTGCCAGACTTAAATGCCAAGAGAACACTGCAATGGAAAACTTTTTACGTTACCAGATGATTATCATCAAGATCTTTTCTGTGAAGTTTCATGAAAATCTAACAAAAACTGTAGAAGCAATTTGCGTCACAAATCTGGACAGACTATGGACTGACTAACTGACTTATCAAACAAAATGCTACAATGACTGCTATATACCTCTCGCAGTTTGCGAGGTGGTTTGTGAGGTATAAAGAGCTGATTCAGTTGAATGTCAAGCTATATATTCTGTGCAAAATATTTTAAAATGGTTTCTGCTACCAATACTTGTTTTGTTTCCCAAAAAATCTGCTCATGCTGCCAATGTTCATCTTATTTCTCCATATTTCTAGAGAAGACACTTTTTTCAACCAAAAATTATTGATATTTTTCTTACATCTTCATAAAAACAAATGTTGTGGGCACTCTTTAGAAATGCCTCAGTGAGGCACTTCTAATGAGTACCCAAAACATATGTTTTAGTAAAGAAATATTGAAGATATCCAACCATATCCTTCCTTTGTCTAGAGCTGTCCATCTCCAGTGGGATATGAACAAATGACCTTCTGCTTGCATGTCTAGAACAATAACCACTTGGGCATCAAGAAATGGTATCTCCAACCTGTCTGCTTATTTTGCCAATAACATTATGGTTAACTATCAAAAATTACTGCAGATGTTCACCCATCCTATGCCACTTCCTTTAACAACTGTAAATATCTGCACATTAACTCCTTACCATGCCTATCATAAAACTTGTCTCATGACCTACACTGCTCATCTTTTGAACCAATCAACTTTGTCACATGACCTCCATTGCTCATTATTTGAACCAATCAACTCACCTTCTGATCATCAGGTGACCACACTCCACATGTGATGGATGTACTGTCCAGGTTCAACATGGATGACCAATATCTCTGGCCTGCCACCGAGCCAACAAGAACAAATCCATCACAATAACAAATCAGAGCCATACGACCATCATGGGACCAGGCAAAATCTGTCACCTACAAGATAAAGTAAATGTTAATTCAAGACTCTCCAGATCAATGGAGTATTCACATCCGTAAGATAAAATCTGTCTCACAAAGATCTCCAGACAGTTCTCTGAACTTTTGTTTTACTTGGAGGCATTACAGGAAATTCTCTGAGAAGTTCCATAACCCTTTACCACTCCACCCTCTGGGCTAATTCAGCAAATGAAAAATTGAAGATATTTTTCTTATTATTTTCTGAGAAAACAGGACTGGTTCTAACATTTCATGCAAATTGTAAAAACCTGTTTTCTGGAGAAAATAAGAAAAATATTTCAATTTGTCATCAGCTGAAAATTTTATCCAGCATGCTGAGTGTTAATGCGCAAAGGGAAACCCTGGAAAATATTGAGTGTCTCACATAGCAGATTATATCTATCCTGAATGGTCATCTTTTCCACACAGAATCAGGCTTCGAATTAAATAAAATTAAGAACAGGTCCACCAGATGACAAACTGAAAAATTTGCATGAGATGTCAAATCTTGTTTTCTGGGGAAAATAAGAACAAGAGGGCTCGCTCACCTGAGCTCAAGATAGCTTGTGGAAGTGATGGTGTGATGGCTTGTGAGATGTCGATTAAAGGCAGTGAATAGTCTACCTCTGTGTCATGCCTATATTATGCAAAAAAAAAATAGGGCATGACACAAGACAATTCACGATGAGGGTGTACTGACACACTGGTTTTTCGATCCGGGCGATCATAAGAGTCATTTTGATTTTGTTTATTGTCTTTGTGTATACACATTAGTTTCGACAACTCCTGACTGCCTGCCTGCAAAGTTCATCATGCATCTATAAATAGATCGACAGCCCAATAGATAGCTCATTTACATCCACAGGATGTCTATCAATAGACCGAGGGCTTGTATATATCCGTAACAGTAAAACTCTTTTATGCGGAAACAAATGAAAACCAACCAAATCTCTGTACGGAATCAAACGATTCCTACATTACATCATGCATTACTGTTGCAATCAACATCCTTTCTACAGTAAATTGTGTAGAGTGCCGGGTAAAGGGTAGTGACAAAACGCTTAAAATGCCTGCGATAAAAGCCAATGTCGGAGTGGAGTAATTCACGATCAAAATATTTTTATTTCCAACTGGACTTGTTGAGAAAGTAACATTCAAACAAGTACAAGCTTTTGATAAAATAATGTTCTACCATCTCAAAGAGTCTGTTCTCTACAGACCTGTAATGACTATGCAGAGGCCATTCAAACAATGATAAGATATAGATTTTGGTTCTAGACTGCCTAATTCAGCCATGGCTGAGGCGCTTCTAATGAGTACCCACAACATAATGTTTTTGTCGAGATATAAGATAAATATTAATTTAATACCCCCTTTTATTTGAAGCTATGTTAATAACCCTCTTATCAAAAGCTACCTGACTGTTACGATCATTGATGAGCTCAATGGACCACCTGCCCTCATGCTTGATCCACACAAATATTATTCCCTGGGCATCACATGTCGCTAACTTCTGGTATGGTTCGTTCCATCTCACTAACACAACCTGCAAAGATATAGTTCCAATAAAAATAACAAGAACTATCACAAGATGGGATAGCTCACCTGGACTAGTGCTTGCCTATCATATGAATATGACTTGATCTCACGGTCACTAAGTGGATGTAGTAACAGTATCGAAGTCAGTCCAGGTATTAATTAAAGTGAAACAAGACTGGCAAATAATGTTACTGAAATCAATGAACTTGACAAACCATGCATTTTATGTAAATTTGATCAAAATTGAATGAAAGATAAGAAAGTTACTGAGGTTTCAAGATTTCGAAATTGCTTTTATAGGTGCTGCCATTTTGAATATTTAATGAGGCTTTATTACATCTTAAAGCCTTATTTAAATATGCAAAACTTAAATAAATAATATTAGCAACAACCATTTTCTCGTCTATATTTGTGTTTGTAGCATCTTCTCTAGACATATATTGTTTTTCCTTCAAAACCACACCCTTTTCCACCTGAAAGAAGATTTTATTTTAACCCATTTAAGCTTAGCATCCCATAAAAGGGACTGGCAAACAGTGTAGACCAAGATTAGATGCCACAGAATGTGGCATCTGATCAGAGTCTACACCGTTTGCATTAAGTTCAAGAATTTCTACAAAACATGATAATAATAATAACTAACCAGACACCCCTTATATAGCAAATGGACCTGTCCAAAGAGTTAGAAAGAATATTCCACTAGGCATAAATGGGTTAATATTTTGAAATGTTTGGAATTTCATTTAAGCTTGACAAAAGATCTAAAGTCTTTGCTTTAATTTCTATTCAATTTTGATCAAATTTGCATCAAAATGCATGGTTTGTCAAGATCTTATATTTCAGATGAATTCTTTGCCAACTATGTATTTCCCTTGAAGAGGAACTGATAAATTCCCAACCACCTCAGGAACTTGACAATTCACTGAAAAACAGGATGGGACTTTTGATACCTGTGTTGGAAACTTTCAGGAAAATGTAAATGAAAGCACTGGAAGCACTGCATCATGCCCCGCCACTGCACTTACATCAAGCAAGTGCCATAACTCTGTCAAAAATGAAATTAAGGGAAGGTGCATTAGCTTTTCACTGAATAAAGTTGACATGAATATATGACTGAGACGACTATTTTCAATGTTCAAAGGGCCATCACTCAAAAAGTAAGTATACCAGACCTACAGTTCTCATTTTCTGCAGATCCCCCTCATGGTGCTTCAGATTCATATAAAGTTTACACGTATATCACAAGATCTGTTATTTCCAATGTTCAAAGACCCATAACTCAAAACGTAATTAAGCCTATTATAGTTCTTGTGTCCTACATGTTATGTTGCTTTACATATTTGCAAAGCTTCAAGAAAATCCGTTATAGAAAAGGCACAAGTATATGACTGGGATCACTATTTACAATGTCCAAAGGGCAGTAACTCCAAAAGCAGGTAATTCACAGCTATGGTTCTTGTGTTCTGCACATCATATCATGGTGATATATATTTGCATTAAGTTTCAAGAAAATATCTCGAACAGTTTTCAAGTTGCAGAAATCACTATTTTCAATGTTCAAAGGACCATAACTCCAAAAGTGGGTAAAGCAGAGTTTGGGTGTTTATATTCTGAACCTTGTCTCATGATGCTTTACATTTGTGTGAAGTTATATCAAAATATCTGAAACAGTTTCCAACTAACAGAGCTGCACCAGGACACTGTAGAAATGGCCATTTTCAATATTTACTATGTTCAAAGGGTGGTAACTCCAAAAGTAGGTTAACCAGAGCTACGTTTTTTTGTGTTCTGCACATCCTCTCCTGGTGCTTTACAGTTGTGAGAAATTTCATGAAAATATCTCAAATTGTTTTCAAGTTGCAACGTGGACACAAATACATGACATGGTAGAAATGGTTATTGTAAATGTTCAAAGGGCAATAACTCCAAAAGAAGGCAAACCAGAGTTACAATTCATGAGTTCTGCACATTGTCTCATAGAGCTTTAAATTAGTGTGAAGTTTCATCAAAATATCTGAAATGGTTTCCGAATTATAGAGCGGACACCAGTACATGGTAGAAATGGCTATTTTCAATATTTACAATGTTCAAAGGGCTGTAACTCCAAAGGTAGAGTAACCAGAGTTATGGTTCTTGTGTTATGCATGTTGTCTCATGGTGCTTTACATTTGTGTGAGATTTCATGAAAATATCTCAAATGGTTATCAACTTACAGAGCAGACATGAGTACATGGTGGAAATGGTTATGTTCAATGTTCAAAAGGCAATAAATCCGAAAGTGGGCAAACCAGAGATATGGTTCATGTGTTCTGCATGTCCTCTCATAGTGCTTTACATTGGTATGAAGATTCCCAAAAATATCATGAACAGTATCAAGAGTTATGGAGCGGACACAAGTACATGGCAGAAATGGCTATGTTCAATGCTCAAAGGGTAATAGCTCCATAAGTAGGCAAACCAGAGTTATGGTTCCTGTGTTCTGCACACTGTCTCATGGTCTTATGGTGCTTTAAATTGGTATGAAGTTTCGTGAAAATACCTCGAACAGTATCAGAGTTATGGAGCAGACACGAAATAGTGAAGTGCTGACAGAAGGAAGGATGAGCGGACTCAAAATTTTAGGTGGTATAACATAATACCTTGCCACTTTTTGTGGACAGGCATAAAAACATCTGAAGCATACCCACAGGATTTTCTGACACAAAATTGGAACTCAAGGATAAGAAATTAAAGGAACTAGAGGTATTAGACATAAAAATTTCAAAATTGTCAAATTCCGAGGGCTAATCACCCCCACCCTGACCTCCTTCGGGGAAAAACATTGACGGATGTATTATTTTCCAGACTCAAATTTATGAAAGCCAGGTATATGCCCTTGTACAGTAAAAGAAAGACCTCAGCTCCAGATACAGGGTAAGAGGGGTATCCATATACCATATTTACCCTAAGTATTATGATACCTCCTAACCATAATTGTCTTATAATTTAAACATGTCCATGATGTGTTTAAAATAGTGCTGGATGAGTGGCAAACAGTGTAGACCCTGATCAGATGCCGCAGAATGTGGCGTTTGATCTGGGTCTATATTGTTTGCTCAAACCTGTCTGTTGGAATATTTAGGGTTATTACAGTAATACTTATATGTTGTAGGTACTCATCTGAAGTGCATTGGTGAGGTGCTTCTAATGAGTCCCCACAAAATATGTTTTCATGGAGTAGTAAGAAATACTTAACGGTGAAAAATGGTGTCTTATGTAGACTAACGATTCATGCAATTGAGTTGATTGTAAGTTAAGCGCTACAAATTTTGAAGGCAATTGATCACCTAGAAATCTTAAGGAAAAGAACTGTGCCAGTGTGGACAAAAATAAACATTAATCTATAGTGACTTCTTGAAGATTCCTTAATTAAATGTAAGAATCAATACTAATATCATTTTACTGTTAGAAAACCTGGCTTGAGAAACTCATTTAGAATAACATATTTCCAAGAATGACGCTATTAAAATGAAACAAACTGTTCCAGTCAAGAAGACATAAAACAAAGTAAACAGTCTGTTATTTCGTTTTCACTCAGCGGGTATGGAGACACTGTTTTTGGTATGGCTGACTGTCCATTCCTCCATCTATCCATCTATACAGTATCAGTCTATTTTAATTTATAAAACCATTGACAGTATTTTCAAATAACTTAGTATTAACTTCACCCATTATATACTGAATAGACTCTCCCACACTATATATTGGAAGAGTCCAATTTCAATTTTAGGTACGTCCAGCTGAGATTTACATATTCCTAGAGAAAAATGGCTAAACTATTTGCAAACAGGAGAGACCCTGATCAGACGCCGCATTCTGCGGCATCTGATCTGGGTCTGCACTGTTTGCCAATTACCTTTTTACTGGTCTCTCGACTATAATGGGTTAAAGGATCATCAGAGGATAACCATAACACTGAATTCATTTTCAAGGGAGTTATGACCCTTTGTAATTTTTTTATATGGAGTTTTCTGTCTGCTCCATAACTTTAAAGCCAGTGTAGAAAGTTTCACTAATTTGGTACAAATATAACATACCATCAGACAATGCAAAGAGAACTACAACAGTCCACTTAAAAAAGGTTTAATGACTAAATGTGTAAATATTGTGGTTTTGTGACTACAACACAGGATTTCTAATAATGATCGTGAGATAAAAAAACAAGTCGCCCAGTGGGCAACGATCGCTCACCTGAGAATTAGCACAATGCCTTAAGGGTCAAGTTTGTTGACAATGTGTGTCTGAGGCTGTCAGACAGACAAAATCAGCTGGATTTGTTGGGAGTTGCTCTCCCAAGTGTTCATACCTTGTGTCAAAAGAAACATATCATCATCATTATATATCATAATCGGATTTTTGATTAACCTGCAGGTACAGGGGCAACATCCACATCAGTGGGCCCCCTTCCAGATAGCTGGCTTGTTGCACACATGACAGATCTCACACCAGATCCCCAGGTATGTCTATCATGAGGGTTGATAGCCGAGAGCTTCCACTCTCTGCAATCCCTCTCTGTCAGCTGCTTCCATGTCATCTTGGGCCTCCCAGGCCCATGCTTTCCATCAACCTGTATGTCAAAGGCTGTCTTGACTGCACCATTGGAGCGTTCCACATATCCATACCATCGGAGTCTTCTCTCCTTCAGAACGAGGTCCAGATCCTCAATGCCAAGCCGCACAAGTAGCTCATTGGACCTGGTGCTGACAATGTCTTGCGGCCTGACATTGCAGACCTGTCTGATCATTGCCCTGTCATTTTGCTGCAGATGCTGGAGGTTTGGCTTTGTCAACGGCCAAGTCTCACTGCCAAGGAACATTGGGCTCCGCACACAAGAGCTGTACACATGTCCACGTGTTTTGAAAGAGAGGTGGCATTAAGAGAGAACTGGTAGCAGATCCTTGAACTTCTTCCAGGCAGTTTTCACACATGGTATGGTTGAGCATGTCTCCTAGGTAGCAAATGGAAGCTACCACCTCAAGCTTGTCAGGTCCAACCTGGACTTCCTTCTGTGGTCTGCCATCCAAGGGGCGTGCAGTTCCCTGGCACCGTGTACATCTGTAGTCATGGTCTTTTGTCAAGCACTTGAGCCCACTGCATTTCTTGTGCACCCAGTGCTTGCAGCCATTGCAGAAGATGCTGTTGCTGCCCACTCCAGAGCGACAGACTGCGCATGGAAACTCGCCTGAACTCTGCAGGAGGTCCAGTCCCGTACCGCAGATCATGAGCTTTGTCTTTCCTGCATTTACTCTTAGTCCTTTCTTCTCCATTGCTTCTTTCCAAGTCAAGAGCCTCCTGACACATTCCTCAAGCGATGCAGCGATGATAACAATGTCATCAGCATAGAGGTCCTCCCAGGGGACCCCAGAGCGGAACTCTTGTGATAAGGCAAGTACAATGATGAAGAGCAGAGGGCTGAGTACTGATCCGTGGTGAACACCAACCTTCACTTCACTGTACCCCTCACCAACACGGACACGGCTCCACGCATTTGCATACATCCCCTGCACCAGTCGCACAATCCACTCCTCCACACCAAGTTTTCTCAGCGCCCACCAGATGACCTTCCGAGGTACTCGATCAAATGCCTTCTCCACTAAAGCCATGTAGAGTCTCTTGTTGGCAGCTAGATACTTGTCTTGCAACTGCCTGACAACGAAGATTGCATCTGTAGTGCCTCTGCCTGTGACGAAGCCAAACTGGGAACCATCGATTGACACCAACTGTCTGATGAGGCCGTCCACAATCCTCTCCAGGATTTTATTAACCTGCTCTATCAGCTTGAGACCGCGGTAGCTGCCCCTTTCCAATGCGTCCCCCTTTCCCTTGTAGAGGCAGACAATGAAACTCTGCTCCCAGTCAGAGGGTACCTTGCCATCACGAATAATTGCAATTGCAAGGTCACGGATCATGGAGGCGCCCATGTCACCGGCTGCTCGTATCATCTCCACCACTATGGCTGATGGGCCCGGTGCATTGCCAGCTTTCATCTGTGAGACAGCCTTCTTAACCATATCAATGGTGAATGGGATGGGCGGGCCTTCCACAGGTGGTTGATAAGACAGGTGGTCTGGGTAACAGTCAAACTCAATAATGGGAAGCCTTTGGTGTGCTCTAGCCAGGCCTTCTGCTTTGAGTCTGGCATTTCGTTTGGCTGCGCCTTTACCAGCTTTCCAGGCCTTGAAAGCTTTCCGCTTGGCAGCAATGGCCTTTTCCGCATGTTCATTCTACCACCAGGTTTCACGACACCAACGGTGAGACCGTGTTGTGCCACACACCTCCTCAGTTGTCATGAGTATTCCAGTCTTGATGTTGTTCCAGATATCTTCAGTGGCCCCATCAGCTACCCCTGCAGATGCAAGTTGAAGACCTCCTGGAAATGTTTGCTTGTCTGAGGGTCTTTAAGCTTCCAAACTTTGAGGCGAGGGGTGAACTTGTGCTTGGATTTTGGTGGCACATCAAACCTCATGTTGCATACAGAAGCTGATGTTGTAGAGCTACTTCCTCGCCAGGGATCACTTTTACATCTGTGACAAGTTTGCGCATGGTCCTACGGAAAAGGATGAAGTCTATCTACGTGGCCATGTTTCCCAACTTGTACGTGATGAGATGGCTGTCACGTTTCTTGAAACATGTGTTCCCAAGAAGCAGGTCAAATACTAGGGCATACTCTAGGATTCTCTCACCCTCAACATCTGGTTCCGGCCTGCCACACCCCATCCCACCATGCACTTCCCTGTATCCAGTGCCTGCATGGCCTATATGGCCGTTCCAATCTCCACATTGGATCAGAAATTCTGATGCTGGGATCCTGGCAGTCGCAGCACGCAGCTGATCAAAGAACAGTTCCTTAACCTCATCACTTAGACCACTCTGTGGGGCATACACAGACAGAAAGGTAACCACATGCTGGCCGACTATGAGTTTCACTAAGATGATTCTGTCGGAGACTCTCTGAACCTCAAAAACTTTCTCTATCCACTCTTCTGCCATAAACACTCCTACACCAGCAGTGCCTTTGTCGTTTCCTGACCAGTAGAGCTTGTACCTGGTGTCCTTGCCCTTGATTGTGCGGCAGTTGCCACCACGGTATCTGGTCTCCTGAATGCAGCAGACATCCACGTGTTTCCACTACCTTGCAAACTCTTCCTCTCAGGGTCACATTGAGTGTTCCCACCCTGAATTTCCTCAGGTGCTTCCTTGATTCGCCACAATGGCCCGACCCTGCCTCCCACACCTGACAGGAGGCCAAGCCGATGACGTTACCAACAGAACTTTGATGTCTGTTGGCACTGCCTAACTCTGAATCTATTCTTGTGCTTGCCATGAAAGATTTTGGAAACAACTGTTTTTATGGGATCGCCTGTCCTAGCTGACATCCCAACTCAGTGCTTTTATGGCATCTGAGCATGCACGCCGTTCCCCCACTCGGGCAGTGTGCTTTGCTGTTGTCCTTATAAAGAAACATCCGCCAAACCACAATAGCTAGAACATCAAGCGATTGGTCTGTAGATGATTGCTGCCTAGCTCTGCTACCCAGGTTGTGGTAGCCTCATAACCCTGAAGGTGGGGAGGCAACTGTGACAGAGGGCAGCCTCACATTCCCACACTCATGTTGAGTGTCACAGCTGGATGCAGTTTTACGTCACACCCAGGATACAAACACACAGTAAAACCTAAATAATAAAAAAACAAATGAGCTATGCTCTGGACAAGGTAAAATCTGGACTTTTTAGCATTCAAGGGCAAGTAACTCAATTGTACAATATGGTCCAAATTTAAACTTGTCTTGCCTGTCCTAGTTATCAGCAAGTTTGATTAAATTTCAATAGAAAATAAAATTGCTGTACCTGGGACACAATATCCCCCATAATAAGTCTATGGGAAGATTTTTCATGGCTCAAGGGCAAGTAACTCTGAAGTGAATGATCTAACCTGGCCCAAATGCTAACTTGTCTGAGATTTATGCCTCTCCTCCTCTCCTGGATACCTGCAAGTTTGAAAAAGTTGTGATCAAAACTGAAGGCACTATGCCCCGGACAATGTCAAATATGGGGTTTTTATTACTCAAGGGCAAGTTATTCTAAGAAGAGTTGTACAAAATGGCTGAAATTTTGAACTTGTCAGAGACTTTATGCCTGTCCTTGTTATCAGGAAGTTTGATCAAATTTCAATAGAAAATAAAATTGCTGTGCCTGGGACAACATTTCCCCCATTATAAGTCTATGGGAAAATTTTTCATCGCTGAAGGGCGAGTAATTCTACAGAGAATGATCCGACCTTGCCCAAATTCCGACTTGTCTGAGATTTTATGCCTCTCCTGGATACTTATGAGTTTGAAGAAGTTGTGATCAAAACTGAAGGCGCTATGCCCTGGACAATGTCAAATATGTTTTTTTATCACTCAAGGGCAAGTAACTCTAAGAAGAGTTGTACAATATGGCTGAAATTCGAACTTGTCAGAGATTTTATGCTTGTCCTAGTTATCAGGAAGTTTGATCAAATTTCAATAGAAAATAAAGTTGCTGTGCCTGGGACAACATTTCCCCCATTATAAGTCTATTGGAAAATTTTTCACCGCTCAAGGGCGAGTAACTCTAAAGAGAATGATCCGACCTGGCCCAAATTCCAACTTGTCTGAGATTTTATGCCTCTCCTGGATACCTGCAAGTTTGAAGGAGTTGCGATTAAAACTGAAGGCGCTACTGCCCGGACAACATTTTCCCCATTATAAGTCTACGGGACCTATTTGTTGCCATGGTAACTACAGTTTTGAACAAACCTATTCCAAAAGTATATGCAGTCAATCTCCCACCCAAACAATACTACATATGAAATTTGATCTAAATTGGCCAGCTGGTTCAGGAGATATTCATGTTTGAAAGTGTGAACACACGGGCACATGGACAGACAGACGCACAGGCGGACGGACGATGGAGCCTTGCTATACTATAAGCTCACCTTGTGAGCCTTCAGCTCAGGTGAGCTAAAAAAGTGGAGAATAAGGTCATCTGACTTCTTTGGATAGACTGGCGGGCAGAGAAATGACTGCTTTCAAATATCAACTGTTTATATTATATAAAGTGTATAAAATTTACACATTTCCTTTGCTGATTTCTGCATTTGACAAGTAAATTAACTGCATTTCCCTAACTTTAGATAAGGTGATAATTGTGGTGATACCATATTTACCCAAGATATTTGAACAGTTAATTTAAGTTAAAAGTTTTAAGGCCCAGTCAACACATTATGCTTATGCCAAGCCGGTCAGTTTCCCTAGCCACACTTTTCCTGGCCAGGCAGCTAAACAGTACTTGTGCAAAATCTTTTGCCAGAAACTGACAACTGCCCTTCTTGAATCAGCTGAAGGAAAAGAATGACTACTGAAAATATTTTATGATCAATCTCCACCAAAGGATGTTGCTGGACCTGGCAGGGATCAAATCAATATTTGGACAGACAGGCCTAAACAAACGTTGTAGATCCCGATCAGATGCCACAGAACATGGCATCTCATCAGGGTCTACACTGATTGCCACCCAGCAAATTTTCAGACAAATCAGCAGGTAGTAAAACAGTCTTGTTTAAATTTTAGAACAAGTACGGTAAGGAGTTAAAATGTCCAAAAACTTAGGGTAACTATGGTATTTAACATGTACCATGCTACAGGCAAATTCGGCAGACAACAAACTGATGATATTTTTCTTATTTTTCCTAAAACATAGGACCTTACACTTCATGCAAATTGTCTCCGCAGGAGACAATTCCTCAATTCCATACCCATAACCTAACAAACACCTGCTTTGGTTCAAAATAAACAAGACCTCTCAAGATCTGAAGGTATGTAAGCACCCTTTTTTTTCTTTTGTGTATGTGGGTGTGTGGGTGGGCGTGGGTGTGTAGTAGGGGGGATAGGGGTGATGTTTATGGCCCAGTCAACACTGCTAAGGTTATGTCAAGCCAGCCAGGGATAGGCTTCTCGTCAGGGGAAAAAAGGAAAAATATTTTAATATGTACTGACCCAGCATGCTAAGCATTAATGTGACCTGGCTCTATTCATACAGTACAGCTCAGGTAAAAGAACCAAAAAACTCTTTACTCCGAATATCGGCGTTTCGCGAACTTCCCCAAAACACTCGGAATCAAACCGAGTAAACGTAATATTCGGCGGACACCACTCGCAAGTTCGCCGAAAGTATGTGTTATGCGAAGTTACGCGAAGTTACTCGGAATGGTAATATTGTACCCGGAGGCAATATTTCTCGCGAAACGATGCGAAATTCCTCGGAGTAATTCGACTAAATACCTGTCCGATTTTTATATATTTATTTATTTAATAAATAAAGATATTTAGATATTTCTTTAATAAATATAGTTTTAATTATTTATATCTTTATTTTTCCGTTCATATAGTACAGTCTGCGTGAAGGTTATATCGTCCACGGATGCGCAGATTGATCTGAGTCTGCACTAATCACAAAGGTCTTATTGTCCCAAAAGTGTTTTCCAAATTTCCGCATTCCGATCCCCTAAAATTAGGTCCATTCCGTTGTTTTCTTAAAATATCAACCAATGCTGCCTTGTTCCCTGAATATATTTGGGTGCTTCCTAGGTCCAAAGATAATTCCGGTAGCCCCATTCACTGTTCGAGCACGTAACATGGGCCTCAACAAAGTTCCATATGAAAAAGTACTGGATTCTTTGGCTCAGTCTAGTCCGGCCACAAAAGTGGGTCTGGCATGGTCGTTTTTACAAACACACAAAAATCACAAAGAGAATCAAACATCTGCCCCCAGTCGACGAATTACGTATTTTATATTTGGTATTCCTGTAACTGCCTTTTCCCATGCAACAACTGCACGCGCTCAGTATAAATGACGTACTGTGGTAAAAGACCGGGAAATTTTCACTTGTGTGCAGCAACCGCACGTGTCAATATGAATTTACTTAAAGGGGCGCTTCTGCTATCAAAGAGGCATTGAATCAACAAGACAGCACATGTGAAAAGGGTATCTGTCACACAAAAACACACTTTACGCGCATAAGGGGCAATAGAGGCTAATGACAATTCAAACGAGTGAGTTTTTTACGTCCTACTAACAGCTAAGACATACGGAGATATGGACCTTGGTTTAAAGTCCAATATGAAAGGCTTGAGAAGCCTGGGATCAAACTCATGACCTCCGGTTGACAAGACGAGAAGCTTTACCACTGCACCACCGAGGCACCATTCCCCAATATTTCATACTGTTAAATATCTAATAAAAGGGCTACAGACTGCACTTACATCAAGCAAGTGTCATGACTCTGTTAATAAACTAATAAGTTTCAAGAACATATTTCAAATAGTTTTCAAGTTACAGAGGGGACAAAAAAAAACAAAAAAAAAAAAACAAAAAAATCAGAAATCACTAAAATATTTTCGGTGTTCAAAGGGCCGTAACTCCAAAAGTAAGCTCTATCGTCAAAAGTATATGAAAGAAAAGAAGGGCAGTTATCAGTTTCTGCTGAAATGATAAATAGCTTATGAATAAGCCCACCCGGAAAAGTGTGCGTGCTCGACAAGACCGAAATAGTGTAGACTGGGCCGTTTAACTCCAGTTCAAATCAAAATTACGTCGGTAAAAAAATCTCATGTCTGAAGTATGATTTACAATGTTTGTACAGTGAACCGGACAACAAAACGGACAATAGTACAATGTACGTGCGACCAGCAAAGACTCGGGTCAGTCTGTGCATCGACCCACTATTTAAAGCAAGCTTCTTGGATAGCCCAGAGTCCGAAGAAGGTGCATACTGTACAATCAGTGAAGGGTCTGATCGGAATGTGCTGTTGCAGTCGCACTGTTTATCCCGCTTTGGACAGCCCAGCTATCGAAGGTAAATACGATCAGCGAATGTTTTTATCAGAATGTGCAGTTGCGCAGACTGACCCGAGTCTTCGCTCGTCGCACAAGACATTTTGTTAAACCCAGAGATTGTAGGCGGTACCTACGATAAGCGAAGGCTCTGATCAGACTACTGCTGTGCAGGCACAGATTGTGCAGGCTGATCCGTCTCTTCGTACAGGACATCGTAGGTTTCGCCATGCACAGACCCATGCGCGATTTGTTTGTGCAAACCATAACGCCTAACACTCTGAGTAAAATTTTCAACAGACGACATTTTGAAATATTTTTCTCATTCTTCCAAGAAAACAGGATAAGATTTCATGCAAATTGTCTCCATTGCATGAATGTCAAATCCTGTTTTCTTGGTAATTAAAAAAAAATAACGATTTTTTTTTTTTTTTTTTTTTTTTTTTTTTTTTTGTCGTCTGCTGAATTAGCCCAGATAGTGGTAATTCGATACGCTTGAGCACCAAGTGTTGTGTCTTTGAGCAAGACACTTTGTCCTCGTAACTTAGTATTAGTTTCTAACCAGGAAGACTCTGCTTAGAATGTCCGCGAGGGCATATGATAATATTATGGACAAATGTCATTTTGAAGATTCTTTCCCGCCGATGCTATGTTTATACATGCGTCTCTTTTACTGGTTTAATAAATTACGGTCTTGGTTTTGCATAAATGTTGAAGACACAAAAACAGAACACTTTAAATGGAAACGAAAGTTTTGAAGATTGCTCTATTAACCAATAAAGATAATGTTATTAATGTATATACTGTAAGTGAATAACATAACCTAATATTCATTTGTACCCTGATAAATGCGGGGTAACGTCCTCACACTGCAGTTGGTTTACTCTTTTAAGGGAGCTAACTGCAACTGACTATCAAAAGGGAGTTAACTGCAATTGCTTTAACGAGTCGGAGATTGGGAACTTCATTTTTTTTATGAATCGCGCCAGTAAAGAAGGGGGGTTGGTGGGGAGGGGGCATGCTTATACAATAAGCAGTTAACCAATACACCGAACCCCCTTCCGCCAGAAACTTGTAACTGCCAATCTTGAAGCAGTGGAAGGAGTGAATGACCGTAGCAAATACATGTATTTCATGATAAGTCGGGATCGAATCATGTTCAATTCCCGCCGGTGCGATATCATTTTTCCAATGAAGTCAGTGCAAACAACTTCTAGCTCGAAAGGAGACTCGTCATATTTGCATGAGGGTAAAAAGAAAGAGCTTTCCAGAGAGAGAGAGAGTGAGAGAGAGAGTTTGCAAAACTTGTAAGCTTCTAGCTCGTCCATTTTAGGTACATCCGGCTATGAGGTTTAGATATTCCGAGAGAAAAATGGCAAACAGTGAATACCCTGACCAGACGCCGCGTTCTATCATCTCAATATGACAAATATTTTTTTTTTGTTGTTGTTGTTGAAAGAGACATAAGTCACCGTCATCATTAAGTGGTGATTTGAATGGGTAGTCCTAACCCTGGTCCAATCATCAACCGTCCAGGCCTCGATCCGAGCAGTGTAGATACATTCCAGCGTGTCCGTTTCTGTCTCCCTTGTCAAATGAAATGTATCCCTACTTTAACCATCGAAGCGCTTAGCATATTCAGTAGACGGCATTTTCATTTTTTTTTTTTTTTTTTTTTTTTTGTAAATTAAGCGTGACGTTACATGTGAATCGTCTGCTGGATTCACATGAAATGTTCAGCATTATTTTCAGTGTAAAATACTAAAACAGTTAGGTCGATATCTCTAGAATTTTCAGCAGTGTTTCGGGGGTTCAAACTATTTTTTGGTAGCCGCAGCACGTGCAAAGTGACACGAGAAAAACGGGCCAACCTGGATAAGCTAGTCACATGAAAACGAATATAGGAAGACTCGGGCGACCACCACCCTTAATCCAAAACTAAAACGGGGCGATTAGAAATCATCCGATACTTTGGGCCAAATACGTCGCCGGTCTTGCGCATTGGGGCTACCAGCTGTTGTTCGGATATGCCATTTGATACTCGCAGCTGAAACATAAAAATCAGTCCCAGAGTTGGTCGTCGGAAGCAGAACTATTTATGTAAGTGGGCACATTTTGCAGTCTGATCCTGCTGCTGCCAGCACTAGTTTAGAGGGTATTTATTGTATTCGCAGTTGTAACAACTTTTGTTTAATTATCGTCGTTTGAGAGAATGATCTGAGTGGTCAAACTTACCTGTACAGAATAATCTATCGCCACTCGCAAATACTCGCAAGCACTCCGAATATCATGGGTACACTGAGGTCCGCTGAAGGTCCTCGGAATATCGAGCGCATAACTTCGAGTAAAACTTTTTCACTCGGAATGGTTTACTCCAAACCACTCGGCGGAAAATCGCGGATTGTAAAATTGGTACGCGAAATGAAAAAAAAAATTGGTTCTTTTACCTGAGCCGTACTGTAGATCGAGATTAGATCATAAATCAGCTGACAATTCTGGATAATTTTGGTTGTTTTTGGATCAAAATATAACATGTGGGTAGTACTCAATGGAACATTCCGAGTACTCAATGGAAGAGCCCGGGTGAAACAATTCCAACAATATATGAGCCACAGCATTAGAACAAGTACACAGTCGATGGTATGCCATTGCAAATCTATGCTAATGTTGGTAATAGTGTGACTGACAGACAAACAGACAAATGAACAGAAAAATAATGTTCTCTCACACCCTTATCCCTTACTGAAGTCATGTAGCAAGTTTGGTTAAATTCCACCCAGTGATTTAGGAGGAGATAGCATGATGGACAGATGGTCAGAAAGACAGAGACCTTTTGACCCCACCTGAGGGTCATATGGGGCAGAGTGAAAAAAAATGTTGCTATCACACACACTTACCATGCGGGGAAGTCATGTAGCAAGTTTGCTTAAATTCCGCCCAGTGGTTTAGGAGGAAATAGCATGACGGACGGACAGACGGATGTATGGACGGCTATCCCCATCACTAAAGCATGGAGATAAAAATAAGAAAGTATGGAATAAAATGAGCAAAATTTTAGGAATTTACCATGCACCCCCTTTTCTATAGTGATTTCTCCTGTTAACTTTGGTATTGATTCCCACAGCTACAGATAAGGTTCTTTTTTCAACGAAAACTATTAACAGTTTTCTTATTTCTTGACAAAAACATGTTGTAAGTCCTCATTAGAAGCACCTTAGAGAGGTGCTTCTAATGAGTATCCACAAAGTATGTTTTTGTCAAGAAATGAGGAAAATATTGTGGATACCCCCTTCTTGTCTGAGGCTATGATTCCAATGGAAAAATGAATAATTTAAACCTCTTTAGGTGTTATAACAATTAAAAGGCAGTTTTGCTGCTGTTATATCTGTTAGTTCAATAATTATCAAGAGAATTATTACTGGGAGTCTGACAACATGATTCATTATTAGCCTACTTTCTGTATCATGAAAGTATTTCAAACAGAATTCTGGTCTGTCCAGATACAAAATAAAGGAAATGGAGATTTGAAACAACTGATGAGGTCACACTGTGCTGACCTTGAAAATGGGGTCATGGTCAAGAAAATTTAATATAAACTCTTAAGCATCACTTATTATAAGAGCAAGTAATCACCTTATCAGCCTGAATTAAACTGAGAGCTTACATCTGCATGAATATAATGTGGGTCAAATGTTCACCCTTTGGGACTCCATGGGAGTCAAATACCAAATACATCCTGTGCAGCAGTAAGATATAGTCTGCACCACAAGTATTACGTCACAAACAGCTGGATACTGGTTAACCTGAAGACTATAAATTATTTTACGTCATGCACACTTCCGGTCTCATATGAGATGCACGCTTGATTTGAGCCGAGAACTTCAGTACGTTTTAGTATTTCGAAGTGATAAGACGTGGTCTTATCGAGTGGTAGAAATACCTGTATGGCCGAGAGCGTACGATGCGAATCACACTATTGATTTTTCCGATAAACAAGTGTTGATCTTTTTTACTACACGTGGTGTAGAAATAGATTTATAAATTAACAATTTGAAGTTTTAGAGTGGGTTTTTCATATTCAACGAGGTTGAAACTAAAAAATAAATTTTGGTGCGAGACTATTCACGCATGCGCTCAATGTCAACAAAGATGGCGGATGCCATGTTAAAAAATCAAACAGCTGGTATGACGCCAAAATCGGCTGAGAAAGAAAATGACAATAACAAAAGACCACCTAAGAAACCCACAAATGTTGGTAAAGATAGTCAGCCATCAGCGTCGGGGACTCAAACGGCTCCCAAGGGGAATTCAACCCGAGAAACAGCGTCGGCTTTGAAAACTTACAACACGGAAGTGTTGGGAGTTTTGAAAGAATTGAGTAATAACCAAAATAAAATTAATGACAAAATTGAAAAACTCTCGTCGAGAGTCGACTTTTTGTACGAGTATGACTATTATGAAAATTATTATGATGATAATGCTGAGGAGTGTGTTGCAGCAATTTCCCCCAATGATAGCGTAGCAGAATCTTTTGGGTGTTCTCAATCTCCTTTGTCAGAGCCACCTACTAAAAAGCAGAAAGCTAATGACTCAATTTTCAAGAACATTTCTGAGAAATTTAATCCGAAAGAAACTGTTGATAATGAAATAAATCCAGATTTGGCTGAATTTGTGAATGCAGCATTTCGTGACGGCATTTCAGACGAGCGTCAAACAGAACTTGTCAAAGAAATTCACAGGCCAGTTAATTGTCAGGCTCTTGTAAAAACGAAAGTTAACCAAAGTATTTGGAGATTACTAAAGCCTCACACACAAACGGATGATGTGAAGATGCAAACAATTCAGAACAACATCATTAAAGCTGCTGTTAATGTGACCAAAATCATGAACAAAGGGGGTCATCAAATGGATCCTAAGTTAATAGAGCTTGGAACAAATGCATTAGGCTTGCTTGGGCAGTCAAATAAGCTTCTAAATAATAAACGTAAAGAGTTCCATAAGCAGGATCTTGATACTAAGTATCATACTTAACTTCAGCCAATTTTCCGTTCACAGACAGTTTGTAGGGAGATGACGTGAATAAAAACGTCAGAGAAATTCAGGACATGAATAAACTTAGCAAAAATGTTGGGCATGGTAGTAGCCACTTTGGTTATGGACACAACAGTTACAGAGGTCGTAGAGGATACTCTAGGTATCCTAGAGGAAAGGTTACCGCAGAGGGTATGCTAAGTCTATGGAGCATACATATGCCAATATAAATACTGCGGCATCAAAGAATTCCAAGGCAGGCGGCCAAGACGTAAAATCAGGTAAGGTGAGTGCACCATTTGAGGCAGGTAGACTGGCAGACTTTTCAGAAAAATGGAAAAGATTGACATCTGATGAAAACATTTTGGATATTGTCCAGCATTGTCATATTGAGTTTGACAAAAAAATAGATCCAATAAACACTTCAGTTCCAAGATGTCATTTTAATAAGAATGAGCAAAACCAAATCAGTATAGAAATAAATAGATTATTAGATATGGGTGTTATAAAAGAAGTTGAACATCATCCAAATGAATTCCTGTCTCCAATTTTTATTGTCCCTAAGAAAGATGGAGAATGGAGGATGATTTTAAATTTGAAAAAATTAAATGAAAGTATCACATACCATCATTTTAAGATGGATACATTTGAAACTGCCTTAAAATTAATAAAACCCAATTGTTTCATGGCAAGTGTTGACCTCCGACATGCCTTTATTGTTATTTATTGTGTTGGGGTTTAACGACACGTCAACCCTTGAGGGTCATTTTGTGTCGTCTCCCAGAGAAAGGGAGAAAAGAGATAGAAGAGAGAGTAGAGGAGATGAAAGAGAGGGACAGGGAAGAAAGAGGAACAGGAATGAAAGTGAAGAAACAGGAGAAATAAAAAACATTCCACCTCTACCCTTACCCACTACAAGAATAGCAGGCCTTGCCCAAATGTAAGCCAATATCAGTTGGACGCCCCAGTGATGTAAGATACACAGCACCTTCACACCACCCGACCACCCCCGACATGCCTATTATAGTATAAAAATGGCAGAATCCCATCAAATTAAGTTACGATTTGTTTTTTCTGGCAAAGTATATCAGTACTCCTGCCTCCCAAATGGTATTTCTTGTGCGCCTAGACTGTATACTAAACTCTTAAAGCCTGTATACTCAACTCTTAGACAACTCGGACACTCAAACTCAGGATTCATTGACGATTCATTGTTAGTTTCTGATACCTTTGAGGATTGTCAAGAAAACATTTCTGACACTGTGCATCTTATAAAAGATTTAGGATTCATAGTACATCCAAGCAAATCTGTTTTAATACCAACACACAATATAACATTTTTGGGTAATGACATTTATTCAGTGGAAATGACTGTTACCTTACCCAAAGAAAAGGTTAGTTTGATTGTCCAGGAATGTCTGAGATTGAGTAAAAAACATGTTGAAACAATACGTAGAGTAGCCAGAGTGCTTGGACTTATGGTTGCGAGCTTTTCAGCAGTGGAATATGGACCACTGCATTATAGATGTATTGAAAAAGAAAAGATTCTAGCATTGAAACAGGCAAAAGGTTTTTTTGACATTTGTATGCAAATATCAGATAATATGAAGTTGGAGTTAATCTGGTGGGTTGAAAATTTATCAAGTCAAAAAAGAAGGATTGACCATGGAAATTGTGATATAATCATCATTACTGACGCATCCTTAGAGGGATGGGTAGCTGTTTTAGGAAACGAAAAAAATTGGTGGAAGATGGTCACCTTCCGAAGCTGAAAATCACATTAATGTGTTAGAGCTATCAGCTGTCTTTTTGGCTTTGAGAGCATTTTGTCTTAATTGTCAAGATAAGCATATACAAATTAAAAGTGATAATACATGCACAGTATCATATATCAATTCAATGGGAGGTATCAAGTCACAGAAATGCAATGAGCTGTCTATTCAGATTTGGTCTTGGTGTATTGAAAGGAATATTTGGCTTAGTGCTACGTATATTCCGGGACCTGAGAATGTAGCTGATTTTAGCTCGCGCAATTTCAATGAGAATGTTGAATGGATGTTGGACAGATCTGTGTTTCAAAGGATAGTTAAATACTGGCCATGTCCAGAAGTTGACATGTTTGCTTCTAGATTGAATAGACAGCTGGAGTAATTTGTGTCTTGGAAACCACACCCAGATGCATTGCATGTGAATGCATTTTCAGTGGATTGGTCTGACGTATATTTTTATGCATTTCCACCCTTTTCTCTTATTTCCAGGTGTCTCCAGAAAGTACTGAGAGACAAAGCAGACTGCATCCTGATAGTTCCACTCTGGACAACCCAGACTTGGTATGCAGAAATCATGAAATTACTAATAGATTATCCTTTAATGCTTCCCAGATACGAGAAACTTCTGACTCTGGTCAGCTCAGAAAAGAAACATCCACTAATTCACAAGTTATAACTGATAGCATGTCGATTATCAGGAGATCTTTCAAAGACAGAAATATTTCAGATAAAGCAACCAATATTTTACTTGCCTCATGGCGGAAAGGAACACAAAAACAGTATATCACATATATCAGAAAGTGGTTTTCATTCTGTCGTGAAAAACAGGTTGATACAATTCAAGCAAATGTAAATCACATCCTAGATTTTTTAACAGCACTGTATGAGAGTGGCTGTGGTTATAGTGCTATAAATACAGCGCGATGTGCATTATCTGCTATAGGTATAGTAAAAGAGGGTTTTTCTATAGGTGCACAACCTATAATTGTTCGTTATATGAAAGGGGTTTTCAATTTGCATCCTAGTAATCCTAAATACTGTGAAATATGGGATGTGTCGAAGGTACTTCTATATTTGCAAAAACTTTCTCCAGTTTCAAAGTTATCATTGAAACTACTTACATATAAACTAGCTATGTTGATAGCTTTAACTCTAGCAAGTAGAACTCAGAGTTTGCATTTGTTAGACATCAGAGATATGCGAAAGGGATATGACACTTATACCTTGTTTTATAGTGATGTTCTAAAACAAACAAGACCAGGGAAAAGTAACCCTGTAGCGGAACTGAAGGCGTACCCCTGTGACAGACGGCTTTGTGTGATTTTTGTTCTAAAGGAATACTTGAAACGAACAAATGCCATAAGAAAGGATCATACAAAGTTATTTTTGAGTTATGTAAAACCATATGGCACAGTATCTAAAGACACTATCAGCAGATGGTTACGGAATGTTATGTTTAATTCAGGTATAGATTGCACTAAATTTAACGTGCACAGCATTAGAAGTGCTGCATCAACTAAAGCAAATCTAAATTTTGTCTCAATGGACAAAATTATTAGTGTAGCAGGTTGGTCTAATACCAAGACCTTTGCAACATATTATAATAAGCCAGTGCGTACTAATAATGAAGACTTCAGTAATGCAGTCTTGCAGTTATAGATACCCATATATGGTACATTCCTTTCTGTCTATAGTGGCATGTGGGTAAATAAAAAATTTATAAAGAGCATATTTGTTTTACATTGAGAAAGTTTTCCAAAACTTTTGCTTTGAAGTCTCATATGAGACCGGAAGTGTGCATGACGTAAAATAATCCCCCCAACTAAACGAGACTTACCTTGGTTAAGTTGATGTTTGGTTGGGATTATTTGTAGTCATGTAAACACTGGAGGGATCAGATGCCCACCCTAAAATATCCCTCCCATAATCATATCTATATAATAAAGCAGCAGAGATGAAACATACCTATTTTATGAAGAATGTTTTTGGTTTTGTTTTTTTTTTTGGAAAACTTTCTAAAGCTTTAAAAACTGAAGTTCTCGGCTCAAATCAAGCGTGCATCTCATCTGATCCCTCCAGTGTTTACATGACTACAAATAATCCCAACCAAACATCAACTTAACCAAGGTAAGTCTCGTTTAGTTGGGGGGATTAAAGCAGACATTTTAAAATATTTTCCTAACTTTTCACACAAAATAAAACCTCATTTCATTCAACCTTTATCTTTTTTTTGAAAATAAAACTTGATATTTCATTCAAATGTCCACTTCTGAGAGAAATTGAATAAAAAAGAAACACCAAGTCTTATTTTCTTGAAAAATAAGAAAAAAAAACATTCATTTTTATTCAATAATTATTTTTATGTACAGAGTGCTATAAACTTAACCCTTAAATTTGCTAAGCAAAACTGCAGCAACTAACCTTCTGTTTCTTATATTATTTTTCAGAGAAAATAAGACTTGGCATTTCATGTGATTCCTCTACTAGGCAGTCAATTCATATAAAATATCGTCTTATTTTGTCTGAAAAAGACACAATTAACAAAATCGAAAATGCCATTTGCTACAGTTATGGGACTAGCGCTTTTAGGGTTAAAAGGATACGCGGTTGAACATGTAATGGGCTGGCCATTTGAAAATATACAGGGTAAGGCCACCACCCTCCCCCCCCACCCCCCGGCAAAAAGTTATTATAGTAAATGTCCTAAAATTACGAACACTTTATGCCATACTTTTTTGGCCTAAATTTTGCTCTTTGCTTTTTATGCGTTTGTTTTTTAAAATACTTAGTGAAATGGCAAACTGTGTAGACCCTGATCAGACTGCTCCTTCAGGAGCAGTCTGATCTGGGTCTGCACTGTTTGCATAAGCCATTTGCCATTTTATTCACAACTTTGCTGTAAGAAATTTTAGTACAGCTACCATAGATTCTCAGGCACTTTTTTCAAAAAACAGATGCAAGTGGATGGCTTTTTATTTTAATTTTCCTGTTGGGTACATTCTTGGACTTCTGGGTTTGTTTGGCTGAACAAAATGGTTGTGGTTTTACCGGAAGTATCTAAAATGCAAGTTTAAAGTCTTAGACAACATATACAGATCGTAATTTACCAATTTTCTTGCAAGTAGGTAAGAATGTTATATGTTTATGGTCTAGATTGCAATTTGGTTAGAAATGATTCCCAGATAAAGAAGAAAAATCCAGTGTCACATATTTTTGTGGGTCGGAAAAAACTTACCACTGAAAAAAAGTCATATATGCGGGACCTTTTGGACGGTGCCTGAGAATCTAATACTTCTTTTTTTTTTTTTTTTTTTTTTGCCTAACTAGAGTATTACTGAATATTAATACCATTCCAAATAATCTGGAGGAGAAACAAATGCCTTTCAGTTCATTTGCTTACAACCGCATATGACTAAATAACTTCATGATGAACTATTGACATGCAAAAACAGCATAAAGAGACCTTTGCTTCCAATAAAAACATACAAACATCATTAATTTATCTCGTTTTCTTCCACAGAATATTAATGGAGGGGGAAAACATGCATTTCCCGACAAATTGTGATTCTCTTACTGTTTGTGTTTTGTGTGTGTGGAAGTTCTTTTAATTTGTTTAAATGATGATGAGAGGGACCCAGACAAGTGGGCTATTCAGATTTTATTAATGATAACAACAGTTAGCAAACAGGTAGTCATTTATACGTTAAGTCCATTACAGGAAATGAAATAAAATGGCAAACTCTTTATTACACAATTCAAATTGAACAGAGTTTAAAGATGGACCCAAAAATGCCGTATTTATATAAATATGTAAAGATTATTTAGAAAAATGATCATGTATGATCATTTTTCTAAATATTCTATACATTTTTGTTTGGACTGTAGTATCCATTTATGGTCATTTTTCTATATACAGTCAAACCTTAATGGCTCAAACATCTTTGGGACCATGGAAATTTGTTCAAGATATGAGTAGTTTGAGCCACTGAGGGTTAATCATGACTCCAGGTTAGGAAGCAAATGGCGATAATTTAGAGATTTTTTTTTTTATCTTCTAGACAATAATGGTGCCTCAATGAGGTGATTCTAATGAGCACACAACATACAATGCCATGATAAAATAAGAAAATTTCCTTAAATACCGTATTCGACCTAATTACCGCACTGTGCGCTTAGGTTTTTCAAAATTACTGGGAACACTCATTTGTGGTAAAATATGTATCTACCTACTAAGGATACACTATAAAAAAGATCAGAAAAAGGATTTATTTGATGATGATTATGTGATTGTTTCTGATTTTCTTTATAAAGGCATATGTTGTGGGCACTCATTTGAATTGCATCGACAAGTCGATGCAATTCAAATGAGTACCCACAACATATGCTTTTAAAAAGAAGTAAAGAAAAATTACACTGGCTGTAATCTGAAGACTACGGAATTTCTACGGACTCAAAAACAAGTTCAAATTAGCCATGGTAAACCAGCCATCGGTGTTCCGAGCTACTGAGGTTCGACTGTAATCTATACATTTTTACTTGATACAACATGGTTGTTTGATGAACATGGTTTCTGCTTTGGATTCTAGCTATGGTGTTATAATAAGGCTGTGGTGTATTTGTTTTGGAGTAAGATACTGTGAGAAGCAATAATACATTCATTTCCTTATGAGGTGAGACAAATAATTGTATGTTCATTTCATTACATGCTACAGTAAAAACATGTGGTAGTAGCTACATGCAGGAAAAGGTCTTAAATATCATTATAAGTGTTTGAATGATAGACTAGTAGCTTCTATCATAAATATATCCCATTTTTACCACAAACATATTCTAGTTTTTGGAAACACTCAGGTGAGAATATATAAAAAGGATTTTAATTTGAATTTATGTACCTAATTATCCTTCTCATGTTGAATAAATCAAGATGCCACACCCACTTCTAATTCTAAGCCAATCAGATTACCTGATCCAGGTTGTTGATACAACTTCACATACTTAATGACAAACAGTGCAGATCCAGATCAACTGGCTTCAGAAGCAAACTGATCTGGATCTGCACTGTTTGCAAAGGTAGTGCATATCCTGGCAGGGTTACACTTTCAGCAAACTAAATTTTATGGGGTATAGTTTTCATGCTGTCTGTCTGCTAATCCATATCAGCTCCTCATTTATGTTGTGATGCTGACAAGTTCATGGTTGACACTCAGTATTTTCATTGCTTTTCACGTTCTGGATCCAATTTTAGTGTTAAAATTCTTAAAGAAGGCTTCTGGAGTTTGTTGTTTCTTGGATTGATGTTGGATACTGCCACAAATGTCTGGTTTATGTTTGGTTTATTGCAAGCCCATCTCCCACTCACTGACCTTGAGATCGCCCAAAATGGTGTTATAATGGTATCCTGCATTTTTTCATCAATTTTCAACAGAACAGAATCACAGCCCAGCTCTTGACTGACATCAGAAAATGGTTTCTGCTCTATCTCTTCAAGAACTGATGGAATTTTATCAAATATTGCATTGATCTTGACAAGATCTAAGTTGGAATATTCTTTTTTAATTTTCAACAGATTTACAGCCCTGTTTGACATTAAAAAATCATTTCAACACAGTATCTTGAGAAAGAATCAATAGATTTTAATCATATTTCCCAGTTAAACCTTTAACTCTTTCCCGCTAGTGGCAACTTTTGTGGTCTGCTGATAACCTTTGCAAACAGTTTGGACACAGATCACGCCCGACAAAAAGTTGGGCCTGTTCTGGATCCAAACTGTTTGACACTCTGATGGTATTCCTGAAAGATTTTTTTGAAAAAGTTAATTTAAAAAAAAAATCCAGAGGACAAAAAAGCTTGCAAAATTATCCAGCATGCAAAGTATTAAAGCACTAAGCAAAATTGTACCAGACAATAGTCTATCTTTTTTCATTATTATTATTTTTCAGAGAAAATAAGACTAGACATTTCATCTGAACTGTCTGCTAGGCACAACATATGCTTTCATACAGAAATAACAAAACTATTTATCTGGATACCCTGGTTAGCAAGACAAATATTCAAGTTGACCATAATACCTATTAACCCTTGTCATGCTGAATGCCACTCCCACTTCTAATTTTCAGCCAATCAGATAATCTGATCCAAGTTGTTCATACAAATTCAAATATTTAATGACAAACAGTGCAGATTCAGATCAGTTAATTTCTTCATAAGCCAACTTATCTGGATCTACACTGTTTGCAAAGGTAGGGTTTATCCAGGTTCAGCAGAACAAAGGTTAACCATAGCTCCAGATAATGGGGGTATCCTACAGTACAGCTCTGGTGGTTTTTCAAAATCCCCCCCGAGCCGGTGGGGAGTTGATTCAAGTGGAAAGGATTAAATTTTAGTTTCCCATGGTGGTTTCACCCGGGCCGGTGGAACGCAGCGTTCCCGCGGTAAAAATCGCCTGATAAAATTACTTTCAAACAGGTAAAATTCGATGCATTATGACAGGCAATTGAAACAGCCGTGGGGGCCACACGGTGTTTCCGCGATGAAGTGAGAAAGCTGTTTCCAAAGGGGCGTGGCTAAAGCCAGTCGTACTTTTTCGGCATGCACGGTTGAATAGGACCAAACTGCCGACCTGATCAAATCAGTCTTTCCAACTCAATATGTGACAGCAATTAATGAATTTTGATTGTAAGCATTCACATTCACCATGAGCGTACAGAATTGTTGGTATCTACGTACACAAAACATACCGCAAATTCGGTGCATAAATTGCAATATTCGTACGTCCTGCTTGAGTCAGTTTTCGCTCATCAACATCCTTTTGAATATTAATAAAGCATCGAAACACTGTGATTGCCGACGGACAATAACGAATGCGTATGGCCAATGCATAGAAAAGGATAAGTTTTCCAAATTGCCACTTTCCGATCCCCCAAAATTAGGTTTATTCCCTTGTTCTCTTGAAATATTAACCAATGCTGCCCTGTTCCTTGAAATATATTTGGGTCTACAGAAAACCCCGGTAGCCCCATTCACTGTTCGAGCAGGTAACATGGGCCGCAACAAAGCTCCATATGAAAAAGTACCTGATTCTGTGGCTTAGTTTGGTCCGGCCAACAAGTGGGCACGGTCATTTTTACTTACTGTGCCGTAAAAAACAAAACAAACACTCAAAAATCACAAAGAGAATCAAACATCTGCCCCGAATCCACGATTTACGTATTTATGTTTGGTATTCCTGTAACTGCCTTTTCCCATGCAACAACCGCACGGGCTCAATATAAATGACGTACTGTGGTAAAAGACCGGGAAATTCTCACTCGCGTGCAGCAACTGCACGTGTCAATATAAATTTACTTAAAGGGGCGCTTCTGCTATCAAAGAGGCATTGAATCAATGAGACAGCCCAAGCAAAAAGGGTGTCTGTCATACAAAAAACACACGTAACGAACACAAGGGGCCACAGAAGTTAATGACAATTCAAATGAGTGAGTGAGTTTTTTAACGTCCCACTAATAGCTAGGTCATACGGAGGTGTGGCCCTTGGTTTAAAGTCCCATATGAAAGAAGCCTGGGATCGAACTCATGAACCCTGGGTGACAAGGCACGCAGCTTTACCACTACACCACCGAGGCACCCTTTCCCAATATTTCAACCTGTTAAATATCTAATAAAAGGGCTGCAGACATTTCACCATGCCCCACCACTGCACTTACATCAAACAAGTACCATAACTTTGTTAATAAATTAATTAAGTTTCATGAAAATATCGCAAACAGTTTTCAAGTTACAGAGTGGACACAAATATATTACAGAAATCACTAAAACAGTTTCGGTGATCAAAGGACCATAACTCCAAAAGTAGGCTCTATCGTCAAAGTATATGAAAGAAAAGAAGGGCAGTTGTCAGTTTCTGCTGAAATGATTAATAGCTTATGAATAAGCCTGCCCGGAAAAGTGTGCGGGCTCGATGAATAGTATTGACTGGGCAGTTTAACTCCAGTTCAAACAAAAATTACGTCGGTACAAAGTTCTCATGTCTGAAGTATGATTTACAATGTACGAACTTTGAACTGGATAAAACCTAAAATACTACAATGTACGTGCGACCAGCAAAGACTCAGGTTAGTCTGTGCATCGACCCACACTAGATAAAGCAAGCTTCTTGCATATTGTACGATCAGTGAAGGGTCTAAACAGAATGTGGTGTTGCAGTCGCACTGTTTATTCGGCTTTGGACAGCCCGGCTATCGATGGTAAATACGATCAGCGAATACTCTTAACAGAATGGGCAGGCGCGTACTGACCCGAGTCTTTGCTTGTCGCACAAGACGTTTTGTTACACCCAGTGATCATAGGGGGTACTTATGATTAGCGAAGGCTCTGATCAGACTACTGAGATGTGCTGATGTGCAGTCTCAGAGTGTGCAGACTGATCCGGTTCTTCGTACAAGTTTTATTGTAGGTTTTGCCATGCACAGACTCATGCACGAGTTGTTTGTGCAAACCTTAACGCTAAGCACCCTGGGTACAATTTTCAGCAGACGACATTTTGAAATATTTTTCTCAATCTTCTTATTTGCACTTCATGCAAATTGTCTCCACTGCATGAAATGTCAAATCCTGTTTTCTTGGTAATGAAAAGAAAAAAAAAAAAAAAAAAAAGAAAACGAATTCAATCTGTCGTCTGCTGAATTAGCCCAGAAGACGCTTTCCCGCCGATGCGCTAGGTGTATACAATGCGTCTCTTTTACTTGTTAAATAAATTACGGTCTTAGTTTTGCATATCGCATACTGAATCCACAAAACAGAACACTTTACATGGAAACGAAAGTTCTGAAATTGCTGTATAAGCCAATAAATATAATGTTATTAATGTATTATACTGTAAGAGAATAACGTAACAAAGTATTCATTTGTACCCTGATAAATGCAGGGTAAGGTACTCACACTGCAGGTTTTACTGATTTAAGGGAGCTAACTGTAACTGACTTAAAAGGGAGTTAACTGCAATTGCTTTACGAGTTTGATCTTTGCTAAATGGAATGTTTGTTTGCTTGTGTTGAGGTTTTATGGCCCAGTCAACCCAATGGGGTCACGTCGAGCGCAGTCAGTTTATCTAACCACACGTTTACTGGGCAGGCTTAGTCCTCTAAGCGGTTAACCAGTATTGCGCACATTCTTTTGCCAGAAACTGACAACTGCCCTTCTTGAATCAGCGGAAGGGAGAGAATGACTGTAGACAATATTTCATGATCAATCACCACGAAAGAATGTTGCCGACCTCGGCGGGGGTTGAACCCGCGACCTCCTGGTCTCCAGTCGGACGGCACATCTTACTGCGAAATGGAATGGGAAAGAGCATTTTTTATGAATCGCGCCAATACAGAGTGGGGCATGCTTATACAATAAGTGGTTAACCAGTACACTGAACACCCTTCCACCAGAAACTTGTAACTGCCAATCTTGAAGCAGTGGAAGGAGCGAATGACCGTAGAAAATACATGTGTTTTATGATAAATCGCTCAATCTGTGAGGATCGAATGCACGAGCCTGACCATCGGAGATTAATGCGTCCGCCTACGTGGCATTACTCATATCTTTTTTTTTTTTTTTTCGGGACGATGCTCGTTGGCCTCCAAATATAAGCCTCTAAGATAGCAGAAGTGCCCCTTTAAGTACCCACATACAAGGTAAAAAATAAACAAACAGAAATACGTTATTTTTTATTTCTTGTTTTATTCATTAATTCTTTTTTTTTTCTTTTTTTTTTTTTTTTTTTTTTTTAATCTCTAGGTAGAAATATTTCTGTATTTATTCAGCGGCAAATCAGCCGAATGATGCGTAAGCAAAATAGAGGTTCCGATTTCCTCCCCATGCAAACACGGAAAATTCGGAGCTGTCAATCATTCTGACGTCACTAATCTTTCATTCCGAGCTCGACAGGATAAACTTTTGCCCACTGCGGAGTTCTACAGGTAAGTGGGTGGTATTGTGGAGGGAACTTTGCAGAAACGCGGTGGACGAAAAATCAATCGTGGTGGGAATTGGAGTGGGGTATGAGGAAGATCCGCGGTAGGCTAAAAAATCAACCCCACCGGTTCGGGGGGGATTTTGAAAAACCACCTGAGCAGTACTGTATATAATATTCCACATAATATTTTCTTATTTAAATAATATGTTGTATGTACTCATTAGAAGCCCACCCCACAAAAAGAAAACAAACAACAAACAAGAGGACCATGATGGTCCTAATATCACTCACCTGAGCAAACAGATTTGCATACTTACTACTGAAGTTTCACCCAAGTTCACTGCCTTAAGATATTTTTGTATAAATTTTATGTTCAAGAGTGACATGATGGTCCTATAAAATGGAGTAGCAATGTGGCACATGGCAAGCAGTGTATCATTTTTTTTTTTTAATCTGATCTTCAAAATTTCTATAAAGATATAAAGGGAAAATAAGCCCCACTCCATGAGGGCCATGTTTTTTAACGCATCATGATGGCTTGAACAATCTTGGTAGAGGGTCACCAAAGAAACAGTTCTGCTAAACTAAATTGAAATCAGTCCAGTTGTTTCTGAGAAGAAGATTTTTAAAGTTTTCTCTACAGAAAGATAGGGAAAATAAGCCCCGCTCGCCTTGGCACCCATGTTTTTTTTTTTGTTTTTTTTTTGATAAATCATGATGGCTTGAACAATCTTGATAGAGCCTAGAGTGTCACCAAAGGAACATTGCTGCCATATTATGAATCGGTTCAGTAGTTTGTGCCAAGAAAATTTTTAAAGTTTTCTATATAGATATATAAAATAAGGCCCGCCCCTTGACGGCCATGGTTTTCAATGAATTATCATGGCTTATACAATCTTAGAAGAGGGTGACCAAAGGAATATTTCTGTTTGATTATATTGAAATTGGTCCACTGATTTCTGACAAGAAGAGTTTTAAAAATTTTCTATATCAGGAAAATAAGCCCTGCCCCTGGTGGCCATGTGTTTTGATGAATCACAATGGCTTGAACAATCTTGGTAAAGAGTCACCAAAGAAATATTTCTGCAAAATCATACTGAAATCAGTCCAGTGGTTTCTGACAAGAAGATTTTTATGACAAGAAGATTTTTAAAGTTATCAATATAAATATATTGGGAAAAAAAGCCCTGCTCCCTGGTGGCCATGTTTTTTTGATGAATCATGATGGTTTGAACAATCTTGGTAGAGGGTCACCAAAGAAATATCACTGCCAAGTTATATTGAAATCTGTCTAGTGGTTTCCTACAAGAAGATTTTTAATTTTTCTATATAGATATATATAGATATAACGGGAAAATAGGCCCCACTCCCTGGTGGCCATGTCTTTTTGACGAATCATGATTGCTTGAACAATCTTGGTAGAGGGTCATCAAAGAAACATTTCTGCAAAATTATATTGAAATTTTTCCAATGGTTTTTGACAAGATACTTTTTAAAGTTTTCTATATAGATATATAGGGAAAATAAGTCCCATTCCCTGGTGGCCATGTTTTTGAGACAAATCATGATGGCTTGAATAATCTTGGTAGAGGGTCACCAAAGAAACATTTCTGATGAATTATATTGAAATCTGTCCTATGGTTTCTGACAACAAGATTTTCAAATTTTTCTTTATAGATATATAGGGAAAATAGTCCCCCTCCACCCCAGCCCCCACCCCCATCCTCCCCCTAGTTGCAATGTTTTTTCCTGTATTTTAGACAAAGGGCAAGTAATTAAAACATCTTTTGGTAGGCCTTGTTATATGGTCACTTAAATGCAGGGCCTGAATGCCAATATTAATAATATTCAATAAGTATCACCCAAGGATCAATCCTGTGAAAATTGGCCAAGTGATTTAGGAGGAGATGTTGTTTAAAGAAATTGTGGATGGACAGATGGATGGACAGATGGATGACAATGAATGGTGAGTGGTGACAATTGCTCACCTTGAGCCTTTGGCTCAGATGAACTAAATACAATATGCCTCTTATAAGGAGGTATATACCTTATTTGACCTATTTACCACACATGATCACACATACCCTTATAAGCGCACAGTCAAGCAATTCGTAGTCTTCAGATTGCAGCTAGTGTACTTTTTGTCCACTTTTTTTATAAAGGCATATGTTGTGGGTACCCATTTGAACTGCATCAACTTGTCAATGCAATTCAAATGAAGACCCACAATATATATGCTTTTATAAAGAAAATCAGAAGGAAAAAAAATGCAAAAACTTCATCAATAAGTCCTTTGCTGATCTATTCTAAAGTGTATACTTTGTAGGTAGATACATATTTTACCACATTTTGAAAATATCTAGGCACACAGTGCAGTAATTAGGTCAAATACTGTATGTCTGTCACAGAAGAAAAACATACTTGAAGTTCATTAAAATCAGATGGGTTGTATCTATAATGGCTCCACAGAAATAATTAAAGAGACACTTCAGTCCTGTATCAGTGCCATAAAATTCTGTAAAAACTTTTTTCCATTACCATTAAGCAACTAAGCTTTTCCCTAATGAGAAACATGCAGTATTAAAGTGCTGTATTGTTTCTAATAGCACCTATATTTCTATGGAAAATCCTTTTAGCTCTTGATTTAGCACATTTGTTTTTCAGAATCTATGCCTTAAAGCAATTCAGTCTCCTCAGCAGATTGTTCTAATTCCCACACAAAGTGTACTGAAGTCTTATATATAAATCTTAATAATTTGTACCAGACGACATTCTATAATTAAGATTTTTTTTTTTTATTTTTTTTTTCAGATAAAATTAGTCTTGATATTTCATGTGAATCACCTGCCAAGCAGATGATTCACATGTAATGACAAGACTTGTTCTCTTCGAAAAATCAAAATGTCCATCTGCTGCAGTTGCAACCGGCACTTTAAGGGTCAGCCTATAGTTTCACAAAGACATTTTATTTTCCCTCAACTGGCATATTCTACCAATTATGGCACATACCCCACAAAGTGCACAGTCATACTAATTCTGTCATAAGATTACTGCCCGTTCTTTTATCCAGTTCTCCATAAAAACATACTCAAGGTTTTCCCCCAATTGCATTTTGGCAGTTTTTACTCACAAAACCTTGTTCTGGATTCTCAAACATTAGGGGCAAGGATCCTAACAGACAGGTATATGATCAATCTAGAAAGAGAAATTGCCAACAAGCAGTGCTTATTAGATACCTCCACAAGGAGCAAAATGTAACAGACAGAAGGACAGACAGACAGATGTGGGGGGACAACATGAAAACAGTTTATCCCCATAAACAATTTGCTGGGATTATACTTAACCCTTGTCCTGCTGAACCAGGATATACCCTGCCTTTGCAAACAGTGTAGATCCAGATCAGTTGGCTTCTGAGGAAGCCATCTGATCTGGATCAGCAATGTTTGTCATTAAGTATGTGAATTTATATCAACAACCTGGATCTAGTAATCTCATTGGCTGAAAATTGGAAGTATCATAGCATCTTAATTTATTCAGCATGACAAAGGTTAAGCTTATTTATATCTACCTTTGTTGTGTATTTTAATTTGTGACCTAAAGGACAAGAATTATTAGTATTTTGGGCAAGAGTTATAATGCTTTTTCCAACCCAAAAGTACATTGTATTATATATTTAACCTCACAACAACAGCAGGTCCTGTCCCAAGGATTGTTGAATTTTATGCCTTCCAGATGGTGTGGTAGAGAGGTTTCAGTGTAGTTAAATTCAACAGGTTAATCCTTATAGCACTAAGCAAATTTGAGCATAAGACATTTGATTTTTTTTTTTTTTTTTTTTTATCATTTTTCAGAGAAAATAAGACTTGGCATTTCATGTGAGGCAGATGATTTTCAAAAAATGTCCGGTCTTATTTTCCATGAAAACACAAAAAAAGAATGTCATCTGCAGTGTTGTGATTAGAACTTTAAGGATTAAGATTTAAACATGTTCTAACAAGCATCTGATAAACCTTTTCAGTGGAAGCAGTCTGATACAGACAGAGACAAGTTGATGAGTCTGTGACTGGTTCATGCACTAGCTAATTATCTCATCAATAGCTCTAAATAATTAAGCTAATGCCAGTCTGGAGACACTTCATCCAACTTGTGGTTGCAATACTTCATAAGGCCAGGCATAAAAAATTCTTTGTTTGAATTTTTCTTAGAGTAGGTAGGTCGGCCTTTTTTCTTTTCTGCAAAAATGCTACAAATATCCTGCATAAAATTTTACAGTAAACACCCCTACTACTGAGATAACACCATCATACAATTTGAACAAATCTATTTTCCCCACAAATGGTGTACCCCAAATGTGCAGGTGGAAAAGCAAACAGTGTAAACCAAGATCAGACTGCTCCTTGGAGCAGTCTGCCCTGGCTCTGCACTTTTTGCTCAGGCCTGTTTGTCCTACTTTTTAGGGTGATCAAAGTAAATTTGCCATTTAGACAAAAAAAAAAAAACAAAAAAAACAAGAGGGCCAAGATGGTCCTGTATCATTCACCTGATTACCAGATAAATTGGCCTTTCGGTTCAGGAGAAGAAGTGCAAAATAGATTTTCAAGATAGCAGCCATGGCACTGTCTTGGATTTCTGATAGGAACGATTTTAGCTCTTTTTTATCTACAAGTCACCCTGATGCTTCCTATCAAGTTTGGAGTCAGTAAGCTCTTCGGTTCAGGAGAAAAAATAGATTTTTAAGATGGCAGCCATGGCAGCCATCATGGATTTCCGATCAGAATGATTTTAGCTATTTTGATCTACTAGTCACTCCGATGCTTCCTATCAAGTTTCAAGATAATTGGCCTTTTGTGTCAAGAGTTCAAAATAGATTTTCAAGATGGCCACCATGGCCACCATCTTGGATTTCGGATCGGAACAATTTTAGCTATTTTTGATCTACAAGTCATCCCAATGCTTTCTACCAAGTTTCAAGTCAATTGGCCTTTCAGTTCAGGAGGAGAAGCAAAAATAAGATTTTCAAGATGGCCTCCATGGCCACTATCTTGGATTTCAGATCCAAACGATTTTAGCTATTTTTGATCTACAAGTCACCCCGATGTTTCCTATCTAGTTTCATGTCAATTGGCCTTTCAATTCAGGAGAAGAAGCTAAATAAAGATTTTAACGATGGTGGCCATGGCGGCCATCTTGGATTTCTGATTGGAACAATTTTAGCAATTTTTGATATACAAGTCACCCCGATGCATTCTACCAAGTTTCAAGTCAATTGGCCTTTTGGTTCAGAAGAAGAAGCGAAAAATAGATTTTCAAGATGGCAGCCATAGCCACCATCTTGGATTTCGAATCGGAACGATTTTAGCTATTTTTGATCTACAAGTCATCCCGATGCTTTCTACCAAGTTTCAAGTCAACTGACCTTTCAGTTCAGGAGAAGAAGAAAAAATAGACTTTTCAAGATGGCCGCCACTACTCCGATCGGAACAATTTTAGCTATTTTTTATCTACAAGTCACCCCGATGCTTCCTACCAAGTTACAAGTCAATTGGCACTTCGGTTCAGGAGAAGAAGCCAAAAATAGATTTCAAGATGGCCGCCTTGGATTTCTGATCAGAACAATTTTAGCTATTTTGATCTACAGGTCACCCTAATGCTTCCTACCAAGTTTCAAGTCAAATAGCCTTTTGGTTCAGGAGAAGAAATGAAAAATAGATTTTCAAGATGGCTGCCACGGTGGCCAATTGGATTTCCAATTGGATTTCCGATCAGAATAGTTTTAGTTATTTTTAATCTACAAGTCACCCTGATGCTTCCTACGAGGGTCGTGCAAAAAGTTCTGTCACAAATTGAAAGAGATGCAGTCATATACACTGACCAATTTACTTGTTACATTGGAACATGGACCAGAAGACTGAAATTTGTAGCTATATTAAATACCACATTAGGCTTAATATAGTTCAAAGCAGATATTTAATGAATTGTGTGGTATATATTATGGACCTCAGACCATTTCAATGCGCACAGTTTTTAGGTGGGTTAAAGCTTTTAAAGTTGGGAAATTTTCTGTTGAAGATGATATCCGTCCTGGAAGGCCTAAAACCTCTGTTACCAAGGCTAACATCCCTGCTGTAAAGATTGTGGTCAAACTGGATGCGCGATTGTCTGTCAAAGATATAGCTAGTTGTACTGGCATATCAGAAGGCAGTGTGCTAACAATTCTGAAAAAGCGTTTGGACCTGAGAATGGTTTGCGCTAGGTGGGTACCTCATTTGCTCACTGAGGAGCAAAAGACACAACACCTTAAATGTGCCCAGGAACTTTTGAAAACATACAAAGGCTGTATTGTTTGTGTTGAGGTTTTACGGCCCAGTCAACCCAATGGGGTCATGTCAAGCGCGGTCAGTTTACCTAACCACAAGTTTACTAGGCAGGCTAAGTCCTCTAAGCGGTTAACCAATATTGTGCACATTCTTTTGCCAGAAACTGACAACTGCCCTTCTTGAATCAGCGGAAGGGAGAGAATGACCGTAGATAATATTTCATGATCAATCTCCACGAAAGAATGTTGCCGACCTCGGCAGGGGTTGAACCCGCGACCTCCTGGTCTCCAGTCAGACGGCGCATCCAACTGAGCCACCGTAATAGTCGGGTTATTTCTAACTTGCTAACAGGTGATGAAACCTGGGTGCACATGTTTGAGCCACAAAGATGGGCTGATGTTTGAGCCACAAAGAAGGGCTGATAATAAACAATGGAAGCGAAAAGATAAAAAACGCCAATGTATTGCCAAGAGAACTATAAGTCTGAAAAAAAAAGTTGTACGCAATTTTCTTTAATTCAAGTGGGCCAGTCGTTCAAGTGCCTCGTCCATCTGGTCATACAGTCACTGGCCGATTCTACAAGAATTCTGTACTGAAGAAAGGGAAAGAGTTTTACAATAAGAAACGACCAAGCAAAGGATGGTCAGGAGTCCACCTTTTACATGACACCTCCTCTCATAAGTGTGAGGTTGTTAAGTCTTTTTTGGCTTCTGAAAAGGTGAAAGTTTTAAACCATCCACCTTATTCACCAGACCTGAGTCCCTGTGACTTCTTTTATTTCCAAGGCTCAAGAAAATGCTTTCTGGAAATAAGTATACGTCTAGAAGTTCTCTTGGCAGCACTATTTATCAGTGTTTCCAACAGATACCAAAAGACGACTATTTATCTGCTTTTCGAGACTGGGTAAAAAGGTTACAAAAATGTGTTTCAGTAAAGGGGGAATACTTTGAAGGTTTGTAATAAAAATATGTTTGATAAAACGTAGCACTGAAGTAATCCGAACCCAGTGACAAAACTTTTTGCAGGACCCTCGTATGTATTTCATAAACACCAAGTACAGAACTCTGTAACTAAGTAATAGACAGTTTCGGAACCATAGCTCCACATAAGAAGGGGGTATCCACATATTATTTCTTATTAGAAGTACCTACAACATGTTTTCATTACGAAAACACGCCTATTCAAATATATAGAAAATTTCACCTCCAAAAACTAAAAACTTTTCAGATAAAAAACTCTGATATTTTTCACATTTCTGCTCAAAAGATAGATTGTGGGTAGTCATTAGAACTGTCTCATTGAGGCAGTTCTAACAAGTACCCACAATCTATGTTTTTGAGCAAAATTAAGAAAAATAATGTATACCCCTGTTGCGGCCCAGCACTCCTACCTTCGATTATCTGCACTGGCAGATTATGCATAGCTTCTAACTTATCTAAGTATATATTCAATCTCTGACAACTGTGTCAAACAGTCGACTCTTTGGCTCAGTGGTTAGAGTATTGGATTTTTAACCGAGAGGACCAGGTTCGATTACCACGACATGCATGGAAATTTTTCAGCTATGCTTCATACCTTTGTTATGACTCCCATGTCGTAAGATAGGGGCTTCTTTGAAAAGGGGGAGTGTTACGGCCCAGCACTCCTACCTTCAATTATCTGCCTTGGCAGATTATGCATAGCTTCTAAGTATATAGTCAATCTCTGAAAACTGCGTCAGAGAGTCGACTCTTTGGCTCAGTGGTTAGAGTATTGGATTTTTAACCGGGAGGACCGGGTTGGATTCCCAAAACAGGCATGGAAATTTTTTTAACTATGCTTCATACCTTTGTTACGGTTTTCATGTCGTAAGAACCCCTGTAAACCACAACTGTATTATATACAAGGCAGTCTGAAGGACAGCTATATCCCCTGCCACAGAATGACAATGGAGAGGCCTCAAAATTCAAGGCTCAAACTGGTGGCCTTCAATTATGACCTTGACCTTGAGTCTGCATTGTTGAGTTATAGGTTCTGCACATCATCTCACTAAGGCAAATATTTGAGCGGCCTCAAAATTCAAGGCTCAAACTGGTGAGCTTCAATTGTGACCTTGACCTTGAGTCAGCATAGCTGAGTTATGGGTTCTGCACATCACCTCACTGAGGCAAACATTTGACCAACATTTAAAGAAAATTCTTCCAGGGGTAAAGGAGATATGGAGCGGCACCAAATTCTAAGCTCAAACTCGTGACCTTCAACTGTGACCTTGACCTAAAGTCAGCAGGGCTGAGTTATGGGCTCTGCACATTGTCCCACTGAGGTGAACATTTGACCAAAGTTTAGAGAAAATCCTCCCTGGGGTAAAGGAGATACAGAGGCTCAAACCCGTGTCCTTGAACTGTGACCTTGTGAGTCTGCATGGTTCAGCTATGGGTTCTGCACATCATTTCACTGAGGCTATCTATCTGTCTTCTGGTACTGAGTTGATCAATTTTGATCATTATCTCAGGTGGGTGGGTGGGTGGCTAAATTTAGAATTTAGCATAAAATTATTATTATTTATTTATTTTTTTTTTTTTCTGGGTGGACCAATATAACTATTTATAATCAGAAGACAGAGGCATGCTATCCACATGCCTCTGAACAAATTAATTTATAAGGGATTTGAATGCCTCTGTGGTCTGAACAGAAACCACTGAGGAAGGGAGACTATTCCATTGTGGAATAGTCCTAGAGAAGAAAGAATTCTTCAGGGCATCACTATAGGCCTGATATCTTCTATACTGTGAGTCATGAGATGCCTGAGTTTGTCTCAATCCTGTTACAGGGTCAAGTATTTGTCTTTATCAACATAAACCATTCCCGAATGGATCTTATAGAAAAAGGTTAAAGAGGACTGCTCCTGGCGTCCAGGGACGGCCATTCCAGCTCATCCAGCATATCACCAACACTACTAGCATTCCGCCATCTCCTGCAGGTCCACCTGGTAGCCGTCCTCTGAACCCTCTCTACCTGCTGAGCCTAACATATGGATGCCAAATGGGAGCAGCATACTCTAATTGTGGGAGAATCAAAGTTTTGTATGCTGCAGCCTTTGTTTCCCTAAGTGCAAAAGTCAAATTATGCCAAAGAAATCCAAGAGTCCTAGTTGCTTTCAAAGTGATTTCAGAAATATGCTGACCCTAGTCCAGGCCATCATTGATGGTGATACCAAGATATTTTGCTGACTGAACCTCCTCTAATATTTGCTGGTGGAGTGAGTAATTAAACTGAATCTGTTTTTCTCGGGAGATGCCGAGTTACTCTCATGGAGTGACATTTGGCAACATTAAATTTCATTTGCCAGTCAGTCTCCCATCGTGCTAGGCTATTCAGGTCTTCTTGCAGGATTTCACAATCTTTGGGGCTGTTTATATTTCTATAAAGGACACAATCATCAGCAAAGAGTCGAACAGAAGACCTGATATTGTCTGGTAAGTCATTTATGAAAATCAAAAATAGGACCAGCCCTAGGACCGATCCCTGGGGGACACCAGAAAGGACAGGGACTGGATCTGAGGCTTGGCCATCTAACACAACTTTTTGCGAGTGCCCAGAGAGCCATGAGGTAATCCACTCCAGAGTGTTTCCTCTAATCCCATAATATCTTAACTTGTATAGTAGCCTCCTGTGTGGTACCTTGTCAAAGGCCTTTGCAAAATCCATTATTATCAAATCGGTCTGCTTATGGCCCCGATTATATGCTCCATCCAAGTTCTCAACTATATCATGGTAAAACTGCACTAATTGAGTTTCGCAAGACCTTTGAATTCAGAAACCAAGCTGACAGTCAGCAAGAATGCTTTCAAAGGCTAATTGCTTGTTTATGTTACTAACTAATATATGCTCCAAGGTTTTGCAGCAGATGCACATGAGCGACACCAGTCTGTAATTAGCAGCATCGTATTTTTCCCCCTTTTTAAAGACTGGGGTAACATTTGCTAGTCGCCAGTCATCTCGTACAGCACCCTGAGCAAGAGACTCATTGAATATATAGGCCAGGATAGGAGCAATTTCAGAACTACATTCTTTAAGTACCCTGGCACTCAGGCCATCCAGTCTGGATGCCTTATGTATATTGAGCTTAGTCAACAGTTTTGTGACCCCAACTGGGTCAACTGTAATCTCCTCCATGGAGGAGAATGGACTAGCTCCCTTAAGGGGTATTTCAGTGTCAGTCTCACGTGTGAAAGCTGACTGAAACTGTCTATTGCAAATGTTTGCTTTTTCTACTGTATCAGTTTTAAGAATTCCATTTTCTCGCAATGAAGTGATCCCAGATGCTTCTTTTTTAAGGGACTTCACAAATGACCAAACCCTTTTAACCTTGATATTTTTCTTGAGACTATCGGTATCGGTTTCATTTTCTTCAATAGTGAAGATATTGGAAACATGTCTCCAATATGCATCTCGGATTACCTTCTGAACATGTGCTCTGAATTTTTTATAATTATTCATCAAATCTGGGCAGCTAGACTTCCAAGCACGAGGGTAAAGCCTTTCTCGTTTCCTTATTAAACGTTTGATCGAATTATCGATCCACGTCAAACTATATTTTGTTTTGGTCAATTTCGAAGGGATAAACCTTTCAACAGCCGCAATAAACTCAGACTTGAAAGTGACCCACATGTCATTCACTGTCATGCTACTATGGTCAGCTGAAAGGAAAAATCCTTAAATTGTCCCATACGGTCATGAAGACCACCCATATTGGCCCGTTTGTATAGAAAAATCTTACGCGGGGCTTGCTATACTCGCTTAATTTTAACATCATACTCAAGATAGACAATGTCATGATCCGCTTTGCCGATCGGGGGCATCCCCTTAATTCTTTAACAGGGGATGGAGAGTTAGTTAAAAAAAAGGTCAAGGGTCTTATTCTGCCGGGTAGGTATATCAGTAACTTGAGAATGGCAACGCTCTTTAACTATATCAATTAACTGAGTCTGTGATTGCCTTTTTGGTACCCCTTCGGGTACCTGCATGTTGCTCCACTCTAAGTCTCCACAACTGAAGTCACCACCAATCAGGACATGAGCATTTCTATTTGACATTATCCTGCCCAAGGATAAATTGAAAGACTCTAAATATTCAGGGTCAATGCGATCAGGGGGGCGGTAAAAAGATCCAAGGTACAAGGTCCTACATCCAATAATGTTCAACTTACACCAAACTATTTCACATTCGGTGTCCAATTCCGGTGTTTCCGTACAGAGAAGGTCCCGCCTATAGGCTATAAAGACACCCCCATGGGCATCACCAGCTCTGTCTTTCCGGATAGCATCAAAAGAATTAGGAAAAATCTCCGAGTTACTAATATCAGGGGATAACCAAGACTCATTCCCCAAGATGATGTCTGGTTTTGCCGAGTCGATAATTGTACGAAGCTCAGCCTTCTTATTCTTATAGACTGGCAATT